>JAQQZR010000010.1:5249775-5289498 GCA_030068235.1 Notoglanidium macrostoma
CACACTCTCACACTCTCACACTCTCACACTCTCACACTCTCACACTCTCACACTCACACACTCACACACTCACACACTCACACACTCACACACCTTTCTTTGGCCCCATCGCAACCCCCCTTGACCCTAGTTGAGTGCCCTCGACTGGATAGTGGCCCTTCAAAGCAGAGCTACAAGGAATTGGGGTTGTAATCTTTACCTAGGAAATGGGACACCATTCATTAAGTCATCGGTAGTCGACAATAGCACTTATAAATACACCAGTGATGAGGAAGTCCCATTCCATACAGGTTTCCACAAGGTGTTATGTTACCAGCTTCATGGGCTGTAATCATCAAGCTCTATTTGATGAATAATGCAGAATAGTTCTATATATTTTATATAAAAGCACGTTTCTTGCAGGACTGAACAAGACCGATTACTCTATTGATAATAGCAAGGAAGCAGGTTTACGAGAATTTCTAAAAAGCGATGATCAGATGAGCAGGGAAGTGCAGAAAATTTGCTGCCGGATCATTTTTCTACCTTAATACATGCGACATGGAAATAAATAACTAGAATGGAACCCAAAAATTGCCCATTCAAAAGTTAATTCTATTAACATCGTGATTAGCGAATGTTCTGAAATGCTTGTTATAACGGTCCAATTACATATTCCTTTGAATCGACATTAAACTAAGATAATCAAACAGATTTGAACGTTTTTCATGATCCTTTGCAAAGATCTACTACTTTTATTGTCTTATTTCCCCCATACCGGTAGCCATGTCGCACATTACGCTGCCTCAGTTCGGAAAGCATTCTGGGAATTTTCTTTTTCCGCTCTGTATCTGAAAATGCTCTGTTTGGACGGCCATTTGGAGAGCTAGATGACCACTACCCCAAGATCCCCAAAAGAAACAGGACATCCAATCCTACATGGGAGTGTGCCTAATGGAGAGGTAGGGGTATTGGGACTGGGCCTTTACGTCTTAAATCTCTTTACCCTCGGGGGTTGTAGTTCTGTATTAGTGATCAGAGTGCTGTGGGTTTAAATCTCAGGACAGTCGCAAAGCCACAGCTGGGTTCGAACCCTTAGCTGCACATTTTGAACTCATTGTTCTGTTTCCATCACGTGATGCTGTTCTTGGTAATGGAGCCCAGCAGGGAAATCCCTGAGAGTCATTTTAGCTGTGTTACTTTATCTCCGAGACATCAGACAGTAAATAATCCTTGAAGACTGAGACAATAAAGATAACCTGACACGAACCTCTGTGTTTGACATCAAATGTCTAGACTCGACACTAATCCAACACGCAGTGCTGTGCTGTAAAACTCGCCTCAACCTACAGCGTGGTTTTAAAGTATCATACCGAACAGATGACGTAATCGTCTTCAGCGATGGTCTCTGTAACAATGCTTTGGCAAGAATTCAGCTAAAACTAGGACATGCTACCAGCACGACACAGAGAAAGCTGAAACTAAGCTGATAAGCTGTAAACAATGTCTGTATTCATGTGTGTTTTCACAGTGTGCGCTGTAATGCTACTTTCTACGAATGTACATGTTTATTCTCTTCACTCCCTTTTTCACTTAATTATTCCCAATAAGTCAACTTGCCCAACACACACATGCAATCAGCTATGACCTGCACTCTTCTTTTTCCTCGTCCATACTTTTTCATCCCATTGACGTCAGTGCATTTTTGGCCCCATAGCAACACACTGACCATCAGAAGCCAAGCTCAGTCACTCAATCATGATTCATCCAACTGCCATCAAACTTCATTTCATGGCTTAAACCAACTCACCCAACACGCACTCATGAGCCGCACTCTTCTATTTTTGTGCTGAGGTGGCGCTCACATTTTCTTCACGGAATGCACTTGTCTAGTTCAAACTGGTTTCTTCAGAATCTGCATTCTTTAGCTCTGTCCATCTCTTTCTCTTCTTCAGCACGTGTGCTAGTTGAGCCCCATCTAGCAGGTTCTCTAAAAGAAAAACCTTTTCTTTCCACTGGGCTGAAATCAGCAGGAGATGCTAAACTCTAGTGGGTAAATCAACATACCGTGTGGTTAGACACAAGTGCATGCAAATGTCTGGTGTTCGTTTCACAAGGGCAGCTGGGGACACCCGTCTCTCGCTCAGAGAAACGGACGCCAAGAGAAATTCACAGTTTGAATGCTAATAGTGTTTTGGTGATGTTTATTGACAAGAAAAACGCACCTTCTTTTGCTTGTTTAAGCTTTTAGTTGCCTAATGTAGGTCTTTTTAAACAAAAAGAAATTTAACCTTCTACCTAGGGAAAAGAGCTCTGAAAAAAATGTGTTGGTTTTATTTACTTAGAAAAAGAATAATAATGAATTTTTAGAATTAGTTCAATCTTTATGACGTGAACGGAAAGCTATGGGGTGTTGCCGCTCTAATTACAAAAATGTGTGTTAGAAGTGGATGTCCCTTTGACACACTCCTAACAGCTGCAAGGTTGGTTTTCATCACTAGTTTTTACATGTGTGTGCAGCTGTTTTAGAAAAAACACCACCTGTGAGTATGTCAAGGTCTGCACACAAAAACAAAACACACTTTTGAGGAGTTAAAATTTAAAATGTTGATAATTTTATATGTTGCAATAGTAAAAGACACCCGAGGAGATTTAATAGGATTGCCATTTTCTCAAAAGCCTGATTGGGCGTAAAAATTTGTCATCGGCACCAAAGAAAGATGCGAGTATGTGTGTGCGCACACGTGTGTGTGTGTGTGTGTGTGTGTGTGTGTGTGTGTGTGTGTGGGGCCAAGAAACAATGGGTTGAATACTTAATTTCTCTCCCATGAGTGGTTTGGTCAGGGTTCTCCCACCCTCCAGCTGCTCCTTCTCAGTCTCTTCTTGTGCATACAGACACACCGACAGACACCGACAGACACCGACAGACACCGACAGACACCGACAGACACCGACACGAGAAAAGCAAGCTGGCTAGAAAGGAGGAAAAGAAAACGGGGTAGGACGACGACCTGATCCTCCTTTCCGTTTACAAACACACACTCTCTCGGTGTGTGTTTAACTCGGTTACAAACCCTGAAAACACACACAGCTCCCTTTTCAAATCTAATCAAGTGCTCTTCACCACCTGCTACTTAAGGCCGAAATGAATTATCAGAGAAGTGTGTGTGTGTACTTGTGTGTGTGTGAACAATCCACCTGACTGGCAACATGCCTGACTGCTCTCTGCTGGAAACCCTCTGATGGCCTCATCTTAGATCAGCTCTTTTTATGAAATAAAGCAATCTTAGACATTAATCTGATCTCAGATCAGTAGAATAGATTAAGCCATAGTAGGGGAGTAAAAAAACATCTCAGTAAAAAACGCTGCGCTCATATTTTCAGCCTTCTTCAATACCTCCAGCAGTTTTGATTGTAGCTAACACACAGGAACAGGTTACTGTATAATAGTTCTAAGCTGAAAAGGCTTTAACCAGAAATCTGTGTTGAAAAAGTTATCACAACATTGCTGGTGACATTTGAATAGGTCCCAGTAAATGGACTTGGAAATGGAAAGAATACATAGTCATAGTGTGAAGTGACCTTTGGGAAACGCGCTACTGTACGACTCCACAAATGACCGAATTGACCTTTTGAGATCTACAGTAGAGCAGCGCTCTACAAATGGCCGATTGTGATGGCCAACTGTAAATAGACAATGTTGAATGGCTGTTTCGTCAGATGGGGTTTTATGTTTTTGGGTGTGGAGGAAAGGAGGGGTATTTTTAGTAATGTACCACCCACTCCTCTACCCCAGTACATTATACTTCTATAGTGTGAGCTTCCGGAGTGTGAAAGGGCTTTGCACTGGAATGGCCAACGAGGGGAAAACCCAATGGAGCTCCAACTGTTAAAGGAGGAAGGACTTTAGGATAAAAAAAAAAAATGCAAATGAAAACCTCTGGAGATGATGCTAACTGGCGTCTATTAGTTGCGATCAACAGCAGTGGGGCCTCACGTCCTCACTACACAAGAGCTACTGTTGTCTACAGGAAGAAGGTCAAGCGGGAAATCCCGCACTAAAATCAGGCACTTCTGAGAGCAGTTCTGCCCTCTGGCACCTCATGGTTAGGACAGAGGTTCAGATACTAGATAACCAATTCACACGAAGATAACCTAATTTGTGGCAAGATATTTCATTTGACTGACAGGTAGATTGGCTCAGCTCTCTCTTTACTCTTCACTGCTGCAGACACTGAACCAAGAAGCGAAGCTTTGAATTTACTGGTCGATCTATGCACCTACCCTCACCTATGGTCCCATGCTGTGGGTAGTGACCTTGAAAGAACAAGATAGTGGATACGAGTGAAAGAAATGAGCTTCCTCTTTCTGAAGGATGTCTGCGCTCACCCTTAGAGACAGGGTGATGAGCTCAGGCATTTGGGAGGGGCTCAGAGTACAGCTGCTGCGCCTCCACTTCGAAAGCATACTGTATGTGGTTCAGGCATCTGTCGAGGATGCCTCCCAGACAGCTCTCAGGTGAGGTGTTCCAGGTGAGATGTCCAGCCAGGAGGAGACCCTGGGACAAACCCAGGACATGCTGGAGAGATCATATGTCTTGGCTGACTTGAGAATGCCTTGGTTTTCCCTCAGAAGAAATGGAGGCTGGAGAGAGGAAGGCCTGGGCATCTCTGTTTAAACTTTGTCATATTACCGAAAAAACAGAGTCCTCCATCATGCTGTTACAAAGCTCTGACACTGGAGACTCTTTCAATAAAGTATACACTCGCTTTAATTCACTATAATAGGAACACCTGCACAATGTTCATTTATACTCCGTTATCTAATCAGCCAATCATGTGGCATCAATACAATGTGTAAAATCACGCAGGTCAAGCGCTTGAGGTGATGTTCACACCAAAGATCAGAATGAAGAAAATGTGTGATCTCTGTGACTTTAACTGTGGCATGGTTGCTGGTGTCAGACAGGCTTGTTGGAGTATTTCAGAAACTGCTAATCTAATTTATTAGATTTAAAAAGGCTCATGTCAGGATTCAGAAAGAAATGCTGATCTCAGACCTGTCCTAAGCATTTAAGTATCGAACACTGCTCTCACCGCAGACTGAAATAGCAACATATTGAACTGTAGAAATACGAGACTTCAGATATCACATTAGGTCGGAAATATCTTCAATTAAACCATCGGTCCATGTTGTGAGCAAATGCACGTGTAACCCTAGGGAGATTCATGTAAGGTTCTTATCAGGGAAAGTTGCACTGACGCAGATCTCAGATCAGATCTGTGCTTTCACTGATGATGAAGTGAAGGATCTTGGATCAGTCTAAGCATTTTTTGGGGTGTTGTTGAAAGACATGGGGATGTTGTGGATCTTTGAAGGGGGGCAGGGATGAGCAAAGTGTGTAAAAGCAGCAGGATAGGAGACAGCGAAGGGAGAGTAAGCACTACCCAAGAGCATTTGTGTCAGATAAAAGCATTTGTATGGGCATAAACAAACAATTATTCAGGTTTTTTTCCTCCCTCACAAGAATACACACATATAGTGTACACTGTATATGACACAATCAGAAGAGATTCTGTTCTCTCGGTTTGCGTGAAGATTCTGTAGTCGACGAGATGCGACAAAAAGTCGACGTTTGCTAATATAGCAGAACCTCTGAAAGCTTGGTTAGCTGTTAATGCTAAGGTGCTTTTCTTAGAAATCTAATGACACATCTGAGGGAAATGTTAACATTCCCAACAATTCTGTCTCGTTTTTAAGTTCATTTTGTCTTTACATTACGCACGTGTAGCAGATCTAAAGCCTAGCTAGTCGGTAATTAGCTAGCTTTTGATTAGCATCCATGAGATTCATTAGATTGCACGAATAAAAACGCATCGGGGTCCGTTTTTCATTCCCGATCCATCAAACCCTTCTCTCTCTCACACACACACCTACACACACTCCTGTGTATCATCTTTCACAGCCTGAAATGTGCATCTTGATAATTGCATCCACTTCATTGTAATGATCAGCCTGTTCCTTTACACACAATCATATTATATCACTTTCACACAGAACACACATGGGACACTTTCAGATCATGAGATAATCTACACACGTTGGTCTGGAGGGACGCATATAATGGCGAACTGGCTTGACCATTTGATTGGATCTGGGCTAAAGAGCCAGTCCCTTGTTCGCTCATGCTTCTGTCTCCGTCTCTCCTTCTGCGCATTCTCTGTCGTCATCACTTGCTTCATCCTGCTCTCTGTCTATTTCAGTCCAGATTCCTACACTCAGTTCCCTAGCAACACTCATGAGGCTCTGAAATACACCATCTCCTAGTGCTGAGCTTCTTCATACCACCACTCATACCATGAGAAGCACAGAAATGTATGTTAAATATAGGCATGTATGTTAAATATAGTGTAAAGGTACTCATAACATTTGCAAGTCAGCAATTCTTCCTTCTAAGCAGATGTTTAAGGCAAGGCCTATACTTAATTGCGCATGTGCAAGATGGCTGCCTTCGACTGCGCAGATCTGAAAAACTGATCACTGTGTGTGTTGCAGTACAAACATGAAAAGTGAGAGCAGTAATAGGACGATATGATGTGATGTACGCAACGTATCAAATAAACTACAGCTGTGTCGCATACTTCTGTACTTGCATAATTTGTTCCCCTTATTTTCTCCCAAATTTGCTCACTTGGTAATTCCCACCCAGCAGCAGGGAGATTGAAGTCTAACATCTGTTTCCTTCAGGACACATGAAGCTAGACAACCACATC
Source organism: Notoglanidium macrostoma (assembly GCA_030068235.1). Lineage (NCBI taxonomy): Eukaryota > Metazoa > Chordata > Actinopteri > Siluriformes > Auchenoglanididae > Notoglanidium > Notoglanidium macrostoma. The sequence goes on from JAQQZR010000010.1 coordinate 5,256,528, forward strand.
TTTTCAGACTGCATCCCATGGCAGCATAACACCCAGAGGAAAGTGCTATCCGCCCTCTTCAGCATACAAAGACCCTCATGATTGGCTAGTGTCACTGTGATTGACAGGGGAGAAAGTTTACGCCATCCCGCCCACTCAAACTCACAATCTCTCAGCAATAGAGCTAATGTTTTACTGTTAAATCACTCGGGAGCAGTTTTTGAGTGTTAACCCTGAGCAATTTCATTACAGTTCAAGTTTGAATTTGAGTTTCATGAACATGTAGCTTTCAAATCTACCAAGCTTTATGAGCCAATATTCTGGATCTTTTTACTTCCTACATTTTTGTAGTTTTTGCTTTGGTGGTCAATCACAACGATGGTGGGAAATTTTAGAGAGAACCTATCAATCAATAAACATTTTACTGGTCGTCATGGAAACCTGTTATGCAAGGATGCTAAACATAATTCAGTGGATATACGTTTTAATGCTTCACCTGTTTGTACATAAGGTACAAAGGTTAGTAACTGAACAATCTTGCTTGTGATGCCACACTGTTGTATCACATATAAGCCAGCGCCGCCTACGTTTTAATTTTAGCCACCAAACAATGTTTCCTCAGCATTCCACAATTCATGGCATATTATATTCTATTTTATTTCTTTTTGGTTTAAATAGGAAGGTTTTGGCCTCATTCAGTATGACTGAGGCTTCTATTAAAAGATTTCAACGCAAGTTAAATCTCAGCAACAAAACATAGCGGTGAGCAAATGAATAAATAAATAATAAAAAAAAAAAAAAACCATCTGACTAACATTTATAATAAACTTATGATGTATTTCTCTTTCAACAATTTTCACTCCAAGAGGCTTATGTGATACTAGTGCAATGTAGCACTCGGTCCATGGCTGTATTAAATTATAGATTCATTAATATTTAAACGCATTAGTATATTTGACGTTTTAAATAACTGTCGATTGAATTGGACGACACTAATATACACATTACGGAAAGATGATTCTGTGAGGCGACAATATAATTACAGCAGCAGTAATGAAATGTTCAGAAGGACCCATATTACCTTACAGCGGATAAGATCTCTCTCTTTCTCCACTCGCATGCACGTACGCACACAGACACAGCTGTTTTTACAACGATGCTCTGCTTTTGACGCACTAGTGTGTGCATGCTGTCAGCGGACCGATCAATCTGCGTGTGTTTTAATGACCTGGTGGAGACGTGCGCCGCCACTGGCTTGACAGCAATTTGTGCACAGAGCGAGAAACAGGAGAGCCATTTTTTGAGCGACAGCCAGACTGCAGAGAGCACTGACATCATTTCCTCAGCCTTACATGACAGTGCAGAAATACATTCATGTCTAATCAAAGCACTCTGCTGGTAACAAGAGCAGATCCAGGGAGTCTACTCAAAACACAACCCATTAAAAATTTAGGAGAATATTTATGAAGAATCTTTACGAGAATGAGTAAACCAAACCACACAAACACGTTCATGTAGGATACGTTCTTTTTTTAAATTTTATTCGTATTTCATGGTCACCTCATTTCTACTTCCCAGTTCCGATTCCAAAATGGTTAAAAAACAAACAGTTAATGGTTTAGATAACACAACATTCGACTGTTCACAACTTTTATTGCATTATTGTGTTAAACATGCTGTTTTATCTAAAAATGTAAACAAATGCAATGAAAATAAAGATGAATACATGTACATACATACATAGTATATACAGGGGGTCCTAGGGTTTCATACGATGTTTGAGTTTACGATGCTCACTCCCATAAAAACTTTTGGTTTCGGCTTATGCCATTAGCGCCATACTTACGGACTACGCGGACGAACTAATTTGGTTAGTTCGGCGGCGGAAGAATACACAGTAACTTTTATTTTGAAATCCCGTTGACGCTACAGAAGAGAGCCACAGGGACTTTTATTTTGAAATCCCTCTGGAGCCACTGCGAGCTAGCCATGCTGAGAGAGCCACCATGAGAGTTTCTCCCACTCTCATGCTGTATACTTTCAGATAGCTTGCAGATATGTAGCCTTTGTTTGTTTGATAATATAATAGTTTTAATTAAAGGGTTATCGCGGAACCGATAAGCAGAACCAAAATTCTTTTTTTTTTATGGGTACCTGGTATTTGGCATTTTGGATTTGGCTCTAATTTGGAACAAAATATGGGTTCCCAACCCTAATACTGTATCACGGTAATGTCTTCACATATCATGGTAGGACATTTTCTCATATCTCCTATCACTACCTGCTACGTGCTAACAAATCTAATGTTTTCAAAAACTAAAAATAATCAAATTAAACCGAGGCTACAATTCAAACGGAGCCCAATTCTGGGGTAAAACTACTGACCCGAGAACCTTTATTATGCTGAGAAACTCTCTCCACGTTGCAAGATCATAAAATATAAAACGTCATCTCTTAGCAAGTGTGTGTGCTCTCACATCTGTTCATAATGTAGCACAGACAGAATACTAGCTAGTCTTTAATGTACGTTCATGTCAGAAGGGACCAGCTTTACTCAGATGCTGTAAGAACTGCTAGAACAGAATTAATGTTTAAAACAAAGACCATCTGATCAACCTGACTGAAACTTCTGAGTAGATAACGTTCAAAGTGAGGAAAATACCAACCAACGTTCTTCTTTTTAGAAAACGGCTCAGAAACACTGGTTTATCATGCATAAGTGTGCTGACTATTTTAGGAAGCGCTTATTAAAAGCAGTGTGATACAGCAGAGGAAGTTTTGGCATCTTGTGACTGTGTGAGGAAGTATGAAAGGCTTCTATGTGGAGCATCAAGGCTCCTGGGATTACTGCAGGCAACAGAGGATGCAGTAGTCATGCTTATTTCCAGATATATATATATATATAATATATATATATATATAATTATATATATTATATATATATATATATATATATAATCACCTACAAGTAAGAAGCTCGAACAATCAGAGCTTCAGATCTCTGTAGATCTGTTTATTACACAGCTGCACATCTGTATATTTGTCCATTGTACGTCTGTATATTTGCCCATCTGTATAGCAATATCGAACATCTGTATGCTATCCAGATCAGTATATCTCTATACATCAACACATCTGTATATTTGTCCATAGTACATCTGTATATTTGCCCTTCTGTATAGCAATATCGAACATCTGTATGCTTAACTTATTTGTACATAATCTGAACATAACTATTCCCACCTCTGTACATAACTATTCCCATCTTCTACACTACCCTTATCTAAACATAATCTGCTTTATTGCACTTTGCACTTCCGATTGGATGCAAAACTGTATTTCGTTACCCTGTGTTTATACATGTGTAATGACAATCAAGTTGAATCCATAAATTTACATGAACAATCTGATATTAGTTCTCTCTCAGTTTCAGAACACACACATTACCTGAATACTTTTTGGCTTTTATTTGGGACATTGCTCTGCATATATTTGCTGAAGCGTTCATCACTTTCCAGCTGCTGTTAATAATATTTAAATACAAAATACTTCATAGAGGAGAAACCCAGGTCTCAGTCATGACCAATCAGGACAAGGATGCAGAAAGCTCCGCCTCTTTTGCTAGCATTCAGAGCACGCGTGTGTTTTTTTATGGATGTGTCTTCAAAGAAACCACTGAAGTGGATTGCATGCATTTCGACCTGCCATGACAGTGTGGTTACACAGCTTCAAACACTTCAGGTTAATTATCCCCTCCATCTTCTCTACCTACTCGTCTTCTGCTGCTCATTAATGCTGCGTCCTGTGGACCTCCTGTCCCCTCAGACACTTTGTTTCTAAATCGTTCCACATTGCCAACATTTCAGTTTATCTCCTTCGAATATTGACTTTGTTTCTGTTCTGCTGCCATTTCACTGTACTGATATGTAATTGTTATCATTTCTTCACCAGTTGCTTTAAGTATGCGTCGAATGTTAAACAGTCATGGTTCCTCGCAGTGGATTAGGTTCTCTTCACATAATTCCTTCATTCCTGTAAGTTTCATTCATGGCAATGGCTGTGGAGTTTTCCTAGCCGTCCCTGGATCTTGACCCTGGTTTGGATCGTCTACCTGATTTGTTAACCTAAAATTCACATCTAAGAGTGCATGAATGAAATAAACTATTTACACACAAACACGCCCTGTCTATTTCTGGTCTTGAACTGTTTATGAGCTACGCAGCCTGAAGAACACTGCAGCCTTGGATACGCACGCACACACACACACACACACACACACACACACAGTAGCAGGTGGTTGCTTTAAGTGCTACTGGAGGCAATTAAATGCACAAGCACCATAGAAGAGAGAGAGAAATTGTTCTGCCTGGTGTGTGTGTGTGTGTGTGTGTGTGTGTGTGTGTGTGTGTGTGTGTGTGTGTGCGTACAACAGCTCTAAATCGCATCTATCCATGTGAATATGACCAGCAGCAGGCTTCACCCCTCTGCACTCTGAGCAGCTGGGAACGCCGCTTTTCCCTCTGAAGGCCTGCAACACACCGTCTTACTCCAGTTGGTCCGTGACCTTTGACCCTGGGAGGCAGCTGGCGTAGGATTGTTTACCACAGGACAGAAAACGGCCTTGTGTTTTCGCGAGCTACAATTAGCAACAGTGGTGTCAGTGGGTCAGTATTGTAATAATAATGATAAATGTGTTAACCCCATTAACACCAAGTGATTTGAATAACAGACAGATAAGAGTGCTGGGAGCCACACGGGGTTCAGTGAACAGTTTTAGTGGGGGAGGCGTGGCCTCTGTGCGTGTCAGTCTCAGTGATGGAGGCGTTTCCTATTTCTCAGGCAGTCACGGTGACGGAGAATGTAGCCTCTGTAATGTCGGTCTCAATCAAAGAGGTGTGGCCTCCGAGTCTACCAGTCCCAGAGAAGAAGGCGTGGCCTCTGAGCAATACTGAACCACACTGTAGTGTACTGGAATGAGACCGTATTGAACTTTTGGCTGCCTTAAATGCATCTTTCTTCCATTACACTGTTGATTGTGTATCAAAATGTATAACCTGGGAAGGAAAGATACACACCCCTAATGTCTCCAGATGCATTTTCACAACAACTGCCAGATGCTGGGGTGAAGCCTGAACTGCATACTGTGTGGAAAACATATTTAACATGAGCACATTGTCAGAGTACTCACTAGTCTACAGCCAGCAGTGTAATCCTTAAAGACGAGGACATGTTTCACAATCCCTGGATCTGCAATAAAAATTCCAACACACCCTTTTTTTACTGTATGTTCGGCTCTCAGGGGGTCTGCACAACATCGCATGTTTCCAGTTAAGCTGAACATTCTCGTCAAAAAGTCTGCCACCACCCCGTTCATCCCGCTCTCCTCTCAGACCTTCACCTCCATCTGTGATGCTTGCTCAGATCTCTTCTGCTCTGTAATCTATAAAGACACGCGTTCAGCTACCAGGCACCGATGTTCACCGTTCACCGCATCAGGAGACGCTGTGCTAATTATTCATCGCCTCTTATTCATATCCTCTGAAGGATTTCTCAGCATGAGCTCACATGGGCTGCTGGATCTTTGAGCTATTCTCAGTACTGAAGCCGGAGAGCTCGAGTCCGTCTCACTGCAAGACTTCTAGTAGACCTAGTATTTACAGCACAGCTAAACAACCGCATGTTTTACACACATGCATTAAATAAAAGATCCCAAAAGCATCTTAATTATCTTAATGAATTATGAACAGAAACAACTTCTTCCCCGATGCTGTTAGGCTCCTTGATTACTGAGCCAACACGAAGACAGAAAGATCCCAAACTCCGCCCACACTTGGTTACTGTTGCTATGTAGGTCAAACTTTTGAAAAATTAAGCTCAGGGTCACTGAGTTTTGACTACCACAAGACAGATCAGATTTTGGTTACAACTCAAAAAGCTGATCACAAGGCGCTCTATACGCGTTAGAAGGACACAAACAAACAGAAATACTTTCAACAAACAAATGATGACAAAAAGAGAACTCCAAACATCAAAATGCTAACACCACAAGCATGAGTTCGTCAACGTCGGATAACTTTGTCTACTTGGAATAAGTTATAGCGTAGCGATTAGACACGTCTTTAGACAGCTGCAATTCACGGTTTCATATTAACGCCCTCGTTGTACGATAATATATTATGGTATTTATAACGCATTATAGAAAATGGCCACAATTATCTGAGGCTGATAAACTCAAACCGTTTTGTTTAAGACGAGATAATTGCTGTTATTGTGAAGTTTTCTGTAAGGAGTCGGGCTGCGCATTTGCAAGAATCTGGGGATATGATGCGCATCATGATACGGGGTTACGATTCAATATATTGCGACATATTGTGATACTGTACAAAACATAATATCGCTATACTTAAGTTTACTGATATATTCTTACACCCCTAGTGAGGAGATGTTTGTGTAACATTCAGGGAAGGAGTCTCCAGTGCCAATACTTTGTAAGAGTCAGTCAGTTTTCCTAATCTAAGAGTTTATTAGAAGCATAATCTGCATTATTTGGTCGCATCAGTTTCAAAAGAGGCTGACGAAGTAATGTTTTTAGCTGCTCTAACATCAAAGTAATAACATGAACTGACCTGTTTTGTGGTTATTCGACCATATTGATCGTAACTACACACACAAAATATACAGCGTGACTTTCTCTCATTGAAAATGGCAAATTGCTGTGGTGTAAGAAGAATACGACACTTCGGGATGTGTCGTACGGGAAAATAACCATCTCTCGGGTGGAAAAACAGTAACTCCGCTTCACGCTGAGCCGCATAACACCACCCTGCTACTGATTATTTTCCTACAACAGCATGACAAACAGCTGACAAACACATGCGCCGCAAATTCTTAATTAGGATAAACTAAAGGCCGTTTTATTTTCCCCCTCTCCTAACCAAATATCCGTTCATTAACCCATTCATTACAAAGAAGTCGGATAATAAATTTAACTAAGCGTCACATCCTCGCTTTTTACAGCTTTCCCTGTTCCAAGACACAGAAGAGGAGAAGAACTGGGAGCTGATGATTTAAGAAATCGCATCTATACACGGTCACCTGCTAACATAAACAGCAGCCTACCTTTGGCTTAAGATGCTCGCTCTGTGATCAGGTTAAAATCCAGCGAGGTCCAGAGGAGCCTGGGGGAGAAAGGACAGAGAGAAGAAAGGAGTCATGTTCAGGGTGGAACTACAACAAATCAGACGTGGGACGGAGCTGCACATCGGACTGCTTTTAGTCCCCATCGATTCAGCCACGTGTGGCAGAAACGCTGTGTAAGTGCACACACTCTCACACACTCTCAAAGTATGAGCTACAGCAGCTGCGTGGGTGAGTGCATGTGTCTCCTTTAGGATTAAACACCCCTCAGCATACACACACACACACACACACACACACACACACAGCCAGGGGAGGCAAGAAAGTCATTTTACACTTACTCATTATAGTTACCTCAGATTTGTTATTTCTATGCAATTTGAGCTCACGGTTAGTCAAACACAACCAGGCTAACAAGACGTTTGGAAAAAATAAATAAATAATAATAATTAAAAAAAAAAAAAAAATCACCTATGCATTCATCATAGCACAAAGAACAGACTGTATGAGTGTGTGTGTGTGTGTGTGTGAGATCACAGCTGCGCACTGGGCCGCAACTGCGCGAGCCGTCTGTCTGCGCGGCAGCCGGCCTCTGTGTGTGTCTCGCATGACAAAGAGACGTCTCACCAAATTGCCCGCCATGTGCTCTTTTGTAAACTCACGTGCTGAATCCAAAATTAGCATCACAGGATGACTAAACCCAACCAAGTCGGAGTTTACCGGGTAAACTGGCTTTTCCCCCCATTGCCCCAAAATAGGGTGTAGAAACTGCAGAATCAGCTGCTTTAAGAGTGTATAAAAAGATTTAAAGACAGTTTTAGACAATTACTCATGAAGAAAAAAAGAATCCTGAGTCAATAAATCTAAAACAAAGGCAGATATGAGCCGGGAAACCAGAGACATCTGTAGGAAATAAATTCATTCAAAACAAGTGTCAAAAAAACAAAAAAAAAAAAAACACATTCGACACTACTTGATCATTACGAAAGCGTTCTACTCTCAGATATCACTGGAATCATAAATCATGTGAAAGTGCCCTCAAAATGCACAAGTGTTACATAAAGTAAAGGAATACTCTAGCGTTTTTACAATCACATATGTACAATTACCTCACGCAGAAATTATTTTCATCATGTTTGTCTGACTTGCAAAAAGAACAGAAAACTTTCTTTCGTCAAAACTCAATTATAATGTGTTATATAATTAGTATAAAATAATTGCATTTATTGATGGAGACTTCTGTAAGTCGCTCTGGATAAAGGCATCTGCTAAGTGCTATAAATGTAAATAATGAGAATCTTATGTCACCGAAGGAACTGTTTTGTAGACTGAAGAGTCTGTGTACGTTTGTGAACAACAGAGGATTGTGTATCCTGATGATGCCACTAAACCGCGTAGGAAGTGTTAGCGGATCCGAGTCACATCCAAGTTTCACTTCCGTTGCGAGGTACGGACTTTAGGTTTGGCCGAAGTCTGGCCTCAACAATCTGTGCCATACATCCTAAAATCCATAGTGACCAATAGTGACAAAACACAGCCAATGTAGAAATACGATGACTCCATTGGAAAGACATCCAGATATACAAGTGCTTGCAGCTGCAGATTTGCATAACATAGAAAAGTCGACCGTTGTCCTTGTCAGACAAGTTTGCGCTCTCCGAGTGCCCTTCTAGTTTATACTGTAATGGTTATAGCTTTTGCTATGTAGTCTTGGATTTTAAATGTTTATTGGCAACTCAACACCTGCCCCTAGACCTAGTAAACACATTTTCTGTTCTTTTCTCACTGCTGAGTAATTCATCTCAGTGGTAATCACAAAAAATCTTGGAGTGTTTCTTTAATGATGCTCCTCTACAGTTTGGTTTCTATATCTAAAGGCACACAGACAAAAGATGATCAACAATATGTCGGGGTGAAGATAAATACATTTACTAAATAAAATGAAATTAATACACTTTTCCCCCCCATTTACCCCAAATGTCAGCCAGGACCTGTTTGGTGTATAAAGTGTGCGTCTTGCATTTTTTGCACTGCTATGCAGTTAATGGAGCTAAACAGTAATGAAATCTATATTTAACAGATGATGTCTAAATGATCACACAGAGTTGCTCAGTGTTGCTTCGCCTGCTGTCGCGAGGTCTCGTTTAAAAAAGAAAGACATCTGCATTATGAACAAAGTGATCAAGCAAAACAATAAGCTTTACGTATTTCCAGTGCCAAAGGCTTAAAGGAATAACTGACGCTCCAGCACCATTAACACTAATACGCGAGTGTTTCCCACAGACATCAAGATCATTCAAATTAAATGGATTTTTAATACAATCTGTTTTCCATACTGTGATTACAGTTTCTTATGCGTTCGACGGGGTTGCACGGTCAACATTGTGATTATACTGCTACACACTGAGCCTTGCAACATGTTGAAAACCAAAAGTAAAGATGCTCCGACTTGTGTCAATGTTCTGACTTGTTAACTTGGCTAATGATTCCTCAGGTAATGCGTACAAACTAACATCAGTTACCTTTTAAAAGAAATTAAACATGAAATGTCTCACCGCAAAAGTTGCATATCTTCTATATCTATGGGCCAAATCTGAATATAAAGTAAACAATTGAGTGAATGTGAAAAACGGTGTATAAAACACACACACACACACCTGAGAATAGTGTGAGGTTCAGAGAACCCTCGTTCTCCAACACTGTAAACCACATGAAAGCGCCACAAACCACATGAACCTTTTACACACACACACACACACACACACAGAGACACTGTACTTTCAGTACTCTGCCTGCCGGGATTTTGCCAGGTGTGTCCGTCCACAGGCTCGCATCCTGTTCAGTGCGCGGCTGTGGCGGAAGATAAAGACCCGGACAGGAAGTAGGGGTGTGTGGGGTGGTGATGTCAGAGGAAAAACCCCGGCATTGAGACAGCTGAGGATGGGGAAGCTGGCTTGGCATTGATCACTGTTTGTACAGGAGACCGCATGCGTGCACGTGAGCGAGCGAGCGAGAACATGCAAAAGATAGATCACCCTAAAAGAGCAGGAAGAGAACCAAGCCTGAGAGTGCGGTTGATTTATCGCTCATTAGCATCAGCTGCTGTTGGATGTCGATCCTCTAGCTGCTCCGTATTGATTTCTGCGTTACGCAGCTTTGAGAGGACACACACACACACACACACACACACACACACACCACAGTGAGTCAGCACAAACTATAACAGCAATGCTAACTGCTACACACCATCAGCCATGCATACATAAAATGCATAAACATGTATAACCATGACAATAAGCAATAGCCGTTTATACCGAGCCTGTATTTAGGCTTCAGTGTGTTGCTGCATTGCATTAGATTCCACTTGAATGTTTTTTTTTTTAACAACCAAATCAAGGGGCCGGGAAGCACACTATCTGAATGGCTAGTTAGTAAATTTATGTTTTGTTCATCCTGATTTACATTTATATAAAAAATTTTAATTCAGGCAGGAACATCGGGGAGTTAATGCTTGGATTCCTAAGTGAAAATCAGGGCACTTAATTGCCAGGAATTAGCCTCAAAATCTGATTATCCTGTCATGTGGTTCAGGCAAAACATTACTCAGCTGAAGTAACCAGACATGGGCACGTACACCCTCTCAGCGCCACACAGACGCTCATGTCAGTTTCTCCACACCAGGCCCTGCCATGCTCTGGATTCAATTAAGCAGTGTGAACGCAAATCCAGTGCGAGCTTTAGGCTTCTCCGTGGCTTTAGTCCGGTCACACGCACACATGCTGAGAATTACAGTGAGCCATGCACATGGAATTTTCCCACGGTGACACCAAATATGGAGAACAGCCCCCCTCTTTCTCACCCTCTCTCTTTCTATACATTTCTCTCTGGCTTTCTCTTTCCCTCCCCCATGGTGAAGTATTATAAACCTGACAAATAACCCATAATGAGATTTATTGGTGAATGTATACAGTGAAACCCACCGTTACTATGCTGCGTAATCAAAGGCAGGCTGCTGTGCTGTGTATGACGGCAGGTCAATAAGGACAATATGACATTTATATTAAGCTAAAAGGTCTGCGATACAGCCAAAATGTTATATCATGATGTATTTCAACTTTCTTTTGACAGTATGTTACAGCTACAGTAAGCCACAAAAGTGGGAATTTCTAAATTGGCCGGTTTTAATGCTACTTTCAATTGTGCTAGTTCAGTCAGGGTTTGGTAAAGATTATTTTTGTAAGTTCTGGGAGAAACCGCAGCAGATCTTTGGCTAAACCTTTCACTTGCTGGCGTTACTCGAGTCTGTCTAGCGTCTTCAGTTTTTGCATGACGTGACGCTGCATTGTACGAGCGGTGCGCTGTGTTGCAGTCATTTTCTTTCTCCAATTTTATTGACATTTTGGTAGCTAACTGTGATAAATGATTTAATCATCCACAACTGATAATATATTACAATGAACTCAAAACTTTAACCACTTATTTGCACACAAAGCAATGGTGCCCAAAAATGGCGAGATATGGGGAAGGGGGCGGGGCTTCAGGGAAGTGTTAGTTAATATAGGAGAATTCAAGACGCCTACGCAAATCATTCCAAATTAATGTCTTTTGGCTCATCTGCCATTTTATTGGGGAGAATAGGACTGAACTTTTGGCACATTTTTGAAGGATAACTTAAGCAGATTAAATTGTGGTGCCTCTACATGAAATGCATAAAGCTAGGAAGGTAATAATAATAATAATAATGTGTTATTGGATATCATGACAATATGGTGCAGAAACAATATCATGTTGCCTAACTGGAAGTAACTTGTGTATTTTGCATTCAATAACGGCGAACAACTGGGAAACACCTAGACAATCAAAAACAACCACTTCTGCATAGACATTTCTGTCTGCGTCATATTTATACTACTGAATAATATGCTGGACAGTAAAATTAATACAAGATACGTTAAGAATAAGACAAACACTCTCCATGACCGTGACCATTGTGTATCATGACTGCATGTTCTTGGACGCGTCTGTGGCCGTAGAGAGCCGGCGTGTGCCAGCGCTGAGCCTGATCTACGTACAGGCCTTAAGAGTTTGCGTCTGACACGTGGGTGTTTAATTTAGAGCAACACCACAATGAAGCAGCCTTCACCCGGGTCCAGGGATTAACAGATGTGTGACTGAGAAGGTCATATCACTTATGAGTGTGTGTTCTCCTCTCCTGCCTCGTTAATGACACACGTCTGTGAACATCAAACACATCCGAATGGAACCAAACTTCTCTTTTATGGTTATGATGTGGACTGTGACCAACCGTGACTCATGACCTGATTCAGCTGCCCTGTTCAAAGCTCGTTTCACAGAATCAGCTCAAAGCTTGGTCTGTATGTGCGTGTGCGTGTGTGTGTGGGTGTGTGTGTGTGTTTGGCAGCAGGACAAAAATGGTACCAGAGAACAGGTCACTGAACACATTTCTGGGACAGTGCTAGAGCAGTAACCTCGATCTGAAGCAGCCTCGTCATCGTCCACCCCGTCAAACACATAACTGATCACAGATCAGCGTTAGAGAACGACTCAGTCCTTCGTTGCTGCCTCTGCTCAGCGCATTGTGAGGTCACATGGGCAGTGACGGAAAAGTCAACATTTAACAGAGAGACCTTCAACCAGCAGCAATCATGTGGCCTGTGTGCCAAGAACTCCACACCCTGCCCTAAGACTCCCAACACACACACACACACACACACTTCTTCCTCAATGTATTATTGTCATGTCCTAATAATCATTTCTTGTAGTTTTAGCAATCACAGTAGTATGACTGTGGGCATTTTAAAGAGTAACTACAGAAACGATTGAAAAATTGAACAGAAACATTATATTAAGCTGTACTGCCTCTTACTTGAATTTTTTCTGACTTACTTATATGAATATCATTTCAGTTTAAAGATAAGATGGCCTGAGGGTATGGCTTTCTGATCTACTAGACACTAGTGAGAAATCATCAGTTACAGTTACTGACCACAGTAGTTAAAAACTACAAAGGCATCTAGGGTGCTTTTTCTTGCAAAGCTGCTACACTTGGTGACATGATTTCCAAACTCCTTAAGGCTGTTTTTTTTTTTTTCTCTCTCCTGAATGCGTTGTGAAATCCAGGGTAAAACAACAAACATTATGGTTTCATTTCTTAATATTTAATTACTATGCAGGTCAGGATTTTTCTTTCACATCGTTTGAGTCTCATACAATAAATCTACACTGGCTGGGAGGTTGGTGCCTGGAGCTTCATTTTGGTGCTCTCTGCATTGAACCGTTAGATTAATAATAATATTAATAATAATAAAAAAAAGCGTTAGCACTGTATAAGATCAAATAAAATTTATAAACCAACAATATAGCTTAGTGTATGAAAAGCTGCTTTCGGTCATTTGGTTATTAAGTGGTGCTAGTTATAAAGCTTTAACTTCTTTTCCTTTCATTTAAACACATGCAGAGCAAAAATAAAGCTGTGAGAGACACAACGCGACCTGTTCTAAAGAACAGCCAAAGACTTACCGCCAGATGCATTTTTATCAAGAACACTAACGCAATGTGCCTTGTAAAGTCGTGATCAGCTCCGGGGAATTATTGGCTCTTTTTCCTTGCATATTGGAGGTGTGAAAATGACCAAAAATACACAGATCTATAGAACATCTACTGGCAAATAAATATTACAGAGAGTCTTTCTGTTGGTGACGCCTCCTCACCAGAGATTAAGTCAGGTCAGCTTGAAGGCTGTGATGGAGAAGGTGTTTAAACATGTAGATGTGGACAAAAAAAAAGAAAAAGAAAAATGGCCACTAACCCTAACCCTGAAATCTGACTAGGCAGTGTGTAAGATCATCACTTAAGGACATCCGTCTTCCCATGTATATTGAAGGATGAGAACATTTAAAAACATAACTGACAACTGGGACTTGAGCAAAATCGCCAACTTATTTTTAAGATTAAGTTAAGACTCACATTGGGACCATAACGCTGAGTTTTGCTAAAGTTCCAACAAAACAAGAAATCTTTATACACTATTCATTCAAGGAGCTAGAATATAATGTAATACTCATTTCAACGCCCAACTGTCAGTGCTGGTAATACCATCATACTTAGTCCATATTTATAGTTTCTCAGATGGGATCATATGAAGACCAGTTCTTAACTTGTATAACCTGTCAAAAGATATTTATATGGACAACATAACTGTTAACAGCTCCTCAACTCCGAGACTGAGTATTTTCCACTGTTTGACATATATTAGCTGGTTTCTCCAGTCTAGCCTGTAAGCTCCTGAAAAAAACTCTGATTTTAATACGTTCCACTTTGTAAAATGGAAAGGAAGTACGTTGTTGGTTGTGGTGAAGCTGATGAGTTGGTGTTGGACAGAGGATTAATAATTTCCAGAGACACACACACACACACACACACACACACACACACACACACACACACACACACACACACACACACACACACACACAATGTGGTTCTAACCACATTTCACATTCAGCAAATTTTAGAGTCCTTGGATTGAAGTAAGGCAAAGAAAAATAATCTTCATTTTTCACAAGCAGGAAAATATGAATGACGACAGAACAATCGTTACTTATTTTAACTGGTTTATTCCACCTCATGTCTGGGATCAGTTTGCCAATAGAAATTCCCCATTAAAATAATTTTAGCATTGGCTTAATCTATCTGAGGAAACAAGTAATTCGAATAAGTTAATGCCAGCTAACCGCCAAGAACATAAAACAAAATCAATCAGCTTATTGTTCAAAATAGTCTCTCAGAGAAAAGCCACTGAAACTTACTGTGGCCCTGAAGTGCAAAACACAAACAACGAATAGGGACTCACAACAACAACAGCGTGTTTGTCCAATCAGCGACTACAGGAGGCCGTGTAGCGGTGATGATTTGCCGTTGTGTTTTTGGTTTTGCTGATGTGCTTTGTTTTTTTGCCTTTTTGTTGTGATTTCCTATTTGTCATTGTGTTTTGCACTTCTGGGCCACCGTAGAAACTAGCTGTATTACAATAATTAAAAAAGAACTTCCACAAAAGGCCTACACATTTAAAAAACAAACCCAACAGAGCTCCTGACAGGTGGCTTGTATTAATCACACACGTTTAGCCAGTCAGCTAACACAAGCTAACCTGACAGAGTTTCTATTTAGAGTCCCACACTGTCACTGCTAAAGCTAGCCAGCTAAGCAACTCGGAAGATTTCTTACAGGATTTTAGGTCATATTTGCAAGCTTTACTAATCTTCACTGCGAATATTACCAAGCTAGTTAAGATGAGCTAACCTGACAGAATTACTGAGAGGATTTTGAATCTTAAATACATCATAGTTCACAATCCTCACTGCTAAAGCTAAGTACCCTGTTAAAGAAAAAATCCATGAGTAAAATCTCTCGTAATTTCCATCAAGTAATTGGCTTAACAATTTCTGAAGGTTTCTATTAGGGATTTTCTGATTACTATTAAATTCTACCAGAACCCAACAGGGCAGACAATGACTGTCATAATAAAATTAAAGATAAGCGTTTAGAAACCATTAGGAGGAACACAATCCATTGAACTACCATTACAGAACACCAGAAACCCTGTAGGTACCACTAAAAACCTCTAATGGCTTCTAATGTTCTTTCTCTCAACAGGATAGCCAAGAAGAGCTGACTGCCTCGGGATTTCTGACAGGAATTTGAACTTGTAATCAAACGTCCATTTTCTAAAGCAAGGATTTCTGAGATGATTTTTAAATTATATTCCGTACAGTATATAATTTCCACTGTTAGGCTATACTAAAGATAGTTAGGTAACATTAGCTAGCCGGACAGGATTTCTCAGAGGAATTTTAAATACCCATTAACATTTATCATTCCCCCTGCCAAAGTTAGACAGCTAATGTTCGCTAGCCTGACATGATTTTTGAGATGCTAAGTCATATCCATATACATTTTATGCATACTTTTTAACAGCTGACCTTAGGTAGCTAGCTAATGAGATCAACAGACAAGATTTTTATACAATTTACAAACGGATGCTTCTTGAAAACACCCCTCTACGGCCCTTTTCACGTTCAAAACCCTTTCAGGTAAAAACTACGTGGGATAGATACATTTTCATTCCCACTCAACCTTCTATAACGGTTTAGTAGTGGATATTGTGTATTCCCATCTGACAAGGTGGCCCATATTGTTGTGAAAAGCCCAAGCTGAGACATGAGCCATTAGTTATAAACGTGGCACCAGACGAGCTACATCACATCTCTGTTCACGTCTGAATATTTATTTTGTTCAAGCAAAGGTAACTTATTACATATTTGCTTATTTTGCAAAAACGTATTTCTGCAATAAGAAGGAATATATGACGCGGACGCAAATTTCCTTTTTTCAGGGTGGCCAGGGAAATCTCATGAATATTCACGCTATTCATTCAGTGCTACCTGATTGGCGGTGAAACATTAAGTCATCCACCGGTCAATCAGGAAGCACTTTCTTCATGAATATTCATGAGTTTTCCCAGCCACATAAAAAAAAAAGTTGTGAAGCTGACCGGAGCAGAAGATGGAGAGGCTACTCGAGAAAAAAAGCGAAGATCTATCTAGTTTTTCTCCAGCAACACTGAATTTACGTCACCAGCAGTAATGTCACGACCGGTGTTAATCCGATGTTTCCTATTCCCACTGAAAAAAAAAATTACCGTTAACGTTAATAGTACATCAGGGGATAGATTAACGTTTCGACTTTATAGTTTGGCTCCCGTTCCCACACAACACCATTACAGCTGTAAATAAAAGTTTTCAGTGCGAGTATGAATATATATAATAAAGCTCCAGTTTAGATTTTCCTAATTATCACATAATTAAGGTATCCATCTAAAATATTTATCATATTAGCTTATCAACTAGCTTAACATACACATGCTTAATACATTCTCCACCACAAATTTCCCAGGATTTCACTTATACAGTGTCGTGATCGTGATCAGGAGATGGAATGTGAACAAGACGCCATGCGAGGAATGAAAACAGAGATAAACAAATAAACAATAAAACTTAGCAAGCGGCAGCAACATGGAGGAGGATGAAATGCTTAGCACAGCAAACCAGAGGACATGCAGGGAAAGAAAAGAGACAGATACAGGTCGGATACAGTGGAGTTTGATCCTCAACATGAATCTGAAATCGGTTGATTTTTCCTCACAGTGGAGTTTAAAAAGGTATCATTAAAAGTTTACTGCTTATTACCTGGTTATATGGAACGGAAAACACTTAAATACTGAAGAAAATATTCAGTTAAAATCTAAACAGAACAAGAAAACATGTTCACCAGGGGGCATTAAGATTGAGCTTTGAAATACTTCATAGTTTCTTGCTCAAGCATGCACAAATCCTCTCTCTCTCGCTCTCTCTCTCCCTCCATCTGTCTCTCTCTCTCTCTCTCTCTCTCTCTCTCTCTCCATCTGTCTCTCTCTTTCTCTCTCTCTCTCTCTCTCCATCTGTCTCTCTCTTTCTCAGCAAAATCAGAGTTCAGCGTGACCCTCCTTGACGTTCAACGATGTTGATGGTCCATCATTTTCCTTCCCATAATTACTGGTTACAAACAGAAACAAAGTTGCAGCGAATGACCAGCACATCATTTTAAAGAACTGTACAGTGAAACACAAAATGACCTTACTAAAAAGTATACACTTTATCAGCTAAAAGGAGAAAAAGGCTTCTTTTAACATTGTATTATGTTACTAAAGTTTTAAGAAACTTTAACGTAATACAATGATTCAGTGGCACTGCACATCATGGAAGATTATGTTGTTAAGCCTTATAAGCAGTGAAAAAACAAAACAAAAAAATACAAACCCTCGCATAATAATTATGAATAAAACAAAATCGGATTAAATTTAATTCGGCCTGTGCCCAGTGATGGCTACCATCATTAACCCAAGTTACTATTTAATAAATAAAAAATTAAAAATAAAAAAAAGTTGAAAATCATATCTAGACACTAGAATTCTACGTACAGGTGTACAAAACCAAACCTTTAAACATTTTGGATTATATGATGTGCTACATTAATACCACATGTATTGTATCTAGTGTACAGGAGATTGTTCTGCGCTGGTGGAAAGTGAGATATGATATTAGATAATATGTTTAATATGGGTGCAAGGTTGACTGACCTGAGTGGGCAGAACAGCGCCAGTGAGCATGGACATTAAAAACTGCATGCACATAAAATGTATTCATGAATATATCGTAGTGAAATGAGCATGCAGAGAAACTGTTATGCACGAGAGCACTTCACGTCTGCAAGCACTACGCACAGAACATTTTATTACTGACTTAACCTTGTTAATGAATGTAAAAGAGCCATGGCCTAAAGTAAAAAAGTTATTTTCTATGTATTTATTTACTTTTTCCTATATATTTTATTATTAATTCCATTTGGCTTCTTATACGATTCCATCGCTAAAAAGAGAATCTGAAAGATAATTATAGCTGACTAATTATACTAACTGATTTACCCGTTTCATTATGTCTCAGTTAATCTCTACAGTTAACATGTGAAAATGATGCAGTATATCTTCAGGGCTTCAGATGTGCAAACAAAAAAAAAATAAATGAAAAAAAGACCACGTTGAATGATAACCATCCCTTTAAGCTATCTGCTTGAAATAAGTTCTAATCAACATTTTTGTGCAAGCTTTTAGAGAAACTGGAGGAGCAAGTTCACTAGGGTGATTTAAGGTTTCTGTGTACTTGCATACTCAAGTGTGCACTTGAGCCCACTCTCGGCAAACTCAGAGACTTTAAGGACAAACTGTTAGAAGCGGCCTCTGTTTTTCTCAGCTTCTTGCATGAGAACATGTTGAACTCTGGGAAGAGAAGGAACCTACATAATGGCTATTCCAGCTGGCTGGAGAAAAGCCTGTCGTCATGGTGAGATCACTGGGGTCACTGGGAGTCAACCATAGCTGAGGACCAGAGGTCCAGGCCACTGCTATATATCTTTCCAGAACTACATGGGCTTTACCATGTTGGATGCTCCAGGTGAATGCAACACAACTTCCTTCATTGGTGATATATGTTTGGTCTTATGGGGCTCATTTTACAGCCATAAATCAAGGAGTACATGTAGAACAAATTTCACAAAAATGCTGTACCGTGTCTATTTTTACTAGAACATGAAAGGAAAAACAGAAATGGGGTGCATAACATCACTACTTTGAAGATCTACACAAGGCGTACTTAGCAACAGTAAAGTATTTGGTTTGGTTCAACCGAAGTACTTCCTGGTTCTGTATCCGTACCATGGTCCGCCAGTGGATGATCCCTGATCTACACCGTAGCCTTGTGCAGCCCTGAAGAGTGTCAAGTTCTTAAACTCTCTCCATCTTAAGAGCGTCTTCCTATTGGTTTCCCTTGAACAAGCATCATCTGCTAAGCCAGTTATCCATCACCGTCTTTATAGTAGCTACTGACTGTCCAATGAACTGTGAAAAAACTGTCTGTTTCTGGCTCTAGAAACAGAATTTCAGCATGAACGTAACTTGATATTTGTCAGAGAAATAATATCAGGATCATATCACAATAATTGCTTTATGTAGAACCCAGATCACATTGATTGAGAAAATCCATGTATTGTTTCTTACAGAACACTAAAAATGCTAGGAGTTTTGGAGTGAGGAATTCATGTATGAGGTAAAAAAGGGGGGTTTTGAGCTGGGATTCCTAAAAACCAAATACTCTCAATGTCTTTTGTCTATTGGAAATAGAACTGGAAACATAAGAAAGAACAGCCTTGATTTCTGTAGCTACTTGGCTGCCTGTGAACGTATGAGTTTATATGTATAACTCCTCTCAGAGTAAAACTACTGATTTAGGACTCGTCAGTCTACTGGTGGACTTTTCCAGCTCCAGAATGGTTTTACCCGTTGGAGCAGAATTGTTCAAATATCACGGACCTTTTTCTTAGCATATTAAAAACATTTGACTGCATTTATCAGTTTGGGTCCACTTGTCGCCGCAAATCCATATGAAGCATCACCATTACCCTATGATAAAACATTTCCCTCCTGGGTGTGGTCCCTTCCACGATGACTCTGTCCCCATACACAGCAGTGCAGAAGGACTCACTGAATGGCCTGATGTTGATGGAAATGGTTGAAAAATCATGTGCTATAGCCTTTACACTTACCAGAGTACAACCCTGTGGGACATTGTGTGCTGCCATGTTAGACAACACTCTCCAACACATCATGAAAACACTTTCTGAGGGAAAATCTTTTGGAAGAATGGTGTTGATCTCTCCAGTACCATTCCAGAGACCTGTAAAATCTATGCTAAGACACACTGATGCTGTTCTGGTACCTTGTGGTTTTTCCTTTAAACATGGTAACTTTGGTAAATCCTAACCAACATGAGAGTAGACAGACAGAATATGCTAAATTTCTTCTTGGTAAGAATCTGTTAGCGAATGGTGCGCTAGCACTCCATCCAGGGTGTATACCCAAGGCCAAGCTGACCAGGATGAAGCGGGTGATGAAACTGATGGCTGAATGAACAAATGAAGTAGAAACCATTCTTCTTCAAACTGTCAACACAATGTATCAACCTTTTGTAGATACACACAGCGAAACTACAAGGACATACCAAGCATTAATATTTTTTTAATTTCAAGGACTAGATAAAAGAAGTCATCCGCTAAACAACGGATCGTTTCTCAGCCTGGCTGAAATTCAAGAGCTGGTCCAAAAAAAAAAAAAAAAATTAATCTACATCTTTTATCATCTACAGTGCTACAGTTTTAGTGCTGCGTATTTTATGCTCTACAACATAACAAGCTGCCGTTTAGGATTAAACATAGACCTGCACAAATATGAAGTGTTCTGGGACAACTACTTCCTGTCACATGACTGCAGTGCCGAAATTGATTGGTCCTAAAGCAAGAGAGGGTAACGAACTCAAGCCACCTGCTGTTGACCACAGGCTGCTGTTAACAAGAGCCACGATGTGGAAAACACCACCTGCTACTGTGTGTGTCGTCATCATACCCAAATAAGAAGATAAAACACGTCCCTGATCTGACTTCAGCATGTGCTTCTGTTCATTACAAAATGCTATGCTGGCCCAAACAATAAATAAGAGCTGTAATGTGGGAACAGTTCCATCATGAATTATATGATCAAATACTTTAAGACAAAAATTTATTCAGCACTCATTTTCTGCCAATGTAATTGGTACAATAATAAAACTTGAACAGTCCAACCATGTTTCTGTAGTTCTCCACTATGGATAATATTTTATTCAGTTACAGTTAGATTATGTCTATTAACATCATACGCTCTCTCATTCCTTGTCCCCCCGCCTTTCCTTTTTCTTTGCAGGGTTCATATTAAGCAGTTCTTCTGAAAATGATTCACGGGAGAGCGCTGGCATCCAAGGCCATCGATGAAACGCAAACAGAACTGTATGACTGGAGGGGAGGAAACCATTTCTTGGCCAAACATAGCTAACGCTGTAGCAATCTAAAGGTCATGAGACACCAGCCAACGTCAAAAGAAGTAGCACCAATAAAGATCGATTGTATACCACCAACCAATGGGCCACAAAACACGGACGTAGATTAATCGCATGAATAAAAGGAAATAACTCTCAAAACAATGACGCAGCAGTGGTCTATATTCATAGAGAGCCATTTCCCCCCAATTTCACATGCTCAAGACTTGGCTAGTGCCACCAGTGCGTTCCCACAAAAGCCATGTGGCACAAATCAGCTTTAGACTCTCAACTCCCTGACAATCCAAAGCCTGACACTCGAGAACACCCCACTGCCCACCTGCTTCCAGTGACAGAAGTTTGAGTAGCCAAGGATGTCCTCTATTGTTTCACCCTGCCTGCTGAGTGTCCTTCATGTTGGCCTAGTGGTCTCTTTGAAACACCACCACCACCCCCACATCTCAGACCCTCAGGAG
Source organism: Notoglanidium macrostoma (assembly GCA_030068235.1). Taxonomy (NCBI): domain Eukaryota; kingdom Metazoa; phylum Chordata; class Actinopteri; order Siluriformes; family Auchenoglanididae; genus Notoglanidium; species Notoglanidium macrostoma. Next base: position 5,278,636 of record JAQQZR010000010.1, read on the forward strand.
GGCTTTCGTAAGATGACACCACCTTAGAGTCCAGTCTTTTGTGTGGGATCCCTCCAGCTTGTATGTGTCAAGCACGCCAGATCAAAGCATCAAAGTCCCCATCTAGTTCTCAGCCATTACATACAGTCAAGCTCATTAGATTAAAGAAAAATAAAAGCGAGAACTCACTCTGGGAAGGATGATGAGCGTAATGCACAGCACGACCCCAGAGGCATGCATCTAATGGACTGAGGGTGACCTTGGACACACATTCTCAAGAACACAACCAAAGCCTTCTTCTCATCTTCCCCCTAAAGAGCATTAGTCAGTCCTTAGGCAGCTGATTTTCCCATCAGATTGCTGGTGCCAAGCTGTAGGACTTCCCCAACAACTCACAACCACAAACAGGACAATCAGCTTCCACATATCCATAGCACATGGCAAAACTATTGACAACAAAATCTCTCTCCTGATCAGCAAGTTGCCTTGTAAAGTTTTACAGTGGTAAGCCCTTCCAGTATGGTGACTATACTCATGAACTTTATTCGATTCATCAATCGTTTACTTTCCCCGAATGCAGTCGACATCAGAGTCAATCACTGGGTGAATTCAACCAGGAGACTACTTCATAGTCTTCGACTGAAGAGCTAAGCTGATCTGTGTCCCCTGCCTGACCGTCCATGTGCACCATGTTGACCCAACTGTGCATTATATCAACACTTCTGCAACTACCTGATGTGGCAGGTGACAACATTCCTATATTCACATCTGATGGCTGCAGTTCTGGATTAGCATTTTATCCTACTTGCTATAAAAATAAAAAAATAAAAAGGCAAGACAAGTTAATAAAATTTATGAACCATACTTCGTGAAAGTTTTTGGACTTTTTACATTGGTACATCACAACATATGTAGGATCACAATGACTCCAACACCTTCGATTGAGGTCACGCTACAAACTTTGCAAAGAGAGCGGTCTTATGTATATCTGAACTGGGGCGTAATGGTAACATCATGCTAAAAGTAGCACAGTCCCAAGACACCATGACAATCCAGACTCCTAGCAGATGCCAGCAGACAACTGTAAATAAGCCCGAGCGAATATTCAGAGCAAGAAAACCATCCTTGTCTCGTCCCTGTCCGGTTCTGCTTAAGACTCAGCAGGCATTTCCTGAGGAGGAAAACTACTAGCCGTTGCCTTTTCCGTTTCAGCTTGGTGTGGATGTCAGCACCAGAGTATGACGGAAAGGAGGGGTCTCTGAATCAGAAATGGTCTCGGTTTCCTCTCCATTTTAAACTCAAGCAGGATGCAAAGTGTAATTCAGCCTCAGGTTACATCGGACACCTCTGTCAGTCAAGCACCGCACGAGATCCCGATGACATGACTTGCTTCACCTTGTGTAACCTCCATTGAGCACTATGGCCTGTTTACACATTGGTAAACACCACACCTCAAGCTTGTGTTTGCTTTCAGCCAAGACACACTGATGCAGACGGCAAGCAAACAATCCAGCCTTGTATCCGTTCTGTGGCAGACGGTGGTGTGATGGTAATGGCCAGAAAATCATCTCATTTTCCCTGTTGCATAAATTGCAGATTTATGATCCACACCACTGGCCTGAGAAATGAAAAATTAAGTCAAATCTTTTCTGCAAAATGCAAGTTCATTTCCAGACAGGAAAAGATTATGCATCAAGCGGTCATCTCTCAGATAACAATACAGAAAGTGATGGAAACCAAGGAAATGATGAAGCACTGATACAGGAGCTGTCCAATGAGTGTCTCCCCAATCTTCAGTGATGTAGGAAAAATCTCTGCATGCATCAGATGCCAACACAGTGACTCCATTTGACAACATTAAGAAACCAAATGCATCTAACTTAATTTTTTTGTTGTTGTATTGCAAATTACAAATGACCAAATCCAACATTTTTGTCAGGACTTGAGTCATGAACATTTCTAACAGTGACAAGAATGGAAGTCCTTAAACAAGAAAAAAAAACTGTTTCCAAAATGAACCAAAGACATTTTCGTGCACAGCTCAGTGTTGCTTACTATACTATAATACACTATACTATTACAAAACAGCCAAATATGAACTTTAAATAGATAAACCAATATAGAAAATGGCATCGCAATTAGTTCCACCATCTTGGAACTGTGAGTCATGTGACAATTTTACTTCATTTTTTTTTTTTTTAAAAGCTACATTTTCATTTACATTCATGGCATCTGGTAGACGCCCTTATCCAGAGGGTAAAAGGCCGTGCTCAAGGGCCCAGCAGTGGCAGCTTGGTGGTGCTGAGTGCTTGGTGATTGTCTTTATCCACGGTAGAACATGAAAATGACATTTTCAGTTTTCCATTTTCACTGTGGAAAGCGGATTCAAAAAGATGCATTTTCAGCAGTCAAAACGCAGTTTTATTTTTAGTGTGAATGGAAATACAAACATACGTAAAAGGTGCATTTTCAAATATACCTGTGAAAGTGTGTACTGTCTGAGAGACCGTTCAAATCAGAAATGCAAAAAATTGGATCCGAGCTGTCTGTCTGAAAAGTTGGAGTGGTACTCTAACCAGACTTGTCTGATATGGTCATAATTAAAGCAGATGAGCTGATATCTGAAATTATGGATAGGTATCAGGTCAGATTTGAGATATTTCACGTTTTATGCCAGAAACACATGCTAGGTTGAGTGACTTGACACAAATCTTGAAAACATAAATAATGTCTGGTTCTTCTCATATCTGGGCAACATGGGGAGACGATGCTGCGATCTGATTAACAGCAGAGATCATCAGAGACTCTGATGTTAGAATCATATATTTTAAAAGCGGGATTGGCGCAATTAAAGATATACAAGGTTGCTGTACAGTTCTACAGGTAAATTAAACAAAGTGCATGTCTAGTTGCCATGGACGTGACTTCTGGTGCAGTCTATGCGGGGCAGCGTTCTCTGGTCCTGGTGTCGCACTGCACATTTTAAGATCTCACACACCCAATTCAGCTCATCAGCTTATTAAGAGATCCTTCATGAAACGTTGAAACGTGAGTGTTGCAGCATTAAAATGTTGACTGCACAGGGACTAAATGTGCAATTCAATTCAGAAAGGAACACATCTGACCTGAGACAGAACAACATGGACAACATGCAAACGTTCAAATTAACCGTGATGGGAATATTTACCTTCACGTCGATGATACTGGAGCATGTATAAATATCAAAGTGTGCATTTAGAGCAACAGTAAGAGGAGAAAGAAAGCATTTTATAGTTGTGTGTGTACGTGTGTGTGTGTGTGTTAGAATGGTGTAGTATCCACAGGCAGACGCCAGGCCGAGTTTGAACACACCCAACATCAAGTGGACAATAAAACGAGCACATGAAGGACATTTAAAATTTGTCAACACCAATAATGTGATGGAGATTAGTCATGTAGCTGATAAAGCATCATATAATGTGTCAAGGAGGATTTTATAATCAAATTTCGCTCAAATTTGCCTTTTTTCCCCCTAAACTGGACCTTCACACACTCACACTCTCTCTCTCTCTCTCTCTCACACACACACACACACACACACACACACACACACAGTTTAGGCTGGCTCTGGCTTTAGTACACTCACTATACAGCTCCTAATATCTGCCTGCATCATTGCTGAAGCAGGTTCTTCATTTTAACTCCTCATTATATAATGTCACGGACACGTTCATATCTATATAAATACGTGGACTGTCCTTAAACACAGGCATATGTCCTTCCTCTGGCGACATGTGCATTAGTTTTTGCCCTCGCAGGATCATTCTCTCATTACTGGCGGAGACAATAACAGCTTAGAAGAGGAGCAGCAGCAGCAGCAGCAGCAGCAGGGCGAGTCCTGATTCCCACCCGCCTCTGGGTAGCTCAACATCCAATAAAAATCTTTCTCCATTTTTCAACACAGTTAGCAGAAACAGCCCGTGGTTAATTATAAACTAAATTAACAGACTTACCCAAAAAGGCGATTCAATGAATCCTCTCTACTCCTATTGAGAACAACTGACACTTCTTCCAGTGGAAATCAAATAAATATCCAAACGTTTCAGCACTTAAACCGTCCTTACAACAAAGCTGACACGTCCTTTGTTGTTACTCTTTTTTTATTAGTATTACTGTTATTATGATTTATATTTCCGTCCTGCAATACACACACATCTCTCAGCCTTCTCCCATTCTCTCTCGCTTTAGGGAACTGTGGCGTGCTCCTACTAGCGTCCAATTTCCTGCCCCGCCCACATTTCAGATTCAACGAATCAGCGGCTCTAGCGGCGTTTTCTAAGTCCCACCCACGTTACCAAAACAGTCCAATCAACCGCTCTGAAAGACTGGCGTTCCTTTCGGAGCACGAGCGCATCCGTTGGCCGCATTGCCAGACGGTTACAATCCGGCTGCGAGCAAATCTGCGTTTAAACGTAGCCTAGGTTACCAAGTTTAAACAAGAAGAGCACTATTTAAGCGCACTACCTAGTGCTGTAATGTGCGATTTGGGACGCAAACTTTAGATCATGAAAAATGCCTGTTTGTGAATTGTTCTTTTTAAATGATCTGCTATAAAACGATATATAACATGTGTTTTACATATATGTTATAATGTTCTGTCATCTAATGTGCCAAATCATAAATTTGCAGTATGGAGTGATATGCAAAGTTAATTTAATGATGGTTATCATTAACATATTTAGCATTAGTAATGGATCCTTTCATTACAGGTACACTATGTATGCTTCTCTCCATCTGTCCTGCCATAAAACAATTGGGCCATCTCTGCTGAGAGGCTGGATGTCCTGGATGATGATGTAGGACACAATTGTAGGAGAAAGCTTGGTGTTGTTCTCCACCTAGTGGAGATTTGTGATTCGCTGACCTATGAAACATTGCTGAGGGCCCATGTGTGCCACTCAGTAATTTACTGATTAATTGATTTACAAAAATCAATTATCGAAATTTATTAATCAATTTTGAAATGAATAGGTGAAAATTCTCTACTAGATGTATACTAGACGACCAAAGGGTATGATTTGGCAAACAGGCCTAATAGCATTCGTTTAGCACAGAATACCTTCATTGGCATGGCTGTGTTTGAATCATCATCATCATCATCATCATTATCATATAACACTAACAATAACAGTATAGAAAACAACACCAAAATCAATAAAAAAAACAAAACAAAACAAAAACAAACAAAAAAAACAAGCGGTACAACAGTTATAACAGGATTGGGTGGAAGAAGTGTGTGTGTGTGTGTGTGTGTGTGTGTGTGTGTGTGTGTAAGGGGATGGGGTGTGTTTGTAGTGGCGATTGTCAGCCGCTATCTCTCAGCCGGTATCTTGTCACGTATTTCACTTATCCTACTCATTTTTTATTGCATTACTACATAAATTTTGTGAACTGAAAAGCTACTTCTACTACAGTGTCACTAGAGGGCGCTGTTAACCTGGTCTCTGAGGTCATAACCACATGCTACCATACTAATGGTGATTCATTTTACTGAATCGAGTCTTTTGAACGAATCGTGGAGCCGTTCACTGGCAAATGCAAACAAATCTAGCACAGAAAAAACAGACAATGGATTTTATAATCATTCGAGCAAATTAAGTGAAATTTAGTGAGTTTTATGGTGGCTTTGTTGTTCCTGCATAGTTAATAATTAACTAGCTCATAGTTTAAATATCCATTGTAATGTTGGTATTTTGACCAAATCCCTTGTGTATTAGCATATTAATATAATTTCGCTGAAGTACGAATATACTTATTAGCAAACAAACATTATATACAAATCCACTCCTTGTATTCTGTGTATCTTTTAGACTAGTACATAGTAAATTCAATCCACATATATGATTTCATTCTGCCACTTCGTCTATAAAAACAGCCTGTTTGCTGACTAATATTTGCATTCATAATATTATAATATATAACATAATATTAAGTATTCATATACCGGTTAACTGCAAATAACATACATAAGATTCGTTCGTGTTTGAGAATCAATTTGCTTGACCAGTTCAAAGGAGTCGATCAAAAAGAACTGATTCGTTCATTCAATACCTGATTGCACGTCAAAAAAAGGGTTTACCAGATGTGGCGTAAGGTAGCAGTTAATGCGGAAGTAATTAGTTTTGGCCATACAGGTAGCCCACACTATTATATTGTTTGTAATGAACTTTAATGACTACGTTTTATAACTTTTTAAGATGCCTGTTAACGGCACAATTACTTAATAGCGCTCCTGGTTGGTCGTAGCCTTGGAAACGGTAGCATCCGGTTCCTGAAATGAGCTCTCTAGCTAGTCATAATCCAAAAATTTCTGTAAAAATGAACTCCCACTGGATATAACACTGAATCAGAGAATATTTGTAGTTGCATGAATCAAAAACTACTAATTAAACAGGCTTGACGTATCCGAATGGGTTTTGAGTTTGATCGTTTTTTAGCAAGCTAATTAGCTAGCTGTTAAGCAGGGTTAGGAGGATATTACCCGGATGTAGAGGTACCGCACAATACACTAATGAGTACTGCAACATGAAAAAAACTGAGAAATGCAATCCAAATCTGAAGAAATACGATCTGCAGAAATTTTGTTCAAGGCAGTGATCATTATGATGAATCACAGCAATGATCAGTAATTTAGGCCAAGGAAAGATAGGCAGGTAAATTTAAGCTTAGTCACATGGTACGTAAGTGGGGTAAAACATATGACTATAGGCTGAAGGCATACTGCAATTTCAATATGTGGAAGTGTATTTGTCCTGCGGATTACTTTGATAGATCTTTGATGTTCCACTTTCACCACCTCTCTGTGCTGTGTGAGATGTCTCTGGCGGAGTTATTGAAGATGCTCGGTCTTGGAGCAGTGGCCATCACATTAGGCCTGGAAGGGTTGGACTGGTTGCTGGCTCGGCATCTCTGGCCCAGAAGAGGTTCCCGTCAGCCCCTGAATGAGGTTCTCTTCTTTCCTTCTCCGCCAGCATGTGTGGAGCACTTGTACAATCCAGTCCGGATTGCTCATTCATGGTAACAATTTATTTATATTGTGTTAAAATTAGGGACGCTTATCTGTGGGTTTTTTTATGTGCTGTATTTTTGCCTGTTTGTGAAAGTTTTGGAAACTCTTTTTATTTTTTATTTTTATTTTTTTATATAAATACACTGTCCTCACCATTTCTTTGACCCACAGCCTGTGTTCCCTCCCTCATGGCCTGGACACACCCTTCTCCAGACTCCTGGAGCACCTTCTCTCAGCATGTGTGTCTCTGGACCTTTGTCTGTTCTCCTTCTCGAACACTGAGCTGAGCCGGGCCGTGCTGCTGTTACACAGAAGGGGTGTGAGGGTGCGAGTGCTCACAGATCGAGACTACATGGCTATCACTGGCTCTCAGATCGGCGTCCTCCGCAAGGCAGGTATGGACAACACAGCCGCTTTGCAGGTGTCAGACTTCATCCAAGTTGTATAGTTATAACTTGGAGTTATGAGATTACCGATGCTAATGTTACTGGAAGCTCGATCATCATGCAAACTGCATACCTAGATCATCACGTGTTGTCTCAACAGACAGATTAATAAAATAACAGAAAAATTATATATACAAATCAACAGTGTCTGAATCATTTTGTCTGCAGTTCCACTTTTTTAACAAATTGGACCACGACTCCTGCCTGAGTCTGATGCTTGATTCGATATCGAACTGCAGTAAGTGCTGAAGAAAAAAAAGATTCAATATGGCACTGATACTGTTAGTAGCGCCATTTTTATAGATGACAGCATGTCAGAAATCACATGAGCAGGTCACTAGGAGATACTGAACAACTTGAGGTAGGTGACTAAAGGATTCCACAATGCAAAAATGGTGGCTCGAAGCTTCAGTTACTTATTAGCTACATCAGTCTTAAAGTTCCAGTGCAAAACTTGCAAACTTCAAACAACAACAGGAACTGTTAAAAAAACAGGCAAAATAATCTACAGGTAAGTACACAGGAATTTGTATATAACACAACCTATACAAATACAGCTTATAAAAGTAGCACATTTCACTGACAAAGGTGCTTAAGAGCTCCCTGCATAAGTAAATCATCAGGATTAAGTAAAAAAAAATCACTTGAGCAAAATAGATAGCATGCAATATCAGTGCTTTATCAGTGGCACAGGAGACTTAACAGGTGATTTAAAAATGATGACAGTTGGGGCACACCTAGTATCATCTGGGAGCTTGTTCCACCTGTAGGGACACAATAGCAGATTAGGCAATCATAGTGCCATTCTTGCCATGTCTTTGTCGTTCGACTGGCAACGCTACAAATTTGATACTGACCAAATATCATTCACATCCTTGACTACATGACTACAGAAGGAACGTCAAGTTGATCACCCAAGACCGGTTTAGTACACAAAGTTTGGAACTTCAAGGGAAGTGTAGCTAACAGGTAAAGGAAAACTGCCAGGTTAGCATCTGAGTAGCTTTAGCACCAGAACCTATACTTTTCTGAGAAAATGTTCCAGATTTTGGAGAATGGCTATGAGGATTTGTGCTCATTCAGCTACAAGAGTTGTAGTGAGATCAGACACTGGATGAGGTGCAGTCGGTGCTCCAGTTCATCCCACAGATGTTCAGTGGGGTGGAGGTCAGAGCTATCGAGTTCTTGCACTCCAAACCTGACGAATCACGTCTTCATGGAGCTCGCATTGTGCACAGGGACATTGTCATGCTAGAACAGGCTTGGGCTTCTGAGTTCCAGTGAAGGGAAATTGTAACGTTGCCTCATACAAAGACATTCTATACAATTGTGTGTTACCCACTTTGTGTTGTCAGTTTGTGGAACCACCTGCAGTTATGATGGTTAGTTGTCCACATGTAGTGTAGATCATGGGATCTGTGAGATGCATAGTGCAGTTATGCAGCTCTGTTTATTCTACACTATTTATTCTAATCACTTCTAATTGTAAGTCTTACCATCTTCAGGTATCTGTGTGAGGCATGAGCTGGTTATCACTATGCACATGCATCACAAATTTGTGTTGCTGGACAGCAGGAAGCTGATCACCGGCTCCCTGAACTGGACCATGACAGCAGTGCAGAGCAACAAGGAGAACGTGATAGTGACCGAGGAGCCGGAGCTCGTTCGTCCCTATGAGGACGAGTTCAACAAGCTGTGGGAGGCCAGCGATCCGGCCAAACACCCACAACAAACACACAGCAGGATTAACATGAAGGGACTGCTGCTTCCCACTACACATGAGTAGCTTGACACAGAGTTCGATGGTTTTGACATGGTTAACTAGTTTTGTTTTATATAGGGTTAGATTGAGAAGTTTTTTCACTTTGTTATAGAATATCCAGGAAATTATTAACATTTTGATTTTATGTATATATCATTTTACAGAATCTGTTGTTTTATTTCAACATTATTTTTTCCCTGAGTATAAATTTAATTAGGTTTATCAGAACATTTCATTATTTTAGGAACATGGAGAAGATTTGATTGTTGTTGTTTTTTTATTACTTATCCACTTCAGAGATATTGAATGGTGAACAGATGTTAAATACATATCGATTGTTATGCTCAGTATCTGTTATTGTGCTTAAAATCTGAGTCTTATGCAGAGAGGGAAGAGAAATCATTCTTGGGGAGAACTAAATTGCAATGCCTCAAGCTAAAAATGCTTTTATTGGCCTAAATCTGGCTTTGTGCCAAAGCATCCTTTAGTGTCTTTTCTTCTGAATAAGCTTGTGTGTCTGTCTCCAGCCAGGACTTTCATTGCTCAATAAAGCTATTCAAAATGACCATGAATGCCACTGACAAACGCATACATGTAATTTTTAACATGTCAGCGATTTTATGAATGAACCGTTCATCAGCGTGACGTCGCGCTCGCGCACTGACTCTGCCTGTTGATAGGTTGGCGCAACACTCTCGGTGTTGTGCGCGTTGCCAGATTGGTAATACACATACAAGTCTGAACTATTGTTTTTATTACTAACGTGGATTTCACAAAATATCACTGCTTCGTACAATGAAAGCAATTTTTCACTTAGTAAATTCTATGTCCAGAGAACAGTAGTTAAAAAGGCATTTAGAGTGAAGAGAGATAAGGTGAAGTTGCCGCCGTGTCGAGATTTATCTGGCAACCCTGATTAGTGTAGCCGCTGATCTGGGAACGGCCATCACTGGGCGTCAGTAAGGTGGAAGTATAAAGTGTGTCAAGGTAAAGACGAATAATCACAGCGATTTTAGAAGTTAGTTTTGTTTTATGAGTAGGTTTCATTTTATTAGCGTACTAAAACCAGATCTGTGTTTAATGGAGTTGCAGTAAAAAGGGTCGATAGCAGAAAGAAGAAGAAGAAGAAGCGGATATCCAAAGAGACGACGGAAGGAATAATAAGTTTCTTTGGAGCAAACTGAGCTGAGAGCGAGTGTACAAGGTGGGTGAAGCTGGTCTAAGGTTTGTTTTCCCTGAACACAAAATAAATGTGCTTTCAGCTTGGTGAAGTTGTATTATGATGCTCCATATGGAAGCTGCAGTGTACAGCCTGTTGAGTCCCTGTGGAGAGTTTCTGCGCCTCTCGGGGCTTATAGAGCTGTAATTACTATTTCTTTATTATATACATTATATCTAAGGTGTAACTGATACCTCTATAGTCTACTTCAACCTCCAAAGCTTATGTTACCATGTATGTTTTATTGTTTATCGCTGTACGTTTGCTCTATAAAGGGTGTGGATCACTCCAGCAGTATGGGATCTGCTGCCTAATGTCAGTCATTAACACACACACACACACACACACACACACACACACACACACACACACACACACACACACACACTTCACATTATCCATTGAGATC
>JAQQZR010000010.1:5289598-5308337 GCA_030068235.1 Notoglanidium macrostoma
GAAGTGTATTTGTGTGTATCTCTTTTAGCTTTCTCCTGTGTGTGTGTGTGTGTGTGTGTGTGTGTGTGTGTGTGTGTGTGTGTGTGTGTGTGTGTGTGTGTGTGCGTTCTGGTTTACTTAAGGGAGGAGACGCTTTAAAGGAAGAATTTAGTTTGACTTGGGTTTGACTCTGTGTAGTATCGTGGGAGAAAGTAAACACTGCACATTACACATTACCCTACATGTAACATGATTAATAATATTATATCGCACACATATACATGGAGTGTTGAGTTTCACCTCGGATCAGATGGAATTTCGATATGCCATGCTGTACTGCCATCATTATTCCTTAGTTTTCCACCAAATCTAAAGGAACACTGTAGTAAAAATTAAGACATTGGGTATAATGTTTGCTTCCTAACAATATATACCCAAACATAATTTTAGTTTTTTGAATAAATTATTTTGGAAAGGGATAGCCTGTATTTACAATTAAATTCAAACAACATGAATTCTAACAGCTTCACTACTAGTTGTCATTTTCCGCGGTGGGAACAGGAACACTTACTGTATTGAAAATGGTTGAATATGATACATTTCAAAGATAGTGGCGTTTTTTTTTGCCTTATGTAGAAAATGTATTGTGGATGTGGGCTATATCATGTTTTATTTTTTATTTATCTGTCTCTTTCTCTAGCTCACATCTCTCAATTGCAAATTCAGTATTTGATTGCTAACATCATTCATGTTATCATTATACAGCCCTCAGGTCCATGTAGCCTGGTTGCTTCCAAACACCAGAAAAGAAATATATCTAAACCAAATCGTTAAAGAAATTAGACCAAATCAAAATGAACAGCAATAGTTCTTTCCTTTTGTTTATTTATTTGGCTAAAACTAGGAATTCCCCCTGAACAAGTGGTACAGTCCAACAACCCCCCTCAGAAATGGCTAATGGTCCTGGCGCCTCAGATTTCCCATCACACCTATAGCAGGCTAATGAATGGACAGTACATATGCAACATGATACTGAGGTATAATAAAGATAATTTGCCAATAAATTTTAATAAACCTCCAGAATGAATGTTTTTTGTATCAAATTTCTGTTCACGGAAGAATTTCAGTTAATTAGCCTTTCCTGATACACAAACTGGATGTAACTCTGACCAAGCTGTATAGATTGTATAATGAGCATGAAAAATAAAGCTATCGGAGCAGAACAGGATGAATAGAGGCAACACGACTGAGATTCTGTATTTATTTCTTCATGTGATGGAAATTTGAGCTGCCTGGGTGATTGTGTTTGGCCAGGATGGCCGTCAAAGAATGTTGCAATATTCAGTTTTGTTCACGTTAATAGATTACATCACCAGATCTATAAACGAGTAAACGTTAATGTGTATTCTTAAACTTTAATTTAAAAGTAGATGTTGCTGTATTGGCAAGGATTTACAGAAGAGGTTTTGGCTGAGATATTAGCCTTGTAGCTCCGTTGCTAAACACAGAACTACACCAAGCGCACCTTATCTGATTGACTACAAATAGGTGGAAAAGAAAATAGTGTAAATTTATATTTCTCACCAAACTTTGACCTATGTTAAATGTATTTTTGTAACTTTTAGTACAATAGCACAGTGTGAATTAAATAGCATTACTAGAGACGGTTACACGCTGCCCTTATATACCTCACAAAATTCACATAAACACATGAATGTGTACAAATCTTAAACATCAAGGTTTTTCTTTAGGCTGTGGGTTAACATTGTTTACTGTATGTGTGTGTGTGTGTGTGTGTGTAAACAGCTGGCCGAGCTTATCTCTGTTGAAAGAAAGGGATGGGGGTCGTTTGTCTGTTAGCCACACATTAGCGCACACACACCATATGCAAGGTCAAGCCATCCTGTAGCTTTTCAATATCACAGAAGCTAGTTAGGAGTTGCCTGGTTACTACAGAGCTACAGTTGCTGCTCTTCTGGAGTGTGTTTGCACTCTTTCAATTGATGTTAATAAGACCTGCTTGTAGACTGAGTAAAATATTCCATCATAAAGCAACATAACCGTGTAAAGAGCCTCAGACCAAATGTATCTGATGGCAATAACGCTGGTCTTTGTTTTAATAAAATCACTTTGTCTTACTGAACTTTTTGACACATTTCTATTCAGCATTTCACAGAAGTGTTGATACAAAAATGGGACACTCTGTTTTTTTCAAAATGGAATGAATATAATACACACGAATGTCCATTTTGGCAATGCCCTCATGTTCTCTTGTTGTCCCTGCTAGCTAGCTGACTAGTACACTGGTAGGCATCCTGTTTGTTTTTGCTTCATGTGACGTGTGTCAGTTTTGATACAGAACAGTACACAGTAAACAGCAAAACGGCAGGATTAGCAAACGTACATGACGCACACTGAGAAGTGTGTAGCGTTGAAGCAGCTGATCTCTTTTATGATGTGAAAAGCTTATCACGGTGCTATCATGGATGAGGAGGATTTCCCTACCACATTATTGCTGCTGTAGTCTGGTGTGCTGTTTTGAACACTATTCAGTGTTCAGTCCGCCATTTATCCAGACATTTTTAGCCAAAACACTCACTGTGTCCTGATAAGCTTCAGAGTTTATGTCTGGGGTAGAGCCATATAAAAATACATGGTACTCTCTCAAAACGGGTCTTGACTGAAAGAAAATCTGTCTTTGTTAAAGCGTTCCCCTGAAACAACAAACTGTATAATAGTCACATAACACATTAGCATGTTTTTGATGAGAATATCACGGGAGATACAAACAGGGTATTAAAGGTGTATATAACTGCTATAGCAGTGCTACTGTCAAATAATTTGGTTAAAGGTGCAGTCAGTGATTTTTAATTGGGACCACGTTGTAATATTTGGTGGCGTCATCCTCACATCCCTGCAGCTGTCTACAAAATGTCTGCTCAGAGAAAAAAAATGTCTTTGCCTTTAAAAACTATCCACTAAAAAAAATCGGGACATTCAACCAATCAGGACAAGGATACAACACTCTTAAAATAATGTTCTATGGTGTCAGTATCTATAACAGTATAGCTTACTGTTCAGTTGTGTTTGTGTGTTGGCGATGTGTAGGACACTGCAGGTCAGGAGAGATATCGCACCATCACCACCGCTTACTACAGAGGAGCCATGGGCTTCCTGCTGATGTACGACATCACCAACCAGGAGTCTTTCTACGCTGTACAGGACTGGTGAGTCCATTTATATAATCTCATTACAAACACTAATTTAATTACTGCTACACTATTTGCCCAAAAGCATGTGGACACCTGAGCATCATAACTTTTCCCAAACTATGGTGGAAAATGTTCCCAGAGTGGAGAGTGGAGGTTATCATAATGTAGACTAACTCCATTTTAATATCCATGGCTTTAGACTGGTATAACCAGCACATATGATGTGTTATGATCTGGCATCCACATACTTTTGGCCATAAAGTGTATATAGCCCCGGTACCGGTCAGTACCACTGGAGGAGGCGTGGCCTTAGTATCTGTCAGTACCACTGAAGTGGGCGTGGCCCCATGTATGTCAGACAAAAAGAAAAGATCAAGAATAATGAGACACAATACACTGCGCGGTACACATTGTAGACGGTGTGTTGAAACACAATAGTGGTGCAGAAACTGAAACAGTTGGAAAAGTCAGCTGTTTTAGAGATGTTATATTTTATACACGGCATATTGACAAACATTTGTGACAATATTTTATTTCGTAGATTCAATTAATTTTGCATGTGTGTTCATATGTATCAGGGCAACTCAGGTTAAGACATACTCATGGGAAAATACTCAAGTTATCCTGGTTGGAAATAAGTGCGACCTGGAGGACGACAGACTGGTGGCCACAGAAGATGGACAGAGACTAGCTAATGAGTTAGGTGAGTTTCATACACCACACAGGGCTTCAATGAGAATTTTACTTCCCACACACACACACACACACATGAACAAACCCATCATGTCCAAGGAAAATTCTAAATATTTCTAAAATAAAATGCAGAAGTTTTCCTACTTGAAAGAAATGCAATCCATACTGCCTCATTATATTCTGAAACCCTCTCCGTCCCTCCCTCGCTCCCTCCCTCCCTCCCTGTCTTTTTCTCTCTCTAACTCTCTCTGTGTGGTTTTTTTTTTTATTTTACTTGTCTGCATTGCGGAGCTCTGTTTGGCAAAGGAGTGGTTACACTCCATGACTAAGAAAGAAAATACTGCTGATGAGGCGAGTGTCTAAGCCAAGAGGAGTTTTAGGTTTATTCAAAGATGATTCATGAGATATTCTTAACACCATCGTCGACAGATATCTGGCGTTCATATAATTTGTTTTCTTCCATTTTGCCAATGAAAGAGGGAGACAAAGGATCTTCATTCATCTGATCTGCCGGTCTGATATATGCATTTATTTGTGTGTGTGTGTGTGTGTGTGTGTGTGTGTGTTCACATCCAGGGTTCCAGTTCTTTGAGGCTAGTGCAAAAGACAACATCAATGTTAAGCAGGTTTTCAAGCGGCTTGTTGACATCATCTGCGACAAGATGAAGGAGAGCATGGATGGACAGCCAAGTCCGCTGGCCAATCACAAAGGACCCAGCCTAGAGGACACGCACCCTACTAGCCAAAATGGCTGCTCATGTTAATGATCACGCTCTTACACACACGCACACATGTCTAGCCCACCACAGCAACACTCCACTGATTGACCAATTAGTAGTAATGCAACAAAGTGTACAGAGTAAGTGTATAGTACATGTGTAAACACACACACACGTGCACACGGCTGTACACTGCAAAAACTCGTATTGACCTTTCACAGTGGTTCCCACCTGGACTTACGTCAGGTCCAATATTTGTCCTTTTTCATTAAGTCCTGACCCAACCAACCCAATGCAACCTTTAAAGCCTTGTAATTTATTTCACATAATGAATGCTGCAATAAAAGGCTGCACTATAAAAGGCTCATGCACTAAAACAGGAGCCAAACTGAAGTATAGCACGGTGTAAAAAGCTATGTAAATATACAGTATAAGATTAAAATTGACCCACAAAGACCAAAACACTGCATTAAAAAAGACTAAAGATGTAATAATAATATCTTACTGTTCCTATACTACTAGTACTGCTACTACTACTACTACAACTAATAATAATATCATCATCACCAAGCTTAATTAAGCTGTCATTACTATGAATATGGAGTCATAATAATTTTTGTACTGATGGCATAGCTGGGCAATCTCTTTGTTCCTGACACTTAAGCTTAAAGAGGGCTTCATACTTCTTTTTTTAAAGGATCTTTCAGAGAAATGAGTATTGCTAGGTGTTTTTGAACTCAAATCATGTAAACAAATACAACCCAGTACAACTTCAGTGATCCTGCTAAAGCCACGCCCGTATGAACACCTGTAGGCTTCCTAAATTGTCAGGCTAAATTATTATCAGGAAAGTAAAGACATGAGGCATCATCCTGTTCTGATTAGTGAAATCTTAATGGCTCACATTGATACGTTTTTTCTCTCACCCTGTTTATAGTCTGGGTGTCTGACGGAGACCTGAATTTCTCCTTCAGTATATTCGGAGATATTTTGAATGGAATGGCACCCAAATTTCCAAAATATTTCCCGTCATAAAAATTGCTGATCTTACCTTTAAAGTGAAAAAAGACATAATTATTATTATGTCATACTTTTCTTTGGAAGCCACGTCGTAAAACACTACCGAACTATAAGTGCGTCTGTAAGTGTGCAATTTTTTATTCGTCTGAATCAATTTTTATTATAGACCCGGGATGAATTAATATCACATCTTGGGTTCAAGATGTAAACAGAAAACACTGGGTTTCTTTTCAAATTTAAGCACCTATGTCTGCTAGCAGCCCAGTTGAGAACTTCTGAGCCAACAGTCAACAGCCAAGAGTTTCATTATTATACACAATCATACAATATTCCTCCATGCAGAGTGTTACACAATAGCAGCCTGGCTGATTTTAGGCTTCAGTATCTCAAAAGTTGCAGAGAACTGGAGGTTGTGTTCAGATTTTAAAACCAAAGTTTCAAGAGAATATATTTTACACCTCACTGATGTCATGTCAATGCCACAGAGACTGAATGTAGGAAATGAATGAGATTTTTTCCCCCTCTAAAGTTTGCTTTGATCAGATAGATCAGATTTTACTTATTGTGATCAGATACAGAATGCCAAGGACATTTCAGCTTTCTGACGTTTCAAAGACAGCTCATACTGTATTTGTAAAGCTATTACACCTCCCTGTGGACACTGAATGTAACTGCTGTTCATGTCTGTATTGGAGTTGTGAACTCTATAATCTCAAATCTAAGAGTCTGAAACACACCATGATTAAATGTATTCTTGTTACTTTTATTCATGCTATGCTACTGATTAATTATGTAAAAAGTGATATTAGGGCATGTTGGTATCGGGAAAAACTTTATAAAATTGTCTTGTACATGCTGTTATAAATTGTGAACTGTGATGTGAAGAATTGGCTGTGTCTCTCATAAAGAGCTTTATAATGCAGAGGATCAGAATACCATACTTTCCTGAAATCAAGCAGCTAGTCATATTCCAGTCCAAAACAGTTAAAAAAAAATTCTATACTGGATAATAAGTTGCTTAATTCATCAAATCATCAAAACGTAATGAGACAGATTTGCATATTGGAAGCTGATTGGCTTCTACATTTTTCGACACAATAACTGGCATTGGCCAGTTTCACACTTTAACCAGTTTACTCTCATCCTTGAAAGTATTTAATGGTCAAACAAACACATTACAGTGAATTTAGCACATCGGTGCTACAGAGTACAATCATTTCGTCTGCATTTCAATGCACTTTTTAAACTTGTTAAACAATCAGTTACTTCCGGTACAGGTTCAGATGTCTTTCCGTTGTACTGATACAGTAAAGTTTATTTCGTACATGATAAGCATTTGTATTGCACTATATCCTAAAATTATAAAACATTATAATTGATGAAAAAATTGTGATGTGGGTAGAGGTTATTGAACTGTATAGGCTCAGTTCAGGCATCGTAGCTCACATAAGAATTCACGAAATATTCTGTTCACAAAACAGAGTCAAATTCAAAATCTGTACAAATTACACATTGATCCAGTATCAGTATGTGGTCTGTCAAATCAAATAAACAACAAACCATGGCAAAATATACATCATCCCTTTCTTTGATCCTGCTTATCATTTTGAAAATGAATCTTGAAAGTAAAAAAAGGTTTTTTCAGTTTACTACTTCAGGCTGTTATGATCGTCATCTAAAACTTAAAACGTAAATGTAGAGTAGCAGTTCTTTGCTTTGACTATTTTCTACATTGTAGAACAATACTGAAGACATCAAAACTATGAAATAACATATGGAACACATATGGAACTGTGTGTTAAACAAAAAAGTGGTTTCATATTTTAAATTCGTCCAAGTAGCCAGCGTTTAACCTTGAAGCTTTGCACACTATTGGCGTTATGTTAACCAGCTTCATGAGGCAGTCACCTGGAATGCTTTTCAATTAAGAGCTGTGCCTTGTCAAAAGGTAATTAGTGGAATTTCTTGCCCTCTTCGTGTGTTTGAGATAATCAGTTGTGTTGTGTTTAGTTGAGATAGTGTTGGTATACAGTGAATAGCCCTATTCCACAACTGTAGTAATCCATATTATGTCAAGAACTGCTCAATTAAACAAAAGAGGCAATATTTGCAGCTCAGGACCTTGACCCTCAGAATATCAGGAGGTTGGACTGCAGAATCACTAGCCAGTCTTTTATTCATTTACTTTTTCCATCAATCATTTTTCGATAATGCTAAATTTAGTTTGGACTTGACTTATCAGAGTCCTACTGATAAAGTATAGCGTCATAGGAGAGTTTACTGTTATATGACGCCTGACTACAAATTCCTGTGTCATGAGCCTTCAGTATGGGAAATAATAACTATAGGTGTTTACTCAAAGGTTAGTTTAAAAAGTAATATCATAGCTCTTTATGTAAACTTTAGTATTGACCTACATTCTGTTAAATTCATGAATTTTAGTTGTTTATGTCATGGCAAACCATGGGCTTTTATTAATAAAAAGTGTTGATACTTCCAAACAAGGCAAATGGCAGACCACAATCCAGATGTAGATCCTTCAATGTAATTCAGCAGAATGATCCCAGCACTCAAAATCACTGTAGTAGAACTTTTAAATGTATGGAGGAAAAAATCAAGTTGAATGCAATAATAGTTTCAGCGGGGGTTGTTGAGGTGTGGGATTTGGGAAGGAAAGGCTGGTCAATGTTTTCTGTTGCAACCTGTAAAAGATTACAAACTGGGGAAAAACTTTATGTAGGATTTCCTTAAAAAAAACTAAGGCAATTTTTTGCTTGCGACTTTTTAAGTAAATTCAACTAAAAAGTTTTTAAAGTAAACTTAACTAGAAAACCTTTGTTACAAATACACAAATATATCTGGTAAAGGTTTATTCCATTTTATTTACTTTAATTTGAACAAACCAAATGTATTTATCCATTTTACATTAAGCCATGGTAAATTTAATTAACTGTAGAATTTGATTATTGAAAAATTTAACTTTTACTTAATTATACTGTTGCTGATAATACTGTTAACAGCACCACCATTGAAAAAAAAAACCCAAATTACACAAATAAGAAAATAAGGCTTTTATCTGTTTACAGCATTATATAGACTTAAAAATCAACCTAAAAAGTTAATATACGCCCAAAACACAAAACCCAAAGGGTCAAAAACAAGGTGCATTTGTTGAAGCACACCTTAGTGTACAATTTAAATCAGTTTAGCAAAATATCAAAAGGTTAGCCAATGTGTTAGACATTGTGCTTATATTATGAAAAAAAAACTCTACTATGCTTTAGACACCCTGTTAAATTTGACTAAAATTTTAATTTCCTTGACTACAATGCAAATTAAGTGTTTCAGCGTAACCATGTATTTCCCAGCAACCACATATACAGCTAATGGTTGAACATCATTCAGCTCTTCTTGGGCAAAGACTTGAAAGTGACCAACTGCTTCCAGCTCAAATGACCTCAAGTGCTAATTGAACCAGGCCTTACAAGTTTTCACTATGAATCCAAATGTGTCACTGATAACCATCAATTGGTGTATTTGCACAAAACCAGGGAGTCATGAAGTACAGCCATAAGCCAGAATCATACCTAATCATACTTAACTAGATAAAACATAAAAATGATTTTGTTTTCTTGCTTTTCTGTCAAAGCGCACTGTTTTTTCACAACAAAGAATGGATGAGGTTTGGGTCTCGACACACTATTTGAACATGTATAATATTTTCCTCCTTTGCACCAGTTACCTCATTTAACTGACAATCAGAGCGCTGTCCCTGGCAAAATCTGCTTGTGTACTGACCAGAAAAGCTCTCCACAAATCCACTGATTGAATGTGCGCCTAAATTGTCTGTGATCACCCATTGCACAGTACTTTTAACATTTAAAAAAATTTTTTGTCAAGACTGGAAATAAAAATTCCTTCCACCTCGAGAGTTTCAAGGTCTGTTAAGATGAATTTGAATATCCATTTTCCTCTCCACTTCGCATCACCCTGTTGGAGGTTATTTTGCAAAATTCTGCATCATCTTTACTTGGCTAATATGATTCCATAACATGACATTCATTGTCTTTTGCACTGTTGCAAATCAGCTATCAGCTGCAAACTTCTATAGCGAGCATTAGATCGCAACTTCACCAATACTACATGACTTACATGCCACAGTCAGGTCCTTCAAATGTACCTGCCACATTCGACCACCCATTGAGGTCAACGTGTCATAACTATTTTCTTTCAGTAAAACATCTCTTGTAGTCTCCAGAGACCCAAACTCTAATGGTTTGTGCCTTGTAATTTCTTTCTTCACTTTTCCTGTTTCTTAGCTCCTGATCTTGACTTTGTTTAATGTTTTCAAACAGGAAGAAGTTTGGCAAAAGTGTAATACCCAATGGCACTTATATGAGGATCTCACAAGGATATACAAACAATTTAGATGGGAAAAAATGTGATGTCCTCATATGACGAAAGTAGGGTCTAAGGTTTTAGGTCTACCGCTAGCTTATAATTAGGATGCTAAATTTGACCATGGGAATGACAACTTCCTGCAATACAATACAAAAAGAAATACAACTGTTTGTTAAAACAGCAAAAATGCAACCAGGCGGTTAGTTTATGCAGTTTAGTTAAGAAACGTGCTACCGTGCAACGTTAACTTCAATAACTTGACTTAGCCAAGATGGCAATATTGCGAGGAAAATTCAAATATTCTGCCGTAAATTGGCCATTGACATTACTCAAAATTATTGCTTCACTTCATGTAGTACTCGGAGTTAAGTTTTAGTCCATATTGTGTGTTTAACATACTACTACATCTTAAGTAAATCTAAAAAGCAGATTTTATTAAGTAAAAGATATTGATAATCATGAGTGATGTTTGTTGAGGGAATCATCTGTACGTATCACCCTTACTTCATAGACGACATTCACTGCAAATGAAAGATGTAGACACAAATATCTTAAACAAGTGACTGTTTATGTTTATGATCAAGATTCTTTATGATATAAAACCCACATACACACTAGAAGTTATAAACATACCTATGATTTCATTACTTGTGTGAAAAATGCAGTGCCATAATTATCCTCAAAACATATTCTATTTTTAGAGAAAGTTGTAGCTTGTTTTTAGAATTAGTAACACGACTAGTCAGTTATGATGACTCATAATGGACACTTATGGTGTTCTGTTTTGTCACTGCTGTTTAAAGTGTGAACTTTGACCACATAAAATGTGTGTTGGGGAAAAGAGGGCTGTGTGGCTCACGCCCCTCCCTCTGCAGCCAGTGGGATAAAACCAGTTAATCATGGCACACGACACTCCACACTTAACGCTCCACACCTGGACCAGTGAACTCACCTGTGAACAGGTAAGAACTTCAGACACCTCTACTTTTAGCATATATTTGTATAAAATTTACACAGACAGTTTTTCAGTGAGGCAGAATCCTGCATGAGCTGTTGACGAAACTAACAGACATCCATGCATGAGATAGTAAAACAGGAAATGCTGTAACTGAATTTATCTTATCTGATAAATATATGTCTGTTGGACATTTACAGCATTACATCTATATGATTCTCTTTTCCTATACTGTCAAATAATATGGCAATTTGGACCTATTACCATCCAATCTACAATCTATCTCCAATTATAAGTTTTGTAAGCAATGGTTTTACTCTGTCACAATAATATTAGATTTTTGCTGTTATTTATTTGATCTTATTTGGATGATTTTGTCTTCTTTACTTAGGGTTGGGTTAGGATTAGCCCTAGGTTTAGCCCTAGCCATAGCTAACCCTAACCCTAACCCTAGATTACAGTAATCTGTTTCTCCATCCTTCACTTATGCTATTTTTTCTCTCAGATGCTATATATTTCCATTCTCTCTCTCTCTCTCTCTCTCTCTCTCTCTCTCTCTCTCTCTCTCTCTGTCTGTCTGTGTGACTCAACAATTCATTGTTATTTAATCAGTGTAATAAGGAAGTAGCTGTGGCGTGTTTTTCCATCCCACCTGTAATTTTACTATTTATTTTGAGATTTAAAGTCAATGACATAAGACACATATGACACATAATGACAAAAACAGGAAATCCACTTCAAACCACTTCAGCAGGAAATCGTAAATGTGCATTATCAAAAGTGATGAAGCTTAGTGTTCTGCAAAAAAAAGCTAACTAGGTCAGACCAAGGGCAGGAAGTAAGTGAACTATTTCTAATGTACATTAATGTGAATGCAGAATATTTGGGAAACATTGCCAGAATTGTAATTCATCAGCTAGCAGAAAATCTTTTTGGTGCTTTGTGTAAAACAAGCATGCCTTTCGGCTACACGATGGTCTTTAGTTCCCTTCTGTATGCTCCTGTGTAAATGGATTGAGTTTGACTAATGGGAAGGTTAACAGCTGTTCAGGTGGCCAGGGATTAAAACAAAAAAAGCTTTATGGGTTTTGGTCACATGAGGTCACATGAAGCATGTTTTATGTATGTCTGTATGTATGTATGTATGTATGTATGTATGTATGTATGTGTGTATGTATGTGTGTATGTATGCATGTGTGCATGTGTGTGTGTATATATATATATATGAAGTGGACCAATATATTAATATTTTTAAAACAATCACTAAATGGTATATTATATATTATACCATTTAGTATACATATATGATTTTATTTGTGTGTGTGTGTGCGTGTGCGTGTGTGTATGTTGTTTTTTTCTGAATTAATACACTTGAGTATTTTTTCTTCTCTCTGAATAAGTAGCAATTCATACCATATGACTGTAACATATGTTGCACATTTGTGTTGTTTTTGAGCCATATATTGTATATCTCAGAAATATATTTCTAGAATAACATGTATAAATACATGTTAAGAATGCAAGAAAGGTTTTAAAGTGCAAATACATCCTTTAGAAAAACAGCATTACAATTCAAACATAAAAAAACATAAATAAATAAATACTCTGAGATGTCCATCCGGTTCTGAAATTCTTTAGTATGCATGCCATTTAGTCATATACAGTGTAATCGCATTGAATTGGAGACCTAAACAGAAAAAAAGCTGATTCATATTTGTTTGTCCTGACAGAAATAGAAAAGCACCAAAGTGTCTCCCAGCACCCTGTGGAGTATGTACTTTACGTTTCTCTTGTCATTTACAGTATTGTTTGCTGTTTTTGCCAGGAATAGACTCTCAAATGCCGTTTCCTTTATGTTAGCAAATAGTCTCAAAGTCTGACTGGCTTTTATGGTTCTGCAGAATCTGTAGGAGACGGTTTCCTTTGGTTACAGCAATAAGATCATAAATGGGAGCACCAAAACCATTAAATAAAATCCCCAAGAAATAAAATAAATATCTACTTTAGTACATCAAATTAACTATCACCAGAAAGCAGTTGAGATCAAAATAGAATTTCATTTAAAAACCTTTTTAAAATGTTTGACATTCATCTCTTTTACTCCCAGGTCCTAAACCTCACAGCAGTGAAACTGACCTCAGATCAGTTTGACAGCTCTGAGCAGTAATTCTAATGATGTCTGTGGTCTGGTCATGTGCTACTGAGCACATCTCAGTTATCAGCACCACTGATAAGATAAGCACACAGTCAGGCTCATTGTTCCCACAGTATTCACCTACATTCAAATGATAAAGTTAGCATTTTTATAAAAGCGAAACTGTTATCATATCAACTGCTGACGGTTATCAATGATTCATTATTGGTTTAATAAAAGGGGTGAAGGTTAGAAATAATCACCTGACCCTAGTTTCAATGTCAAAGCTTAGGGTTGTTTTTTCTCCTGTGGTAACAGATAAAGCACAAAGGTGAACCACATGCACTTTTACCGGAGAGCTCCTATAAACAGGTTCAGCTAAGTCACACACTTTCAGCTTAAATAAATACTCCAGTGTTTTTGTGCCTAGTTCCTGTCTTTACCATGAACAAGAACTGTGTAATTTTGTTTTTGTTTTTTTTTTGTTTTTTTGTAGTTGTTGTTTTTCACAGCATTTTGTGTAAACTTTGGGGACTTTTCAGCATGAAAAGATATCCAGGAGATCAACAGCTTCTGAAAATGCCCAAGAAAATCGCTGAGAGCATATTTTTTTTCCATTCTGATGTTTGATATTAACATTAACTGAAGCTCTTGACCAGTATCTACACGATTTTATGCATTGTGTTGCTGCCACATGATTGGTTGACTGAATAAATGAATGAATGAGCATGTATGAATTTGAATTCAGAATTGACACTTTTCAGACTTGGATTGGTTATAGTGCGTTTTAACTTCTAGAAAGTACACAACAACAGAGGTGACTTGGTTACAGATACTCAGAGTGTGTGTGTATGTGTGTGTGTGTGTGTGTGGGCGAGTGTGTGTGCATGCTTTGCATTGTCTCTTTGTAAAAGAGTTGATCATATTTTTTTAGGACTAACAAATCAGAAAAAAAGCCAAGATGTGCTGCGCGGGGTTCCTGAAAATAATGATGTTCATCTTCAATGGTGTCATCTTCGTAAGTCAGATGCTTTTAATTATTTTGCATTTTACAGAATGATATCAGAATGGTCTCATCGGCATAGCTCCTTAAGGAAGATATAGAAAGTTTGCAACGAAATATTATGCATCATTAGCAAGACTAGAATGTTCAAGCACATTATAATAGTTTTATACAAGCTACACAAATGACTTTTAAAGCACTAAATGTTTTTTTTTTATTGTGAAACAGTATAACCCACTCCAAACACTTTGTTCACCTGAGCCAGGTGTATTATTAGTCCTGAGTTTCCCTAGCAGGGTTCCTTGGATCCCCAGATTTAGGTGTTTATTTTATTAAATATACTTTTCATGATTAGTAGTAATTCTAATATATGTGTAGTTAACTGATTAGCAATTTATGTTCATTCCTTAACATGGATTATCATAAACACATTGTTTTGAGCTTCTGTTTGAACTTTTCTATGTAAAGCACTTTGAGATACTGAACTGAAACTAAAGCTGCCATTTTAATAAAGATTGATATTATCTTGGTCATGCACCTTGGTCATGATTACACATCATAAGGAAGAATTGAAAAAGGCTGTAAAGTGCAAATAGTGATTGGAAAATAGCAGCAATAACTGACATTGAAATATTCGGTTAGTCCAGGGTCTTGGCTCATTGACTGTGAACTAAAAGCACAAAGCTATACATGAATATTTCTCAACATCTCTTATCTCAGCTGTGTTTAATGATGCTTAATCTTTGATTCAAAATGGTAATCAGCACTAAAAACATGACCCTAGATAGGCGGAAAGGGTGAAAGAGTTTTAGAAGTTGATACTGATGTGAGATCAGTTCCTTTTTTAAAAGAATGAAACAAATATCAAGAGAAACTGATCTTATACCAGTGAGGAAAAAAAGGCACACACCTCAAGCACCATTAGTTACTTTATATATTGTGGGACTTTGTTTTATGTTTAAAACAGTCAGACAACAAGAAGGCATTAAACGAGGAAACCTGACCTAGGGATTTCATAGTGCATGATTTACTTTTACAGTTTAATAGTAAACCATTGTAAGGACCATGAGCCACCTTGGAAATTCATAAAGTCAAGTCAGGTGTTATTTCCTATCTTGTTTACCTTGCTGTTTCAACATTTCCTGGTACATTAAGCAAATTAAAGCAGTAGTGGATATAAAGATAATGTAGTGCCTAGTTATGCTTACAATTTCTTTCTCTTTCCGTCCCTAGTTGGCAGGTGCTGCAATCCTGGGTGTAGGGATCTGGGTGACAGTAGACAGCAGCTCCATGCTTCAAGTATTATCTTATATTGAAGATGCTCCCCCTGGGTTGGCTCAGCTGGCTAATGTGGGCTACCTTCTGATCGCTGTGGGGTCCATACTCGCCATCATGGGCTTCCTGGGCTGCTGTGGAGCCATAACTGAGAACAAGTGCATGCTTCTGACAGTGAGTGACATCTGATTAAGTCATAACTGCTGCTTAAAGAAAGGTGTTCCATTGCTTTACGGTGGAGAAATGCTAAAATGTTTGATGATTGGTGAATCAAGGTTTCTTCTGCTGTAAGTCTTAAAGGAGTTCATAAGTTAAATTAAATAATATTATTGCTCTGGATTGGTATCGGATCAGATTTTGCAATTTTTTTTCTGATTTTATAATACATTGCACAAACACGTCCAATATTGATTAGGATACTTTCTTCTTTAGGCAATGTAGCTAGGGTAAGATTTCCCATCCTCAACACATCATTAGCTTTATCATAAATAACAACAGAAAGAAGGGTATCCCTCCACATCTCCTCAGTCTTATGATTAAAGTGTCTTGATAAGGTTTTATAGCAGATCATCAGAATTAGACATGGTTTCTGTATGTAGGGAACCAGTTCTATTGTAAGATATATTGCATAGGTTGGGAGAAGGAAAGAGGGATTACTGATTATTGAATATTTGTTTCAATAATCCCAAGCATGAAAAAGACAAGAAAAGTCTCCCTATACAATACACAAAGTTTGTTTTTTCAGTTTTTTTTTCCTGTGGTTTTGTAAATGGACTGGAAATTTAGCTGATACATGTAAACCCTGGTTATATAACCGTGAACACATTTGAACAAAGGTAGGTCTAAAACTGCTGACAATGAGCTGCTAGACTTTATGACAACAATCCTGCTTTTTTTCTTAAAAAAAAAATCTGGTGCAAATTTGGTTTTCTTCACAGTGTTATTAGTTCATTACTCACACAATGTTCCTGCTTAGAAAAAACTAATATTCTGAAATAGTTTTTTATAAATAAATGTTGCAGGAATGTAGCAATTGTTTATTTTTTTCACCTTCATTAATCTCAACAGACTGAATATTCCCAGAATTAAGAGTGCGTACAACTGT
This sequence comes from Notoglanidium macrostoma, assembly GCA_030068235.1. Taxonomy (NCBI): domain Eukaryota; kingdom Metazoa; phylum Chordata; class Actinopteri; order Siluriformes; family Auchenoglanididae; genus Notoglanidium; species Notoglanidium macrostoma. The sequence continues at coordinate 5,306,095 of JAQQZR010000010.1, forward strand.
AATGATCAGAAAATGTTCTGCTAACCACAAACTATTAGATGAATGGGCACAATGCCGTACCTCTGTGCCACTGACACAGCATAGAAAAACATATTCACTGACAAACTGAGTGCTTTCTGGGCCTGAGCGCCGATATCATGTTAAAATATGGAAAAAAAGAAAGCCTTATACTTAGAGATCCTGCTTTTATCTGTTGCTAGAATTAGCATTTTTCAGAGTATGTCTAAAAAAAAAAATTTTAATCACATTTAAAAATATGAAGGTAAAAAGGTTTGTAATAATGTATGTTGTATTTTGCTAATTCGCATGCCGCTCCTTTTTCTTGTTATTTCAGTTCTTCATCATCGTGCTTATCATCTTCATTGCTGAGGTGGCTGGAGCCATTGTAGTTCTGGTGTTCAAGCCCTTGGTGAGTACAGTGACTTTAAATGTGTAATAATCGATTTTTAAAAATTCTTATTAGTACAGATAACCTGGAAAAATATGTAAAGCATGATAAAAATATCATCTCAGCCATAGCCATTGCACAAATGTATTATGTAGATGAGAAAATCTGGTCTGGAAAGCTTCATGTTACCCATTTTACAACACCCCTTTACTCCCCCCACATCTCAGTCTGAATTTGCCAAGCTCCCAGCGCAGCCAGATAATGCTTCTGTGAGAAAAATAGCACTCTGTACTTAAAAAAAAAAACGTAATGACAACAAACACAGTGAACCAGAATAAACATTGGCAGCTCTTTTACATTAAGGAGAAATTTTCTACTGGTAAAAGGTGTAAAGCTTGATGCAGAATTGGGGACATTGCTCCTGGACAGGTCTGTAACACAATCTACATAAAGCTCTGAACTGTCTGATTGGCTGGATTTACATAACCAGTCAAGTAGATATGTTTTTATTATTATAAAGAAAAAGGACAGAGACTACACTGATGACCATCCTCATTAATCTGCATGAGATGAATTTTGCATGTTTATAGTGTTATAACATGGTATTATAACAACATAATATATAAACATATTTAAGCGGTTGAATGGCCAAGCACACTTGAAAGTGATGACAGACTTTACTAATGCTAGCTCTGTGCTAACACTGGTTGAACCACTGGAGGATCTGGAGTGGAGCTCTGGACAAGAAGTGGCCAGGATTAAAGAATTTTTAAAAAATCATTCAAGTCTTCTTCATCTCCCCTGTTTATCCATTAGAGAGCCAATCTTGATATATTTTGACAAACCTTGCCTAATACTCATTTAAAAAGCAAAGAACATCTATGAATGCCAATCCTACATCCTAAACATAACCATTTGTAATTTGTTATCTGAGATTCTGATGAACAATTTTTAATGAAGTAAAGCTAGATTTTCTCCCTCTGCTGTTAACTGAGAGTGCTCTCTGCTGGCTGTAACCATTCTTTAATATCTGTTTGTCTCACAGGCGGAGGAAATTTTGAACAATCTGAATAAGGAGTTTGTCAAGGCCATCGAGCGTGATTATGGAAAAAATGAAGACTTCACAGCTGTCCTGAATAACACCATGACACAGGTATATATAATATGGATCACTAGTTGGTCTTGTAAATTTGAGGTTTATGTATACAAGTCAGGCTAATATTATGTGTCTCTTTAGCTGAAATGCTGTGGATACAACAACTACACCGACTTCCAAGGATCTCCTTTTGTTACGTCCACCAAACTTTACCCAAAGCCTTGCTGCGCTGATGAAGTGCCACTGTGTAATGAGTCTGCAGTAGAAAGCAAGGTATAAAAGTCTGATATCAGTGAATAATTTCAAGTGGAGGATTACAGCCCAACTCATCAAGAGTTTAATAAGCTGATGAGTCAAATCAGTCGTTTTAGAATTGAGAAATAATTTTAAAAAATCTTAGAGCTCTCAATAACAAATGTATAAAATTATAAATCAATTAATTTAAGAATCCATCCACATATCCATAAAAAACTGGCACACACACTTCCATATCTTTGTTATATAAAGGTTGATTTACCTTATATATCATTTACTACACATTTTGACACAGATTTTTATAAAGTGAATAGAATTACACTGACCTTCATGTGCACTCTTCATTACAAAAGAAAGCAATGCAATAATTGTTTTACCTCTGAGATTTATCAGGCCAAAGGCTTAATTTTTGTAGTTCTAAATCAAATCTTCCACACACACACACACACACACACACACACACACACACACACACACACACACACACACACACACACACACACA
>JAQQZR010000010.1:5336245-5351632 GCA_030068235.1 Notoglanidium macrostoma
CCATACGTGTTGCTTCATAGTTTTAATGTATTCAGTAATGTTTTACAACGTAGAAAGCAAAAAAAATAAAGAAAAACATGAAAAAGAGTAGGTGACCCCAAACCTTTGACCGGTAGTGTACTTGTGGCATGATAATGTTAGGTTTGTGTGTACTTTTCAGCAAAAACTCTCAGTGACTACTTTATTAAATACATTCACAGAACTTTCCAGAAAAACGCATTTTGGACTTTATTTGCACAATTTGTCAGCTCGTCTTTCTTTAGCCTTTTGGTGTAAAGAAACCAGCAAGGGACCACTGCTGACCAGATAATATTTGGAAATCAGTACAATCCATACAGCAGATGAGTGTATCAGGTGGTGTAGCATTACTGGGATTTTTAAACACTTTAGTGTTACATCTGGGTTGGCAACAGGCCACCAACAAAAATATCCAAAGGTAAGAAATTGGCATTGATGAACGCTAGAGGACGAGCTCAGATTGTGCATGCAAGTTGATTGGCAGTTTCTAATTGTACATCTACAAGGTGAACGAACAAGTGGCCAGTAAGAGTACACCCCAGCAACGCCACTCCTCCAGACACACTTGAGCCTTCTTCCATACACATCTCAATGTTAGCATCACTGGGGTATTGACAATGGTCCACTACTAAAATAAGTGACCTTGAAGTCCCTTTCCATAGATGGAGCAAGACCAAGTGTTAAGTGGGTTGAGTCCAGGTCTGTGACAATACAGGTAATACAGAAAATGTATCGAGACTGGCCCCAGGGTAGAGGATGTCAAGGTCACTAGGAATTTTAATATACAGTATATAAACAATATTGACACTCAGGCCCTTTTTTTGACAGACTACCATTGTTGCTGTAAAGTACAATGGAGGTGTTATCATTGGTTCAGACTCCAGGGCCTCAGTTGGTGGGTGAGTATAAAAATATTACTTAACCAGTATATCCTGTGTGATAATTGTTATATTTAGAGTGTGCTCAATACACTCCTGACACTTTTTAATTGTAATCTATAGGTCATATGTTTCATCTAAAGTCATTAACAAGCTGATACAGGTTCATGATCGGATATTTTGCTGCATTGCTGGTTCATTGGCAGACGCACAACATGTCACAAGAGTGGCCAAGTTTCAACTGGCTTTCCATAGGTAATTATCCATAAACCTATTTAGATTTAGTAACGTACGGTTACGTGTATGATTATTTTGTTTAGTTTTGGTGTTTAGAGAAAACAATAATTAAAGTAAAGTTGCTGTTATGAATTTGAACCGAAGATTTGTTTAGCAGCATTGCTCATATTTATACTGTGAGCTGTCTACCAAAACTGTTTTTAAAAGTTTTCCAGTGGCTTTTCTTTCTAGTATACAGATGGGATCACCTCCTTTGGTGAAAGCCGCAGCCACTGTGCTAAAGGAGCTGTGCTACAGCAACAGGGAAGATCTACAAGCTGGTTTCATCACAGCAGGTTGGGACAAGAAGAATGGGCCACAGGTATGATAATGGTTAAAGATTGAACCTAGAGGCTCTGAAGAGAGTCACAGATGACGGTAATTTATATGGCTCAGATGGAACCTGTGCAGGTACACTGAAGAAGAGAAGAGTAAATGACTTCTAACCTAAATGAGATCATTACAGACAGCATTGTAGATATACTACGCATCCTGAATAGTATCAACACATTTCATCACCATAGCCACCATTATATGATTTCATTGTGTGTGTGTGTTTTAGGTGTACACAGTATCTATGGGAGGGATGCTGATTAGTCAACCCTTTACCATCGGTGGTTCTGGTAGTACGTATATCTTCGGCTACATGGACGCTAAGTACAAACCAGAAATGAGCCGAGAAGAGTGTGCTCAGTTTGTCACAAATGGTAATAAGCCCTTATAAATGCCATAAACCTATTTAAGCATATTATTGAGTAACTACTATGAAATAAATTGGAAAAGTTGTGTGTGAGGGATGTATGAGGCTGGACCTGTCAGTGAGATTGGGATTTTAAGGGGCTACCCATCAATACAGAAAACTAAATAATTGAATTAGACCTACAGAATTCTTTAAAGGTTATATGACAATATTTTCCCCTTTATGCATTGAATCCTTTTTTTTTTTGCCATGAGTGTTTAAAGCTTCATCTGGCATACTATTAAGAATTTAAAATCAAAAAAATAATTTTGATTTACAACATTCTTGCTCACTTTATGATTTAGTGTGTGTTATTTTGTGGTGTTAATGTCTTCATTATTAATCTAAAATAGTAGAAAATAGTAAAAATGGAAAAAAAAGCTTCCTATTTGACTGGTGGTATATTTAAATTACGCTACTGGGACACTGTTGAATTCTAAAATTTGTTGACAAACAGGGTTATATCTCCAACTTAGCCTCCAGTGAAGGATCTAAATATGTTGTACAACGTCTAGTCAGACGTAGTTATGGTGGTATCTTACCCTACATTGCTGATGCTTAACACACTCACTGAATGTTGATCTCTCTCTCTCTCTCTCTCTGTCTCTCTCACTCTCTCTCTCTCTCTCTCTCTCTCTCTCTCACTCTCTCTCTTTTTCCAGCTTTGGCATTGGCTATTGGCAGAGATAATGTGAGTGGCGGCATCGTTCATTTGGTGGTGATTACGGAAGGTGGAGTTGAACATGTAGTTGTTCCTGGTGATAAATTACCAAAGTTTAGTGATGAATAACTTTTTAAGAAAAAAATAAAACAGGTAACCACTGAGTAACTACTGTCATATTCTGAAATTGAATAGAAAGTACACTAAAGCAGTAAACGTCTAGCCCATTTGCAAAGACAAAGAAGTTAATATTACATAAATTCCCTATGTAGAGAGCATATGTAGTGAATAAGAAGCGATTTTTCCATTGGGGTACAGCCATGTTCAGCTTTAGATTTTCTAATAAAATTTCTTTTGCTTAAGAAAACGAAGCAAGTATCTCCATTTGTGGTTCATTTGATTCCACTGCATAACATTCTTTCACTGATGAGAAGTGAACATTTTCCATAATATAATATTAAAATTCATGAGAATAATGTCTCCATTCATGTTTTGCTCTCAACATCATCACTGCTAAAATGTAATCTAATCTTTTACAATTAGTAACTTAGGAATTGTTTAAAGAATGTTACTAAACACCACCAACAACAACAACTTTTACTTGAATAAAGATTTTGTCCGCTAGGTAATATGGGATGTGCTGGAACAACAATTGAAAACACCTGTCTGTTGTCATACATTCTGTTCATGTTTGTAAATATTTATGAATATCTCTTATGTTTTAAAGCTTGTACTGAGATGGTGTTTATTGTTTTTTTTTTGCATTTTTTAATTATTACTTTTTATATGCATAGTAACAATTTGTGGTTGTACACAGGACACCACAAGGTCCAGCAATAAATTTGGACAATATGCAAGCTGTAGACGGTTCAGTGTGTAATGGCAAGGTGATGTCACTTCACAGCAAGAAGCTTCTGGGTTTGATCCTACCGGTTGACCGAAGTCCTATCAGTTTGGAGTTTGCATGTTCTCCCTGTGCCTGCATGGGTTTCCTCCCACAGTCCAAAGACATGCAGATTACTAACTGACTATTCTAAATTACTCATGAGTTCCTGGATGTGAATGTGAGTAGCAATGAATGTTCCTTTCTGTGCTCCACCTCTTGCCCAACCTGTACAAATCGACCCAAAGTGGGAGTAATGACGCAAAAGAAGAATACAAAATGGTCCGGTGAGCATTTTGTAACATTCAGATAGTTTTCAACTATGACACAGGTGTCAGGACATGAGATTTTGTGCATCACTGTTCCTCATTAGCATTACAAGCTGTGATATTTATCTTATATATACTTTATATTATTTCAAGAGAGAGAAAAACAGAGGCTGATTCAGAAACAAAAGTTTATATTTGCTGTAATAATAATTGATAATAGAGACTAATTTGTCTCATGGATGTTCCATAACATTAAATGTATCTATAAACACTCAAAACATAAAAATTCTTTATATTGCAGTATATTTATTCTTCACTTTATATGGCATGGTGGTACAACGGGTAGTGTTGCTGTCTCACAGCTCACAGGGTCTCTGGTTTGTATCAGTTTACTGGAAGTGCAGAGTTTTGCATGTTCTCTCTGTGACCGTGTTGGGTTCTCTGGGTTCTCCAGTTTCCATCCAAAAACATACAGGTAAGTGGATTAGCTATGCTAAATTGGCCATAGGTGTAAATGAGGTGTGTGTGAATGTGTGGTGTCCAATTAAGACGGTGTCCCCACTTCCATCTATCCACCCTTTATCTATACCGCTTATCTTCCATGGTCATGGGGACTTCGGCTGAGAGATGGCGTACACTCTGGGCAGGTCTCCGATCTATCACAGAGCTAACATGAACATCCATTCGCATTCACATCCACACCTATGGGCAATTATAGTAGCCAGGTGACCTAATCTGCATGTCTTTGGGCTTTGGCAGAAACCCACCCACTTGTTTCTAATTGCTGGAAAATTACTATAGCATACGAGGAATAAAGCTTCAAGCTTCGAGACATGTATCATTTCAGAATAATCGCCATTGTTTTGTTTCCTACATAAATACTTTGCATTTTCAACTAATAAGCATGCTTATTAAGGAAAATATTGTGTTCATAAATGTATTTGGTGATCTGTTATTTTTGTTCACTTTGTCTTGCAAGAAAAAGCAGATTAAACCCCTCATGATTCATGTATGCACAATGAACGAGAAGTCAAATTTCAGCCTTTCCCGAACAGTTTATTACACTGGTGGACTGCATTGATCATTGATCTCAGCAGTAGGCTATAGCCTAGTTTATGCAGCGTGTTAGCTTAGCATCCTCGGCAGGTTTCCACACAGGCACAAGTTACTTTCGTTTTCAGCTCGCGGAACCGAAGGGGAAACAACGAACAGCTCGTGAGGAAAAGATATAGGCCTTGTTATTCGAAGAGGCCTGATTTTAAGCTTTAAACGTGTTGTCGTCGAGTGTTTTGTAGCGAGACCGCATATAGTGTTGTGTTTTCTTTTTTCTCGGCTTCGCCTCATATCAAGTTTCACGCGCTTTCTCTTCTACCTGGCGTCGGGGCGCGCGCACCGTGTGTGTGTGTGTGTATCCTTAAGTGACTGTCGGTTTTAGGTGCTACAGTTGTAGGTGAGCCGATTTAAGTCTAAAACAAGCATCATAATGTTGGAGGAATCTTTGCAGCCAGCCTGGCTGAGTGAAGAAGTCAAAACCGGGGTAAGGCTTGTCTAATCTGCTCTAGTCCATTTTAATTAGCTGTTGTTTAATTGACGCATTTTAAATTGTAGGCTACTTTTACATACAAAACAGAGTGACCAGGTCCAACTCAGGCGTCTGTACATATGTATTTCACTTGTCTATCTTTACTTGCCATTCATTTTTTGAGAATATAAATGTACAATGAACAGTAATGATATTAGGTGTTCATTCTGCCACGCCATTTTATTTTCAGACTACTATCATAGCCATTGCGTTTGCAGGAGGAGTTGTCCTTGGCTCCGACTCACGTGTGTCTGCTGGGTAAGAAATCCATCCCAATCTTATGTTTACCTGCTATTTATGTTTAATTTCCCAAAGCCGGAATAATTTTGAGGAAATCATGATCTAATGAGCTCCGAGAGATTAATTTGAACGGGTTTTAGTAATGTTTTCATGCATGTTCCTCAGTGGTGGAAGAAGTATTCAGATCCTTTAATCAGGTAAAAGTAGGCTATTAATGAAAATACGCCACTATAAGTCCTGCATTCAAAAAACTTACTTGCGTACTGTCAACAAAACGGACTCAGTGTGCAGTTATATGGTCCCTGTTAGTTTTACTATTATATATGAAGCTTTTGTGTTAATATTACGTTTACATTTAGGGCAGACACGCTCATCCAGAGTAACCTATTTGAAAGTCTCTATCAGTAAATAAACTCCATCTATATTTTGTCATTTTAATTACCTTGAATGTCTCTGGTGTTACACGTGGCATAATAATAATTATTCATGGCTTAAGTTAAAAGAGGACACTTCGGGCATCAACACTATTCACATACACTGTTTTTAGTGTGTTCATTTTGGATTGGATATCACAGTAGAATTAGCAAGACACTTATCATACATGTATACCTTTATGTAGTGTGAAAGTGTGTTTTGAGCGGCCTAGTAAAATAACAATTACATTTCCTGATTCAACAACATCTTGGCAGTATGTGTACAGATTCTGAAGCCGAGGCTTTCAGGTGTTACACAGTAATATTTACATGGTATCAATAGGTGTCTCCAAACCTATACAAAACCACCAAATACCAAACATACAGTGAACATTTGATCCAATAATAAGAAAATATTAGATCACATTTTATATTTTATTAATACATGGTCACCATTAATACATACAACAGTTATACAAAACTTATTGCAGGTCATCAATTTGTCACAACTTTTGATAATCAAATTGATAAACCCAGCGGACGTTTTGTTCCAGTGGTCTCAGTCTTTCCAGACCAGAGCCCCATTAGCCAGAACAATTACAGACTGCCATGTTCTGTTACCACCTTCTACAAAGTGGACGTGGGTTTGCATTTTAGGAGGTAACAACAAATAAAAACAAACACAAACTACAAAACAAAAACTATTTAGAAGTGTGTACAAAAAAAAACACTCATAGTTACTCATTTTCTTCATGCCACTGTGTGAAACACATCCGGTCTGGAATGATACACAAAGGCACATCGCAAGCCTTGCACTTGTACATGGTGCACATCTTGCAATGTACACATTTTCTCCTCCCTTTGGTAGCTCTGAAAGTGGGATCACCAGAGACGTCACAGACCGTTGCAGGGTAGCAGGAAAATGTCTTCTTCTTTGGCACCACTGGCAGAGAAACAGCAGCTTCCTCAACAGCTATCTCCGTGGAGGTGGATCGCTGTGGCTTTGCAACCTCAGCCAACTGTTTACAAAGCATTATCCTGAATTCTTTCTGGGTGAGGGTGTTCTGATTTTTTGCCTCTGCCAGTTCTTTATGGATAATGAAACTGTTTACCACCGCAATGTCAACAAAATGCAAAAACAGTTTCATGTACCACCGAAATGTCTTACGGGTCACCGTGTAATACTTAATGAGGGCGTCTGATCGGTCCACCCCCCCCATGTACTTGTTGTATTCCTTGACCGGCTCAGGCACAGGAACCAACCTCCTCGTCCATATGCCATCAGGATTCCGAATACGGCGGTGCGCGGTCCCCCCGCTGTAGGCCTGATGTATAGTGGAGCACATGGTGACCTCACGTGTATCCTTCCATTTTACAAACAGAAAGGGGCCCTGCCGGATCCAGCGCATTTCCCCCCGAGCAGCTTTGCGACCAAGCTCATTGTGCTTGGTACATGGAAACCCCAAACGGTTCTCCCGGAGGGTCCCACAGGCCCCAAAACGCTGCTGGTGCAGATATGAAAAAAGGTGCTTGCTTGTATAGAAGTGGTCGACGTATACATGGTACCCTGTCCCGAGATAGGGCACCTTGAGTAGGTCAACTACCACATCAAAGCTCAGCCCTTTGCCACTTGAAGATTGTGCCTTTCCCTCATAAATTGAGAAGTCGCACGTATAACCATTCTGGCTGTCGGCCATGACGAACAGCTTGTAGCCCCATTTTATGGGCTTGTTCTTCATGTACTGCTTCATTCCGATCCTTGCCTTTGTGGCCACCATACGCTCATCAACTGCCACATTCTGGTGAGGGTGATAGTGTGCCCTGCATGCTGTCAGGATGTCATCCAGGAGGGGCCGGAGACGGAAAAGGCGATCGTATCCAGGCTTACCACGGAGCTGGTCATTTATCACGTCCGCAGCTGGGTCACTCATGTGTAAATATGAGGTTATGGCCGCAAACCTGTGTCCTGGCATAACACTAGGAGGAAAGGGAAGCCTAAATAGGGGATCTTTCCTCCACATGTCCCTTATAGAAGACACCCTGACCAGGCCGGTATACAAAACCAGGCTGAGGTAGTTCAGCAGCTCGTTGACAGTCACATCAGTCCACGGTCTCTTTGCACCTGGGGCACGCTTCCGGGCAGCATTATTGTTTGTGTTTGTGCAAAGCGTCTGAAGGACCCCGCGTGAAAAATACAGCTGGAAAATTTCCAGGGGGCTGTAGGACTTCTGGAAATCCAGCTGAACTCCAGGTTTCCTCTTAGGACAGAATGAAAACTGCGGGGGGCGAATATCGTTCTCAGAGCAGTCATGCCATCTTTCCTTCACTGGGGAAGGTGGTGTTATGACTGGTCTCTTCTTTATAGGACGTGGTGTCTTTGATGCACTGTTAGATGGGGGAAGGTTAGAAAAGCTGTGGGGTGCTGGGATAGGTGAGAGGACAGCTGCAGCTAGTGGAAGCTTAAGTGATGGGGGGCAGGAGGAGATAGGGGCGTCTCCTGCAGGGTCTTCTCTGAAATGTAAAAAAAAGTCACAATTGTTACACAAATAGCCTGCTCTTTCTAGCAATAGCAGAAACACATGCCAAAAAAAAAAAAAACAGGCAAAAAAAGGAGAAAAAAAAAAGAAATCAATGGAAACAATGCTACCTTTACTTTATTGAGTTTACACAACATGCATAAGTTATTATATGCACCTAAGCTAAATTACTAGATCTTAGACTACGAAAACAATGTCTGGTGAATATTCTGCAGCTTAGCTAGCTACTTTATAACAGCTAACTGGCTTTATCTATGGCTTGCCAGCTTACATGCTAATTAGCTATGCAATGCTAAGCTAATATAAGTCCCTGCGAAAACATATCGTAATGCATGCAAAAATTGTTATGCATGTGTGCGGTCATAAATGTACATATACATATATATACACTCACACATCGAGGAGAGGATCTAGCCCTTTCTCCATGGCATTCTCCTCATAGGAGTCCATGCTCGCTCCATCTGACTCTCCTTCACTCAAAACCTCGTCGTCGCTGTCGAACATCCCCAAAACTTCTTCACGGGAAGATTTAGACATTTTTGCAGTGGATGTTTTTAGGATATCGCGTGCCTTTTCCTTTTCGCTGCTATTTTGGCTAGCTAGCAAAACACACGCGTATAAACACACAATTTTTGTTGGGGGTTGAGGTTAGATGGGGAGAGCAGGCAGTAGACCAAACCACTGTGTGATGGGGGTATTTGGAAACATGAAAAACACATTGCTTTATGTTTACAATTTGCACACGTGCTTTCAGTACATATTATTATTTTCCATTTGTTAATTACATAGTTATATTTACAATGATATATAGGCGGTGAGAACCCTCCGGCAGGGGGGAATATGTCCCACTGTCCCCCCCCCCGTAATTTCCGCTTATGAATGGAACAGTCTAGCGAGTGTGCGGGTATATGTTTTCTTCTGTTTGTTGGCAGCTTATAATTTTAGTGCATTACTGACATCTACAGGACGGAGGTGTGAACAATCCTGATTATATGAACGCTTTGATTCAAAAAACGAAAAAGAGTAAGAAAAAAGAAAATTTAATTCTATTTGCAAGACCAGTCATTCTTAGAAATGTCAAAACAGCTTTAGTGGTGAATTGTGTGCTAAATGCTAATCACCACTTTAGCTGAATCCTACTTTTTTCTGCATATTCCCAGCATCCCAAAAGTACACGTCCACACAATAAAACCATACCCCAGGCTGATGATTCCTATTAATCCTATTAAATGCAGCTGTGTTAGCAAGGCTTTTTATTTTATTGTATTAATCAATAAGAATTCAATTTAAGCAGATAAATAGGGAAATATACATTTCTGTAAATAAAGGGATAAAAAGGGATAAAGAAACAAATAATAGCAATAAATGAAATAATACAAAACCAAATATTCCAATGGTCAACATAAAGCAATAGAAAGTGACTTAAGTGAAAACATTCAAATGGGACCAAGTCTCAGTTTTTTCCCCTTATTTGTATAGCTCCATTTTTTTCTTGAATACATGAAAGTGAGGTTTTACTTTAGCAAATTCATGATATATAATCGAGTTATCAAGATTTCTTCTTGCCGACTCCCAGGTGTGCGTCACTGAAAAGGTCCCGCCTTGTATGTGCATATAGGATTGTGGGTAATTTAGCAGCATCAAGGATCCACATATGCATCCTTGAAAATCCCCTGAAAGAAGGACTCTAGCCTTTGTAAAATTTAGAATTGTTGAATTTTGACATTTCATGGCGTGGCTTCTTCTTCTTTAGGGTTTTATGGCAGATGGCAACTGACTGGGCTGGAGTGTGGAACATGATATATTGGGGGGAGGACTACATTCTTTTAGCTAGTTCTGTTTCTTTTTAAAACTTGATAATCAGGTTATATATTGGGTTTGAGGCTTTCCCTAAAAAGAAGACCTGGCAACATAAAGCTATTATGATGCATTATTCTTAATGAATGAAAAAGTTGACCTTTCTTGATTTAGTACAGGTCTTAATATAGATCTTTGCCTCTGCCTTTCTTATTGCGATTTTCAGATCTATTTCTTTGTTTTAGAGTTTGCGTAGCCAGTTTATCCACCTGTGCAGCACTGTGCTCTCCACCACAGTTACAGCATTTAGGCTTCGCAAACCTTTCTCATTTGTCATATTCTGTTTCTCCACTGCATTTTCTACATCTCAATTTACTTTTGCATACAGCTGCTACACGCCCAAATGTGTGGCACTTAAAACATGTGGTGGAATGTACAACTTGACGTTGTAGCACATATATCCAATATATACCTTTTCTGGCAATTTTTCTTTGTCAAATGTTAGCATTACAGAAAGACTATCACATACTTCTCCGTTTCTCTTGGTCTTCAGTCGTTTTGGTTCATTCACTTTAGCATTTGTTCTATTTTCTTTCAATATTTCTATTTTTACATTGATTGGAATTCCTGTAATGAGTCATTTGTTAGCCATTGCATCTTCTTTCCATTGAGCTTATCCATTGTTGCTCAGCATCTCTACAGATGACCAGTAACAATCCATTTCTTAATATCGTATCACGTTTTATTCCTCCACGTTCTTTACTCAAATGTAATGTTCTCAAATTTACGAAATGTAAGTTGTATTGCGTTCCAGTCTTTAAAGGAGGTTCCTTCTTGCATACGTTTTATAAACATCTTATATTCTTCCCTGACATACGTCTTTACCTCTGCTTGAAATCCATAAACACCATGGCTAGACTTATCCTTTTCTTTCCTTTTCTTTTTACTGCAAACCAAATCCCATTCCTCATACCTCCCACCATACTCCAATTCTCCTATTTCACTTCCTGAACTGTTCCCTCCCTCCCATCTCCTGTCCAGTCACAGCCCAGTTGTAGCCAACTACCGCCGAATTCCCAGATGCCATGTCAAACTAGGCCCCTCATTGATGTGGCATCCTTGAAATGCATCCTTTGAAGGATCCTTCCTTAATATTGAGAAACACCCAGCGTGTACAGCGTGCAAAAGAAAGTGCTGCCTTGGCGCACTACTGCGCACGCCCAAACCCTGAGTAGAGTTTCCGCAGCCTGTTTTTTTTTTGTGGCAATGCATTGTCTAGCTAATCCAAAAGGGTTATTAAATAGTTTATTTAGTTTAAAATGTAGGACAACCCATAAAGGAACACTTAATCCTTAAGTTCATCACAAGCATTCAAAATCATTGCATTTGGAGATACATGGTTTTCACTGGACAGGAAGTGTATGCAAAATTATAATCTGAAAAGTAAGTAGTAGCTAAAGATGTCAGACAAATGTAGCGGAGTAAAAAAGTATGATATTTGAAAATACAAAAATTTGTACTTAAGTACAGTACTACAGTAAATGTACTTAGTTACATTCTACCACTGATCTTCCTAAAGTTCTGAAAGAATATGAAAATTTTTGTTCATCAGTTTTAACAGGTTTATATACACAAATGCTCTCCGTTAAAATAAGATTTGTACTGTTGTACTGCAATCCTATGATAAAATTTTAACTAGGCATTTTTCATATTGTTTCCATATTTCTTCCTTTTTTGTAGGGAAACAGTGGTGAATCGAGTTATGAACAAACTTTCTCAACTACATGACAAGATCTACTGTGCTCTGTCCGGGTCAGCTGCTGATGCCCAGACCATCGCTGAGATAGTCAACTACCAACTGGATGTGCACAGGTGCTGAGCACCTTTACAATACTGTATCTCTTATATTCCTGGACCTGGGGAAATAGGATGTTACCAAATTCACACCAAACATGTTACTTGTCCATGTAGCTGCTAACATTTCCACATGCATTATTACCTCTGCCAAGGAAGTTATGGTTTTGGTGCAGTTTGTTTGTTTGCGCAAAACCGCAAAAAAACATTTCCAAGAAACTTGGTGGCAGGGTGTAACATGGGCCAAGGAAGAGACCCTTTACATTTTGGAATCTTATCCAAATACATCCACTTAAATTGATTTCACGTTTGCTGATGTTGCAAGATACGGCATTTGGGCTTGGTGGAAGTCTGCACTCAACAATGCCGAAGATCTTAAAATCCAGTACACTGCAGTAAAGTAAAATAGTTACAAAACATAGCCAATGTAGAAATATGATGACTCTATTGGAAATATATTCAGACACAGTGGTTGTGATTGCAGATTTGCATATCTTGGAAGGGTCAACTATTGTCCTTGGCGGAGGTCTGCGCTCTCCAAGTGCCCTTCTAGATACTTATGCACTTAGACTTAGATGAGCTATGATACACCTGTTTTGGCTGCGTTGTTGAAATGAATCTCTTTACCTACTATACTAGTTCAATTAGCTTCTGATTACAACAGTGCTATATACTCATAATTTGTTCTACAATAAATACAACATAACATGTATCTATCAAGTTAGAGCTCCAGGTTTATACCATGGAAATTCTGATATATGATGCTGCTGTGAATGTTTAAGCCAGATAACTGGTCATTTAATTGAATAGGGAAATGCATACTCTATGAGCTGCAAATTATAAATTGTTTTGTCTTGGTAGACCTTAATTTACTTTAATTTGTGCATCTTTGTGTACTTGTATGACAGTATTGAGTTGGATGAAGATCCCCTGGTTCGTTCAGCTGCCACATTAGTGAAGAACATTTCCTACAAGTACAAAGAGGAACTATCTGCACATCTGATTGTTGCAGGTTGGGATAGGAGAGGTGGGGGACAGGTGAGTGATAAACTACTGATATGAATGGTGCAGCTATACTGAAAATGTAAAGTGTTAATCTGTGCTTAACATACATAATATGTCCTAAATATGTCCTGTTTATAGGTGTATGTGACATTGGATGGCCTATTGTCTCAGCAGCCATTTGCTATTGGTGGCTCTGGTAGTTCATACATCTATGGGTTTGTTGATGCAGAATACCGGAAAGGCATGACACGAAAAGAATGCCAGAAGTTTGTTGTAGAAGGTACAATTTGTTTAACCTATGCATCATTACAGAGCAGCAAACAGCAATATTCTGTCTAGATGATTTCTTAAACGTACATCATGTCTGTTCTCTCTTTCTAGCACTGACACTTGCTATGAGCAGAGATGGGTCTAGTGGAGGCGTGGCTTATCTTGTTACCATCGATGAAAAGGGAGCAGAGGAGAAGTGCATTCTGGGAAACGAACTACCTACATTTTTTAATGAGTGAAAAAAAGAGTGTACAGGCAACACAAAGTTGCCAGGTTTTTTAAACACTGCATCTTTATTAGGCACACCTGCCATGTCGGTTAACCCTATAACATATAGGGTTATTTCCATAACTACACCATTCCATTCTATACAATATTTCCATAGACAATTTGTACTAATCTTCCTAGAGCCCTTTACATTCAGTCACTTTTATGTCCACAGGAGTGCTGTTAACTGGAGATTATTGGCTGAAAGTCTGAACCCATCAGTAAAACTGAGGTTTTTAAGAACTCCAGCAATGCTGTTGAACTTGGTCCACTTGTGTCAGTGTCACCCACACTACTATATCACTGTCACCTCTGTGCTGAAATTGGTCCATCACTAAAATATATCTGGTCAACTGATATGTAGCTACAAAATTCAGCTCTATGGTTCTTTGACCAAATACACTGGCAGTGTTTTCATGTTGACATTAAGATTTATTAGTTTTAATTTAAGTGTCATAAATAAATGCAGTTCCACAAACATCTCCTACTGATTGTTTTCTTTTTGACTCTGGTTAATTTTTTTGTCCTCTAGTATAGATACTAGAGAATCAAATGTGAAACATGGAAGGCAACACTACTACCTTGCAGCTCCAAAGTCCCTGGTTCTAACTTGAGCTTGAGTTATTGTCTGTGTGGAGTTTCACATTTTCAGCCCATGTCCACTTGGGTTTCCTCCAGAAAACATGCCAACAGGTGCACTGGCTGTAATGAATTTCTCCTAGGAGTTAAGGAGTGTGTGAATGTGTGTGTGTGTGTGCATGATGCCCTATGATGGACCGGTGTCGCCCTCAGGGTGTGAGCCTGCCTCCCACCCAGTGTTCCTTGGATAGGCTCTGGCCAGGATGAAGCATGCACTGAAGATGAATTTGCTTATATATTGCTTCTTAGTAGCTGAGGTGGTATTTTCTCAAGGGTATGTGGAAATGTGGATATAGTGTAGCTTAAAAAATGTAGGTAAAAGATACTAAGGTGCAAATGTGTCCTTATGTACGATACCATTATTGACAATGAAGGTACAGTTTAGTACTCTTTTTCTTCTGAGAGCGCTAACAGAATAAATGTAACAATGAGCAAAGCAGGCATGTGCAGGTTTTTTTGGAAACACATGGAAAACTGCACATTGAAATTCTTCTGGACGTTCTGCTAACAAATACTGGACATATACAGTATTAAAATATAACATAATGAACAAAATAAACATGCACATACAAAGTATACCCAGGGAAAAAAACACCTTTAAGTGAACAAAAACACAAAATACACAAGAGCCAGACAAATTATACATAAATATTATTGGATAGTGTAACTCATTAGTTGCTAGGTAGATATGAAATGAACAGGTTTGGCTCAGGTTATGTCCATGGCTGCAAGTAGAAAAGCCAAACTCTATCGCCTCCCCATGGTGAAAACCTGAAATTATTTTAACATGAGGCACATCTTTTACAGGTTAAAGCTATAGCCTGTATATGTAGGAAAACATTTCATTATTAAAATTGTAGCATGCGCGTGACCTAAAAATGCGCGTGATCTATAGCTATTTAACGTTGTGTTAAGCGTGTACGTTTTATTATTTATTCTGTCATGATTTTTGGCTTTATGGTAAGTTGGAAAACCCCTGTAAAGAAAATGAAATTGAAAGTACACCGTCAGCCAGACCTGAATGTAAAGAAAGTCGGGGGAATACCTTTATTTAGACTG
>JAQQZR010000010.1:5351732-5386567 GCA_030068235.1 Notoglanidium macrostoma
AGATCTGAACTTAATGTTTTGGGAAATAAAAAAATCATTTGAGAACTGAGCCAAAGCAATTGAGAAAAACTGTAATATCAACCGTCATTCTTGGCAGAATCTCTATTCATATAGTTCTCTGCTGCCATCTTGTGGTCCATTCATGTTGTACACGTGCCTGTGAAACAATATACTGTACTTTCTGATGGGAGTTTGGTGACAGTGTCTTCAAAACTGAGGGGTTGGAGTCATTGTTAATCATAAGCGATGGAAGTGATGGAAGGAAAAGGAAATGTAAGAAGGATAAAAAAATATATTATAGTGTGAATATGAAAGGATGTTGATTGATGTAGTAATGTAGAACAAGTAGGCTTTTTATTTACTGTAGAGAACAGCAAAGAAGCAGTAGTACAAAATCTGTACAAAATCTCCCAAAGGACTTGATATCTGGTGACTATGAAGGCCATAGCATGAGTTATATAATTTTCATATTTATTGAACTATTCAGTGACCTGTTCCAGACTTGTGCTCCCGCACAAAGTGAGTTCCATGAAGACATAGTTTGACAATTTTGGAGTGTTTTTGAGGTGAACTGGAATGCCAACTGTGATAGATAGATAGATAGGTAGGTAGGTAGGTAGGTAGGTAGGTAGGTAGGTAGGTAGGTAGGTAGGTAGGTAGGTAGATAGATAGATAGATAGATAGATAGATAGATAGATAGATAGATAGATAGATAGATAGGTAGGTAGATAGATAGATTGATAGATAGATAGATAGTTGGGTTAGGGTTAGGGTTTATATATATAAATGGGTGAAACCCATAAAAATGGGTGAAACCACCCATTTTTCAAGTGATGAATATTATTGGAGCATGTGACTGACAAGTGTTGCCCAGGTGTGCCATGTTAGATTGTTTATTTAAACGATTAATAACTCTGAATGTCTACTCTTGGTCTGAGCCCTGAGTTTTGCCTGTGAAGACTACATCTGTTGTTAAAAAAGGATAAACCAACATGCAGACCATGTTCATGCAGAAAGCTGCCTTTGGGAGAAAAGCAAGCCATTTTGAACCTGAGAAAAGAGGGAAAATCTATCAGAGCCATTGTGCAAGCATAGGGTGTAGCCATTACAACAATTTAGAATGTTCTGAAAAAGAAAGAAACCACTGGTGTATGAACAACCAGACATCAAACAGACCAGTCAAGGAATCGACAGCAGTTGATGAAAGAAACACTGTGAGAGCTGTGAAGAAAAAATCAAAAACAACAGTCAGTGACATCACCAACAACCTCCACAGGGCAGGCCTGAAGGTATCACTGTTCACTGTTTGAAAAACAATTCAGAGCAGAAAAATAGAGGCCATTCCACAAGTTGCAAACCACAAAATTCCACTAGACTGGAATTTGCAAATAAATACAGAGATGAGCCACAAAAATTCTGCAACCAAGATTAACCTCTTCCAAGTGATGGAAAGGTCAGTATCTGGAGAAAGAAAGCATCTGCTCATGATCAAAAACAGATGAACTCATCTGTCAAGCATGGAGGAGGTAGTGTCATGTCTTGGGCTTGCATGGCTGCTTCTGGAACAAGCTCTCTAATCTCTATTGATAATGTAACTCATGACAGTAGCAGCAGAATTCAGAAGTGTACAGAAACATGCTGTCTGCAAGTTTGAAGAGAAATTCATCCAGTCTAATTGGGAGCAAATTCATCATGCAGCAAGACCATGACCAAAACACACTACCAAACTCAACAAAACGTATCAGGGGGAAAAAGTGGAAGGTTTTATACTGGCCATGTCAGTCACCAGATCTTAACCCAATTAAGTATTTATTTCACCTCCTGAAGAGGAGACTGAAGGCTGAAACCCCCCAAAACAAACAACAACCGAAAGAACAAAGCCTGAAAAGCAACACAAAAGAAGAATACAACCGTCTGCTGATGTCAGTGGGTAGCCAACTTAATCCTGTTATTTCAAGCAAGGGATATGCCACCAAATACATGTTCCAATACTTTTACTTAGCTAAAAAATTGGGTGGTCTGCCACCAACCGTGCCATGTTCTAAGATGTTTAACACACCTGGATGTAAAGATCAGGAAATGAAAGCTGTAATTCATATTGTCTATTGTCTCATATTCATAATTTGATCTCAAACCCAAATGTCTTTAGTGTATAGGAACAACAAATGTTCCTATTATTTGGGGGACTGTATAGAAGGAAAAAGATAAAAACATCACCATGGCAACACCAGATGAATAGAAGAACTGTCTTTTTCATTATAACTCCTCTAACATTTTTCATATCCTTTTAGGAGTTTCATTTCCTCTCCTTTCAGTAACATTCACCATCCCTGAGACACTATTTGGCAAAACTCTTAAGGTCTTCAGCTATGTGCTTGGAATGTTTTCTGTCTCACAAATGTTGTGGTCCTCAGCTCTCTGTAGAGTGCCAGCAATGCCAGGGTGGAGCTCACACTCCCTTTAAAACAACAAGCAGAGCTCAGTCATGGAGCACCTGCTCTGACCTCTCTCTCTCTCTCTCTCTCTCTCTCTCTCTCTCTCTCTCTCTCTCTCTCTCTCATG
Organism: Notoglanidium macrostoma; assembly: GCA_030068235.1. Lineage (NCBI taxonomy): Eukaryota > Metazoa > Chordata > Actinopteri > Siluriformes > Auchenoglanididae > Notoglanidium > Notoglanidium macrostoma. Next base: position 5,354,295 of record JAQQZR010000010.1, read on the forward strand.
CCCTGTTACTGCGTTTACATTTCCTAAAGTCTCCAAAAAAAAAAAAAAAATTTAAATTGGGGTAGCTGAGTATATTTATGTTGGTTTCAGTGACGTGACTGCTGTGCAGGAATGCACCAGAAAAGGCACTCAAAAGTCGTGGTAAGATTTTAATACAGACCAAAATAATAAACCATGCTCTGCGTGTCTTGCTCAAAGCGCAGCCTAATTATGATTTTATGAATGACTGTATTCATGCCTGGCCACGCCCCTTACCGCTTCACAGAGTCACACCCCACCCCTTTGGAATGTACTGGCCCCAAGCCCGCACATAATTGGCCGGATATATGGTGGTGGGCGGAGCTTGAGCGGGCCACGCGAGGTTGGCATAAATATAGTCTGAGCTATAACGCACGGATGGTCCGAGATTTACGCAGATAAATTCAAAGGAATACCAGGACACTTGCGTTTTATTTGTTTTGTTGCGTTTTTATTTAATATTATTATTTCTTTTGACGTCTGAGTTTTTTTTAAAGTATGTACATTGCAATCTTTGGCTATTTATACACTTAATAGAGCCTCTTGGCTCAACGTTTCATATTTGGATGATTGCTGGCATTGTGTGAACTTGAGTTTGCAATAATGAAGAAATTGACCTATGTGGCTCTTTTAATAACATTTGCATCAGCTTCAATGGTAAGTTTTCATAATTTATAAATGCTGTCTTGATTATCAGGCCTGTAGACATGCTTTATGGATTATCTTGTATCTTGGACTTTAAGTCGTTTATGTTTAACAAAAGTCACATATCTGGTGATATGCAAGTCTTTTTACTTTGTCTTCAGTTTATATGTACAAGGAAAGAGGAAACCCAAGCCTGCCTTTCATCAAATGCAATCATACACAACTAAGTGCAACTGATTACTATTTTTCTTGGTTGTTGATAGTTGGGCTATATGAAGTTTCCATTCCAGTCTTCTAGAAATATTTGCTAGTCTGCTTTTTTGCTCCAGGTTTACAAACTACCTCGGTTCTTGATTACACCAGCTCGTTGAAAGACGTGGACTTTGATTAAGTCGTCTTTCAAAAAGCTTTAATATTCATTCACAAAATTAAGGTTTTCAATTTTTCACCCTGTCACCAATTTGCCTTTTGTTAATTCAATGCACAATCTATCACTGATTTGATCCCAACTCCCAGGTTGATGCCAGTTGCCCAGCTGTGTGTGAATGCCCCGCCATGCCCCCAATGTGCCCCGCTGGCGTGAGTTTGGTGTTCGATGGTTGCAGGTGCTGTAAAGTGTGTGCCGCCCAACTGAACCAGGACTGCACGACTCACAAGCCCTGTGACCACCATAAGGGGTTGGAGTGTAACTATGGCAATGATGTGATGCTTGGAACAGGAATATGTCGAGGTGAGTGAAGTAAAAATATGAACATTTGTGTGTGTGTGTGTGTGTGTGTGTGTGTGTGTGTCTGTTGTAGTGACTGGGAAGTGTAATGCTCTGAAGCTTTTTTTAGAGCTGGGATATTTTTATGTGCTTTGGTCAGGCATGTTTTGTACAGGTTACACTGGGACAAATTACGACTGGTGTTATTTTTATCTGCATACCTACGGTCCATCACAAATACACACCCCAACAAAATTGCATTTATTTTGTTATGAGTGTCATGGTAACCGTGGAGGCCTAATTTCCTGATAGTTGAAGAATTAGTTGGAGAGTTTCCAAATGAAAACGAAGCGCAGCAACAGAGCATAGATGGGCACGGAAGATATTTGGAAGCTGGTGATGAGCTTTTTTTATCGAGTCCCTCCAGAGATGGACGGAAATGGAACTGCATTCTGGACAAGTTGGTGATGCCAGTCTATGCTATGAATAGGCGCCTTTTGATCACAGAGCAGATATTATGTCTCTCTTTCCACCACTTCTCACCCTTGCCTAGCTCTTCCATGACATTTGACCTTTTACTAACCCCCCGACCCCTGTTTTGGGCTTGTTTTTGTCATGTCAGTTGTGTTATAGTGACTGTGACTAAGACTACTGCCATGTTTGCCTGATGTTGGTTGGAAGGACAGAGACAACTGTTGTCATATGAACCTTGAGAAAAACATTAACATTTCAGAATATGAAATTGTGTATTGTTTAGACGGCTGAAATAACTCAGAAACACGTGCATTCATGTATGTGTGAGAAAAGTAGGTTTTTAGAGTTACAAAATGTTTAGCATCATAAGAACATATTTTTTGTCCTTTGAGGCCTTGCTTTGGTGGCTTGATGGTGTCTTAAAGAGTCTTAAATAGTCTTAAATAACTTCTTATCGTCATAAGCTTGAAAGAGTTGGGCATCTGGAAGACACATTGATATCTTAAGTGAAGTGTTGCCTTTGAATATAAGCAGAGGGTGTCTCTGTACAGGGATTTCCCATTTTAAATGCTCAGTTTTTGCTCTACAGTGGGAACAGAAAGTTGCCTGGTGATGCAAGCTAGGGGGAATAATGTTATACGAAAATAACCAATGACAGCATGGTGTGATGCAGCTTGATATGAAGTGGAGTTACTGTTACCTCCCCGAATTTGATTATTTCCCAACAACAGCCTGTTTTCTTCCTCGTACACCTCAGTGATTTGCCAATGTTTACATTTTATTAATTAAGAACATCATATGATACTTATTTTTAGTTATGTTTATAGCTGTAAGCTATATCTCCCTCACCGGCCTCTCTTTTAACTCTCTATTAACTTTTAAGTTAATAGAACAAAAACGTACAGCATGTGATGAAACCGCAAAGCTCTCCTGTTCCAAAGTGCTGACGCTGGAGCCTCGTTCCAAAAACGCTAAGTAAATGGTTCCTCCAAAACAGTTTCACCATATCAATGATTATACACGTTTAATCTGTTTATTCAGAGTGTTCATGATACAAGTCCTTGTGTACACTCTTGCAATAGAAATGATACCTTATTAGAACAATTTACATAAATATTAATATAAAGCTTATTTTAGATTACTGTCCAAGCTGTGATGTTCCAGAAAATCATTCAACAGCTTCTGATCAATCAGAATCAAACATTCTGAGTGGACAAGGAGTGCTTGGTGTACATGGCAATAATATCCAACAATAGTCATGATTCCACACTATTTTCTGCTTCCTCCTATGACTAAGTCTTTATTTTTCTCTTTAGCCAAACTGGAAGGCCGCAGCTGTGAGTACAACGGTCGAATGTATCAGAATGGTGAGAGTTTCCGTATGGGCTGCAAGCACCAGTGTACCTGTATAGATGGAGCAGTTGGCTGTGGTCCTCTCTGTACCATGAGTCTGCCCCTATCGTCACCCTCCTGCCCCTACCCTCGACTTGTGCGGGTGCCCGGCCAATGCTGCTTTAGCATGGACTGTCATAAAGGGGCAATAGTACCACTGATGCCCCCATGGAAAATGAAGCCGCAGGCTAATGGTCCCCTGGACAAGAACAAGAACGTACTGGGGAACGAGTTGTGGGAGAGGAGGAATGGATGGGAAGATGAACAGGGATATAAATACTTACCAAGTAAGAAATTGGTCTGGTTGGGTTATGTCCTGCACACTGTATGTGAAATATGGATGTATTCATGGAATTAGGTCAAAAGACAGCTGTATGCTAAAACTTTCCATACCTGGTCCGAATACTAGAGTATCTATTCAGGACTGATTTTGGGCTCAGTGTATTTAAATAATCTCCAGGATTTTTTACACATACTTTTTTTTTTTTTTCAAACCTGGACTGATTACACAATTCTATAGGTCACTTAAGCGGGCGCAGCAGGCAGCGACCCCTTCACATCTCTAGGGTCTCTGGTCCAATCCTGATTTCAGATTACTCTCTGTGTGGAGTTTGGCATGTTGCCTACATGTCTGTGTTGGTTTCTTCCAGGTTTACCAGTTTCATCTCACCTCCCATGCTGGTAAGTGGATTGGCTATGCTAAATTGCCCCTATGTGTGACTGAGTGTGTGAATGGACTCGAGTCCCATCCAGGATGTATTCCTACCTCATGATCAATGTTTCCAGTATAAGCTCCAGATCCTCTGTGACACTGACTCAGATAAAGATGAATGAATGAATGTATGAATGAATATCCCTCAGTTCTGTTGTCCTGCAATTTTTGCAAAACAGTAGAATATTAATTTAAGCTCCACAGCTTAGGTGAAGCCTTTTAGAAGCTGGAGTCAACATGTAGTTCAGACTTTATAGTTTGAGTTCATTCGTTCTTTGCTCCATGTACCGAGAATTTATTCCTTTTCCACAGCAAGACCGCAACATTCCTTTTCCTCCCATTATAAAACTTGAACCAGGAAGTAAAGTGACAAGTTGAAACATTCACATTATTTGACGCCCAGCCCTATAACCAGATCACTTTCACACATGGGTCAGACCACCCCAGAATTCCCTCAAAGCCAACCTCAGACCACTGTTTTCAGGTGGACCAGAGCTCCGGTTTGTGGACCACACCCAGGTTAAAAACAGCTTTCACGCTCGATCAAATGTCCTAAACTCTGTGAAAACACCCAAGACTGCTTATTCCTTCTGTAATTGTACTGATGAAAAGTATTATATTGTCAAGTGGGATGACCGAAACAGACAAATTACACGTTACACTCTTACACCAATTATAGTCAAAAACAGTTAAAAGAAGTAATCTAATGTTTGGTTTGGTTTGCAAACCAAAAAAGAGAAAAGAGAGTTTCTCTTTTACCAAAGGTTTTAAGAGGGACCTCTTTTAGAAAGCTACACTCATCACACTTCCAAAGAATCACTGAGTAAGGTTTATTTTTTTTTTAACTCATTGCGCACCAACTGACCACAGCCTCCTGTAGAAGTACTAGGCTGGTTAGCTAGGCTTTTTTTTTATATATTCGATCCTGGTCCATCTCTTTTGAAAAAATATATTACAAACTTTATTACCCAGTCTGTCTTATTATCTGGATTTATAAATGTAATTTCCCACAAATTTTCAACTGTATTGTGCTCGCTGGGAAGATAATTCTTATTTTCTAAGTTTAATATTTATGTGAAGTTGTATGTTTTGTGCAGCTCAACAGGCTTTTGGTATCTTGTTTATCATTTGTTATTAATGGCAATATCAGTCATAGTCCAAAAGATCTACAATCATCTGTTTTGAGTTAACAATGATTTAAAAATGTTGCTATTTTATAGCTATGTGAAATTTTAAAAAGATTTCTTCACATTTTTTGATATTGTGCAATTTAAGGGGGAGGGGGGGGGGAATGGGAACGACAACAAGCGCTAATAGAGTCTCATTGGGGCATATTTATTGGGGAATAATATTTTCTGTATATGCCATATGTGGGCATCACTACATGCAAATGAATTGTGCCATGGTAATTTATGGGTGACTGGCGTTCATCAACACACACAAATACAAAGAAAATCAGCATTTCTGAAACTTTTGTAAATCTGACTGAAACTTTTAGCTTGGTTTTTTTTATTGCAAACGTTTACACAAGACTTTACTAAAAGACTGATAAATGAGACCCAATGTGTCTATAACATACATTTCGATTGTAAAATATATTGCAAATAATAGAATAAGAGGGAATGGGAGTTTATGTAGTTGATAATGTCCATATATCAAAAATGCACGTGTGCCACAGTGACTTATTTATTTTCTATGCAAAGGCTCAGAAAAATTTGAAAAATGTGTCAAACTTTTTCAATGGCCAAATTTTTGGGCCAGTTTCAGGTACGTGTGTGGTTTTTGAGATCACAAATCTGGCAACTCTGGTTAATTATATTAGCTTTTTTGGTGTATCCCTCGCATTCAGTCACAATGAACAAAGGTGAAAAACAAAACAAGCTGCTAGACTGTATGCTGGATTACTTTATGTTGTCGATTGTCAACCACTGTAAATTACAGGGTCACTAAAAATTCATCAAGTCAAATGTGATTTTGATTAAAGTATTGTTATTAATGTCTGCATACATACATGTCATCCTTCCCCACCAAAATCTCTGGTCATTAGCAGCTGCTGTTTTCTTATTCATCTTTTGAACCAGATTCTTATCCTAGATGCTGCTTATAATTTAAGCAAGACTTTTAATTTCCTCTTCTCTGTCTCAGACCCATGGGCCATTGCTCAGAAACAATGTGTGGTCCAGACGACTGAATGGTCTCCATGTTCGAGTAGTTGTGGAATGGGCGTGTCCTCTCGAGTAACCAATGACAACGCTCAGTGCAAGCTGGAGAGAGAGACTCGCCTGTGCAACATACGACCCTGCAGCCCACTGGCTGCTGTTCTGAAGGTATTTTATGAAACTCCAACAGCCTGAGGCTAATTCATGTATAAAAAGTCCCATGTGAAATTTACACATGCTTTGCAGACACCACGTTATTTTTCACATCTTTCAGAATTAAGGAAACTTTCATATATACTGCATATGTACATTATTTTTCCATACTTTCATTATTTCACACAGGCCATGAGTTTTTATTTTTCAGATGTGATTTTCTTTCACAGTTCATTACTTTAACTTTTCAGATTTGATTCTTCAGCACATATTGTTTTGTCACATGCTTAGTTCAGATCATGTTTCACATGATCACGTGATACGCGTATAATCAACCTGAGTGTAGGAGAAGACTGAACGATCTATTTAGATAAACTGGATTCATTGCGTTTATATTTGCCTGTTTACATTTAGCATATTAACACATGATTTCTTCTTTCTACTTAAACTATGTCCATTTCCCTCCATTTTCCATTCCTCTACAGAAAGGGAAGAAGTGTACCCGCATGCAAAAGTCACAAAAACCTGTTCACCTGACCTACGCAGGCTGCCGTAGTGTCCAGGCTTACCAGCTGAAATACTGTGGCATGTGCACTGATGGGCGGTGCTGCATGCCACGGCGCACCCATACCGCCTCAGTCCCTTTTCAGTGCCCTGGAGGAGGGCATCTTGGCAAAGCAGTCATGTTCATCCACTCCTGCAAGTGTGGACAAGACTGTGGGCACCTGAACGAAGCAGCCATGCCACCTCAGAAGTGGCTTTATGGAGATACACACAAGTTCATTGACTAGTTTCACGTGAAGCCGTGAAGACTTTATATGGCATAATTTGATCATATCATGACAACAGTGCACAACACAACTGCACTGAAATGAGAATATTTAAGTGTAGATTATATGACACACAACACTGCTGACTCCAGTGCAGGCATATACTGTACACAGATTTTAGTCCTGGTATTATGCTTTGCAGGTTTGGTTGAGAGTTCTGCTGGCCAGCAGGTATGAATGGATGCATCGTCTTATTGCATATATACATATATATATATATACATACACACACACACTGTAGTTATACTAATGATGTAAGTATTCTGTAACATGGACTGCTTCATGTAAATCCTGATGACCTGATCTTGTAAAAACAATTGCCAAAGCAAGAGTTGGTTTTTGTGATTGCGTCACACCTGACTGTTGTAACTTTTTAATGTGAAATGATTGAGAATTAGCAAGTTAGACATTACACACTATGTTTGACAAAAAAAAATAGACAAAGTGACAAAAAGTCATTATGTAAGTAATAAAATGCATCAGGGCATGCTGTAATGGGAAAATAATCAGTGACGGGGTGGTGTGATGCTGCCTGACATGAAAGGGAGTTACTGTAACCCAAAACTTATCACTTTTTATCACCACCTAACCCTAACCCTATAGATACTTCTCTTTTTCCCCTCTCTTGAAGGAAAACTGAGCTGATCCCCAAGTTGCTTCCTTCAATCTTCAGAAAACAAAACATGGAAAAAAGGGGGTTTTGCTGCAAAACAGCATATTCAGTGTTTGGAGGTGTTTATATGCCCCTACTATGTGTAGCTATACCGAAACACACAGGAGTAACTGATGAAACACAGGAGCACTTGTTGCGTCTTTAATTCATCAATATATTTTCAGATTTAAGAGGTCAGTTTAACATTGGCAGGACTGACAAGTCCTGTAATGGTGTACTGATTTCTTATAAATTACTTACTAGGTAGCTTATGTTAAGTTTTCAATCTTAGGCAGCTAATGTTTTTAATGTTTGTTTTATTGCACCGTTACTCCTCAACTCTGATTGTAACTGCAGTGAATAAACCAGTTTTGGAAGTGGATCACAAGCAGCACAAGAGAATAAAGTAATAAAGCAATAAATACTTATTGCCTTTCATGAATGTCTTGGTTTCCCTTGTTCCTGACTCAATTAAGGACCTAAACTCCACAGGCACGGTTTATTATAATGCAGACATCTACAGCTCCCTCTGCTGGTACACCTCTGCTACAGACTGAAATCAGGAGTTGGCAGAACAGAAAGAGTAAAATGTACCTTACACCCGAGATGCAACATGAACAAATGCAGAAAAGAGACCTTGTATAAAAAAAGGGATTTTAATTCTTAAACCGATGCACAACAATTAACAAATGAAATTATAAAAGAACCCCCCAAGACTGCAATAAAATAAACACATTTTAAGACACATAACAGAGAATCCATGGGAAGGTGAAAAATGGGTTCTGCCAACAGAGATCAAAATAAAATACGGAGGTGGCATATCTTCCATCATCCAAAGATGCCAAATGCACCACAATCATTACTGGATTACACGAACAATTCATCTGGACTGCTCAACTGCAAAAGACAAACAGAAAAAATTATATCACAATGTAAATTACATACTTATCCCAACACTGGCAATGAGACAATTCGAGTTAATGGAATTTCCAAAGCACTCCTTTAGCATTTTTCACCACTTGTGTGAAAAACGGTCATGGAAGCATTTCGTTTTTCCAATCATGCTAATGTTTAAAAAACATGCCATGGAAGTGGCCTTTTTGTTCTGAGAAGCTTAAATTTGATAGCATAATTCAGTTCGGTTCAGTTCAATAAACTCCACTCCTTGCCTGCAGAGAAGTGGCTATGGGAGCAGAATCTAAAGTGGTTCCTGGAACTACAACTGGCCAGAGGAAATAACACACCCACAGAATGACCAGATCTGGCTAATAGGCTATTAGTAAACAACATTTTCTGTTGAAACGTTCCTAAATCTTTATACATGTTTGTAAGAGGACATTATTTGGCTCTTACTGTATGAAGAGATGTCGATTTCCTCTGGTAGTTCAGCCACGTTCACTTCAAAGCGGTCCTGAACATCATTGAGGATCTTGGCGTCCGTCTCGTCAGACACAAAGGTGACGGCCAAACCTTTGGTCCCAAATCGACCAGCACGAGCCACCTGGAGGAAAACGAGGAGCAAACTTCATTTATAATGTAGTACATTTACTGGAACTGTAGTACATCTACTAGAGTTTTCCCAAAGAATCTGGAAGACCAGGATGTAATGATTCTCGCGGACGCTTGATTAGTGTCCATGGTGAAATGTTTGCAGTGTTTGAAAGCCCTTGCTGAACTGGCAGGTGCAGTGATGCTACTACAGCACACAAGGCTTGGCAGATATTCACCCTGTGCAGGTAAGTGTCCGAGTCTTCAGGCATGTCGTAGTTGAAGACGATGTTGACACGCTCAATATCCATCCCCCTGCCAAACAGGTTAGTCGCCACCAGGATCCGCCTCTGGAAATCCTTGAACTGCTGATACCGTGACAATCTGTGGTAAAAGCAGCGATTACTCCGAGTTCAACTTTCAAGCAAACCAAAACAGGATACAGTGTAAACAGAGGGAAAACTCATACGACCACAACGCCACGAAGATAATAATAGTCTCACCTCTCCTCCTGAACCATGCCTCTGTGAATTGCAATGGCAGGGAAGTTCTGCTCCACCAGCAGCTGAGACAGAGCCACGCAGCGTGCTACTGATTTCACAAAGATCACCACCTGCACACAAACATTCAGCATTACACACTGACCTTTTCGGCCAGATTCTGGATGTTTCCGCTGGGGTCAAGTTTGGTTTTGATGAAGAGAGGGGGAGAAGAAAACATACCTGATTGAACTCGAGGACGTCGAGCAGGTCAAAGAGTTTGCGATTCTTTTCGCTGTCCTTCAACTTGCAGTAATACTGCTGCAGGCCGTGCAGAGTCAGCTTCGTCTCGTCGTCCACAAACACCTCCATAGGCTACACACACACACACACACACACACACACACACACAGAGTTGCATGTCTTTAAAACAAACAAATGACTCCAAAAGATGTGTACACATGCACACACACATCCTTCACTCCTCAATACAGAAAAGCACTACCCACAGCCTGTCCACCTTTATAAGACATTTCTGGCAGACTTCAAGGGTTAATTACAACACTGAATAACGTGAATAATCCAGCCTAATCTGTTTTATGTATGCACAATAAAATATTCTAAATATTTAAGCAATGAATAAGCCCTGCGCTGTCTTGCATCGACACATCTGTAAGAAAACTGCTCAAGTAAAATATACCCATATCAGCCTAGTACTGTGGGGATACAGTGTATAAAGAGTTTCCTCGAAACACATCAGTATGTTTTCAACAACCCTCGAACTAGATTCTAAAAATCTGAAATAACAAATTGCAACAAACAGGGTGATGAGTGAAAGTTCTGCACTAATGCTCCGCACACACACACACACAATACGGCCAAAAATATAGAGGTGCAAACCAAATCCTAACACACAAGGACCAAAAAAAAAAAAAAAAAAAAAAAAAAAAAAAAAAAAAAAAAAAAAAAAAAAAAGGTTCTTTGGATAATGACATCAGAGTTCGTAGGAAACACCTTCGTTTCTTTGAGTGCTTATTTGAATATTGCAGGTTGTGTGTGCAAAAGGCTTATATCGCAATAAATCACACTTGTACATTGAGCAACCCCTAAGATAAACTGTTATCCATCATCAAATAGATTATTAACATGAACAAAACCCTAACGATAGCAATTCCTAATAGTCATAATTAACATATCAACTACTTCCAGAAAATCCATGAAAACTGAGAAGTCTGATGACTCACGTCTTGCATGAACTTGCGACAGACAGGCCGGATCTCTTTGCTGAGTGTAGCGCTGAACATCATGCACTGCTTCTCATGTGGGGTCAGCCTGAAGATATCCTGCACGTCCCGTCGCATATCTGAGACGCGCACAAAGCTGGATTTTAGACCACACTGGTGTTTAACAACATGTACCACCACAATCAAAACATCCTTCTGCAGACTCACCGAGCTGCTCGAGCATCTTGTCACACTCATCCAGGATGAAGTGCTTGATGTTTTTGAGGCTGAGGGTCTTGTTACGAATGAGGGCCAGGATTCGGCCTGGCGTGCCCACCACGATGTGAGGGCAGCTTTTCTTCAGAACCTCTTCATCCTTCTTGATTGGCAGGCCTCCGAAGAACACCGAGCACTTCACGGTGGACATGTACTTGGAGAAACGCTCGTACTCCTTGCTGATCTGGAAGGCAAGCTCGCGAGTGTGGCACATGACCAGCACAGAGACCTGGCAGCAAAGAGAGGATGGATGGAGTGAGAGAACTGAAGCATTTATAAAGACTTACTGAATCAAGAATAAACAATCTAAGCTTGAACGCGCTGGTTTCCTGCAATATCACAAATACTAATCCTGAGAACGCTACACTCACCTGTCCATCCACAGGCTCAATCTGCTGTAATGTGGCGAGCACAAACACTGCAGTCTTTCCCATACCGGACTTGGCCTGGCAGAGGATGTCCATGCCCAGAATAGCTTGTGGAATGCATTCGTGTTGAACTGCAGGAAACAGGGTGAATATAAAGTCTGAACCTTGTCTGTGCCACAGCATACAGTAATCAACTGTCACTTAAAACCAGGATGTCAGGATGAAAACGTGAAAAAGAAAAACAGTAGCTCCTGACCTTCAGACGGATGCTCAAAGCCGCAGTCGACGATAGCACGGAGCAATTCTGGTTTGAGCAAGAAGTCTCGGAAGCCAGAGCTGTGGATGGAGACGTAGGAACCCTTCACCTCCTTCTTGCCTGGTGCAATGGCGCTCTCGGGGGCTCCCTGTGGCTCCTCATCCTCCTCGTAGTCCAACAGCTCGTTGTCAACATCATTCTCGGCCATGGCTGCTTTGGGACACATAGACGCGAATGTTAGTAATTGGCTTTTAGTTCAGAACACAAACATAACGCATGGGGGGGGGGGGGGGTTAATAAGAAAAACAAAACATTAACCCACAAGCACCATAATTATAATTGATTTTAATTCTCATTCATTTCAACCAGGCTTTTTGTTTTAAGCCTGGATTCAGTTAGCCCGCTAACTACACAACTTTATTACCATTTGTGTTTGTAATTAACAGTCTAATCTGCGTTAGAGTGGTATTTTAAACAAAGCCATTCCCAAACAGCTTGGCGGATTAAACAGGTCTCCTGGGCAATACTCGAATCCCAAATGACTACCTACCCCCTAAATACGTACACTTCATAGGGAATGAAATAATGGCCTCTGCACCCTATGTAGTGCACCACATGCTCAACATGTAGCCATTTAGGACTCAGCAATTAATGGGAAGACCGGGCTCGCAAAGCCAAGTTTAACGGGTTAGCGCCCTTTAAACCGACTTTTTTAACCTATAAATTAGCGCTAAGCAATTCCAGCATAAAGAAATAACACCTTTACGTCTTAAATAATCATTTTACTAAAATGAGCAACAAGAACAGAAACCGGACAACCACACTGTTGCTAAGCACAAAGCTAGCTAGCGCGCTAACTACAAAAATGCGGGGGTTTCTTCCAGCTCTACATTAATCACTAAGCGTATATGATATATAATAAGCATTCGCGAGTCTGCATGGTTATAACACTCAAAATAACTCTCTAAACATTGAAAAACAACGGCTCAAAAATGAATTTACCGTAAGTTATTCACAGACTAAAACTGCTTTCTCTCCGGCAACTATCGTGGGAAGGCCTCAAACCTTATACTATTTCCCGGAAGTTCAAGGCAACAATGTCCTCTAATTCTATTGGGCAAAGTAAAAGTCAATCTTCGCGACAAAGCAAAGACTGGCTATGATTGGTTGATTCAAATGCCAGTCGTACAAGGAGCGGTATTTGGAGGGCACGGTTGAATCCTCCCATTTTGGCCAGAAAATTTCTGTCCACACGAGGTCGGTAGAGATAAACTGAACAGTTAATACCACCACCACTACTACTACTACTACTACTACTACTACTACTACTACTACTACTACTACTACTACTACTACTAATACTAATACTACTACTAATAATAATGACACTTTTAATTTTAGATAATTAAATCTTAATTAAATCTACCTATTAATTAAGAACACACACACACACACACACACACACACACATATATATATATATATACATAGATATATATACATGTGTATCTGAATGAGCAAAAATCCACACAGTCACAACGCAAAATATATTGGAAAGCCTTCCCAGAAGAGAGGAGATTATTAGAAGAGGAAAGTGGGACTAGATATGGAATGAAATAGCACATTGATATATGATATGATATGATATGATATATGATATGATATGATATGATATGATATGATATGATATGATATGATATGATATGATATGATATACGATGGTCAAGCATCCACTTTGGCCTTATGGTGTGTATATAAGAGCATTTTGCACAGTGTTATGTCTACTATTATGGAGCATGTTCACTATTTATATTTATCAAGTAATCCTAAGCTTTAGGTCACTTTTTTGTAAACAGCTATTGGTTGTAGCCCGTCTGTTACTATACACATTTTATAAATCTCTCTTCATCAGTGAAAAGGGACCATCACTGACCAGATTGATTGATTTATTTATTTATTTATATTTTAGGTGTTGGACATAGGTTCAGGGCAGAACGGTGGTGTGGTGGTTTGCACTGTCGCCTCACAGCAAGGGTGCCTTTCTGTGTGGAGTTTGAATGTTCTCCCCATGCATGTGTGGGTTTCCTCCGGAGACTCCGGTTTCCTCCCACAGTCCAAAGACATGCAGATTAGGTGTGAATGCGAGTGTGTGGGTGTTTGTCTGTGTTGGCCCTGTGGTGGACTGGCAACCTGCCCAGGATGTACCCCGACTCTCGCCCCGTGTCTGCTGAGATTGGCTCCAGCTTCCCCCGTGACCCAGATGGATAAAGAGGTATAGATAATGGATGGATGGACCTAGTGACATTATGATAGTGTTTGTTCGTGGTATTATATACAATGGTTAAAAAAAAGCACAGCAAAGTACGACTGATACACTCATATCACCTTCACACACAGTCAATGTCAGTGTTTTGAGTGTTTCATCATCCAAATAATATCTTGTCAGTAGCAGTGCCATGGGGTCCTTTTCCACAAACTGATGGAGTAGAGAAGAACTTACAGAATGAACGAGTTACGGTAATTACCTGTCCTGTAGCTGTGCCTGATATATCTAGTAGCCAATAAGTGAAGGGACAGTTTTGGTGTACCTAATTAACTGGCCACTGCTACAATAGGAAAGGTGAAATAGGAATGCTGAACCGCCACCGCTCAACGTTAAAACCTGCCCTCTTAAAACTACTTCAAACAGCTGAAATGGAGGATGAACCATCAACATGCGCTAGCGTCTGAACTCAATTCCTATTGGTTTAGACACTTGTCAATCATGTCGACTTTTATTTACGTCGTGACGTTGCTTAATCTAAATTTCTCCTGTAAAACAAGGAATGTGAGTGTATGAATAATGAAACCTATAAAAAACGAAATATGTTTTGATGATTAATTATGTGCTCTAGCTGATGTATGTGCTTTGGAGTCATAATTTGTGCCCAGTGAAGGAGGGCTTTAATGAAGGGGCGGGATTTGGGCGGTGCCTGTTCTCCTGTAGGCGTCTCCCCGAAGAGCGCTATCCTGGAGGAAAGCTCTCTGCTTGACAGCTGTGCTCGATTTAACCATACACCAGGAACATGGATGGTACACGCCGTTTCCTGCCTTAAAACCCATCCTGTTTCACGCCAGAGGGGGGCCTTTTCGGTTTCCGCTGGTTCTGTAGTCCGTCGTCATCGCAATGGCACGCGCCCGCCTGAGCCGCTCCAGTAATGGCACTTGAATCCAGGTGGGCATCATCGCTCATTCATTTCTTTAATCTCTAACGCGATCGTCACATCTGTATAACTGTTTCGCAAATGCAAACGCTTTAAAAATACTCGCGGGGTTTTAGTGATACATGGAGAAAGGTAGTTAGAGAGAGCTGTGGCCTTGGACAAAGCGAGATTCCTGCGCATCATCTTGGAGAAGGTCTGTCTGCTCCATCTCCAGCATCTTATGATCCATCAGAATAATGAAGGAAAATGCTAATCAGCACCACTAATCGCTGTTTATACTTACAAATGTCTATTTGGTGGCGATGATTTAATGTCATATAGTGTATATAAAACCCCTCGCGTGCGCAGCCCGGGCCGGTCACCACACCGGCCTTAATTTCATTACATTACACAACCATAACACTACTGGATTATTTTCGCCCACAAGAAAACAGCATAAATATCGCCCAGAATATCGCCCAGAACCACCCTGCCTGTTAGTCCTCGGCTTAATAAAGCGCTTTGGCACGGTAGCCAGTCATCAGCATTAAGATTCTCTTTGCTGAATCGATTCTGTACAACTGCCCGCCTAAATACGACCATTGATTCATTTATTTATTCATTCATTCTCCACTCCTTGAACGTATAACTTCTAAAATTATTGTCTAACGTACAACGTAAAGCACACAGGGTAGCTCGTATTCAGTGTTTCATACGAATTCATTGTCTACATCATAGCAGAGATCAGCATTACGATTCGACTGATTGAATCGATTCTGTAAACCAGTCCGTTTAAATGAGTCGAGTTGTTTTATTCTCTGTTGTCCAAGCTACAATATGGTGCTTTTCCCCCCCACTGTTTATAGTTCAGCATCACATAAATGATGCAATTCTGTTATACGTTTCTTCTGATTTTAGCAAGATATGTGAATTTTGACTTCGATTCTTCATTCTAAACAGCATTATTTAAATAATGCTTATTGTACAATTCTGACCCATAGATTAATTCACATTCAGAATTTCATAGGGATGGTGCTTGGGCTGATATTGGCCTGAAATGCAGGATCAGTACAGGAACAGATTTGACAGTTTTTTTTCTGATTGGATCCACTGATGTATTTGATGTGAAAGCCTGTGATGAAGCTTTTGCTGGGATCAGACTGCATGATTTTGTTGTGGCTGTCAAATTTCCAGCGTTATACCCGAATATGAATGTCAGGAAGGAGGAACAACCTTGTAGTGTGATATAATCAAAGAACGGTGACGTGGCATCCTGGACTCCCCACGACACCCTGATGAAAAATCTAGCAGAATTTCTTTATCTAGTCAGGATTTTTTGTATTTTCTTCCTTAGTTTGACAGCTCCTATGATGTGTTCTTTGATGTTCCTTCTGTAGCCACGATTGGCAGTTTTTTGACCCTCCTCCCTAACATGCAGCTACATGAACGATGATTGGTCAGGGTCAAACTTGTAGTGTTGCCAGTCTCCCGACCAAGACACAGCAAGAATTTATGGCACTATGATTGCCTAATCTAACATGGTGTCCATAAAAAATATAGTCTTTCACAGCATGCAAATAAATATTCTGATTCCAGCATTACATTAATCTTGCATGTAAACATAAGACAATTTTTTTTTTGTTTTTGCTCCTCAGCAAGCTTGCAAAGTTGACGGAGTTGACAGTTGAGGATATCAGTAGTAGATCAGTATCCGGGGTT
Organism: Notoglanidium macrostoma; assembly: GCA_030068235.1. Lineage (NCBI taxonomy): Eukaryota > Metazoa > Chordata > Actinopteri > Siluriformes > Auchenoglanididae > Notoglanidium > Notoglanidium macrostoma. The sequence continues at coordinate 5,371,027 of JAQQZR010000010.1, forward strand.
ATCTAGCTGATGCACAGAGCTCTGAGTTTGGTATTGTTTTGAAACTGGAATTTGTGCTTTCTTAGGGTTTCATATCGAAACCTTATCTATAAAGCAGCCCTATTTTATAGCTTAAAACATCTTCAGTTTGTGAGAGAATAATAAATGAAATCAGACCACATTTGTATGTGAATTTACTCATGACTCTGCCCCACTAAACCACAGACTTGGGAGAGTGTATGATGTACACACTGAGTTCACACACACATTCTTAATGTTTCCTTTTCAGGCCTAAATATCAAAATGGAATGATCCATGTGATAAAGAGCTTTTTCCCAATGGGACACTTGCGGTGGTTTCAGTTCATGCTAGTCCCAGTAGATGTCATTTCCGGTCAATGTTGTGTCCTAGACGACATCTTTCCATGGCTTCATGATCACCCAGTAGCTTTTTTTCTGGAAGGCAGAAATTGATTTCTTTGCTAATATGCCAAAATAGAAACTATGCCATAACCTGAAAGAGCTTCTATTCCCATTGGCCTACAATCCAATCTTGGCTAACAGTTAAACAGATTAATGATCTTATCCCCATAATTAAGAGGGATAGGCGGTCTAATCACTTCGTTTGCTTTTGAGCAGGCTTGTCTTGTTTGAGCAACAGTGCTGAATGAATGCACCGTAATTAGATGACCGCACTGCCAATATATGATCAGCAGAATTCGCTCAATGTTTTTTGAGAGATATTTTGATCATTGCTTTCTGTAAGCAGCAGGTAATCTATGCAGATGAGGAAAATGGTGTTGCACAACAACACCAACAGCCTCTGTCTTACCTGGAAAAGGGTTTGCAATGCAAAGCCTCTTGGTGACGAAAGGCTGTTGTTGAAGTTCACATGCTGTTTTTTTTTTTCTTTGACTTTTGTGTGCAGGAACATTCTGCTTCTTTCCCTTCCTCATTTTTTTTCTCATTAGTATTTATGTATTCAAAATGATTAGGCACTGGAAGGACAATAGTGATTTTAGGAACTAGATGTTTTTTCACTATATCACCATCACTCAACAATAACATAATTTGATGGAAAGAGGAAAGTTTTTCACCCTCATGCAAGCTGTATGGAAATGTATTTGGTATTTTCTTATCACACAGACACGTTACTAACCATACCATACCAATTCACAGTTGTGGCTTTGTGAGCTTCACAGTCAATAACATTTCAGGTTCAGTGTACCTTATACTGTCATTAAAATAAGACTCCATCATTTCTATCCACTGCATGCACTGCAATGTATATTTAGTTCCAGTTACCACTGATGGTAGTTTAAACATATTTGATATATTCTACTATAAACCTTTTTACTCATAAATAACTTGTAGTGGAAGGGCAGTTGTTGGATCATGTGCATATTTAAAGTAAATTCAAATCTACAGTTGTTACACTCTCGTAACAAAGGCCACAGCATGAGACAGACATGAGAAAATTCTCAAAATTTTATATAACACTCCATTAGTGGTGTGCAACTGAAACTGATTTTGTTAAGTATTAACTAGGAAGAAAAAAAAAACCACCGTCCTGTCTCAGGAAGAATTATACAGATCAAGAGATTAGTTTACAAATAGTTTTGACTCAAAGTTTGTGAAGCTGTTTTATTAAAAAAAAAAAAAAAAAAAAAAAAAAAAAGTAGCACTTTGCAAAAAATGTTTCTTGCCAAAATTCAACATCTGCCCTTAGATTTCATTATAAGTGATTTTTCGATTAATTAGGGTTTTTTTTGTTTTGTTTTGTTCTTTTTGTCAGTATAGGGATATCTGTCAAAATTAGTGTCAGTGGAAATTGCAGACGCATTGGATAGAGGTTAAGTCATGAAAATGCTGGAGTATTCCTTTAATAACAGTTTGTTCTACTAAACCTCATTTTTAATGATTCAGCATTTTGGTATTAGCACATACAGCACAAAAGGACCGTGATTAGGATGAAAAACACTGCAGTATTCTTTTAAATGATGACTTTAAACTGAAACTTTATTTAAAAGGTGTGATGTTTATTACAGGAATTCCAGAGATTTAACATGCCGATCTGTTTTATCTTGCAGTGAGGGTGAATTAACTCCTTTACTGAAGTGGCATACTGGCTAGCTTTCTGTCATTATGATTATGAGGACACAAGGCTATCTAAAATTTGGACCATTTAGTGAATCCTTGCTTTAAAATGAGGGTAGTAAGCTACACTCTACTCGTGTGGCTGGCCGGTGTGTGTTAGTGGGTCAGCCTGAACAAGGCCTCGTGTGTGACACTCGAGCTGGAGCTCTTGTCACTGCAACACTGCTGAAGCATTCAGAATGAGATGAGGATCATTTGCATCCCTTCCCATCTTTCCTCCTTTCTCATTGTGTCTTTCGCTTCTCCCTCTGCTATAGCTGTAACAGTCTATGTAGTGATCGTATAGTAGCATGTATCTCTGTCTCTCTTTCTTTGTGTGTGTGAGCTCCACATCATGCTCTCCCTTGCCCCTGGCTTTCTTCTGCACTGCGAGTCACTGAAAGCAACGGATGACCCGACCTTGTAGCCTATCCCATGCTCCACCAAAGCGCGCCACTTTTCTTCTCCAGCCCTGTGCACAGCTGCCATTACTGCACTGTTTTTCTTTTCGTTCACTGCAAAGTACTTACTTATGTTTTCCACTTTCCATCCAAAGTCTGGACTCTGCTATTTTTGGTATTTTACTGAGCTGAGTCACATTGGGTTTAATGTGCCACAGCTGTGTTCTTAGTCCAGATGTCTTGATTTGGGGTTTTTATGCTCCTTTTGGATAGTTTGACATTGTAAGTGTAATTCAGGAGGGTTTTTTTCTACTTTTGTTACACTTACAAAGAGTTTGCATATATTCTGCCTACAGTAACACAAAAAACAGTGGCAATGGTGACTAGTAAAGTCAAAGTAGCCTTCATTAAAAAATCTGTTCTACAAAATGGTATTTCAAGGGTCTTGGCTTGTATGAATCTTATTAAATATTATAACATTTTATGTAATAATAATGTGTTTTTGTATATATACAGAGTCTGCGTCAACTCATTTCACTCATAATCATGTACAAAAGTAAAGCCATACGGTAAATGTCGGTGTCTTTTCTAGATGAATCATACTTCCAGACATATCATGTTTCTCTACAATGACTCATTTATCCCTGTGTGATTACGAACAGGGAGGACTCGGTCATTATTTAAGAAGCAGGGTGGAGAGAGGCTTAGCCGGAGTTCAGGTTCCTACGGGAGTAACTTTGCTTCGTCATTAAACTGAACGAATGTGAAATTTCATAGCAGGCTTTAGGACATTCTGGTGTATCTCGATCTATTGTGTGCTGCTTTCTAGGCGTGACGTGATTTGGGGTACAATAGTTAGCATACCTGTAATCATAGCACATAATGCCGGCTGTGTTTTGATCTCCGTGTATATCCGGGCCTGTGTGTGTTTTCTTTATTTCTTTCTAATGGACTTAAGGAATGTCATCAGCTTTCTGAAAACTTGTATTGCAAGCGAATATTAATAGATGGTTTCCATAAATAGATTTAATCTGGTGCTAAATCAAGCCGTCTTTAGGGAAATGTTCTTATAATCTTGTCTGTGTGTCAGGAAAACTGTCCATATGAGCTTTACTCAATTGCTGCTATTGTGGTTCCATTATGTTTAAATGTATGTCCATCGTGTTCAGTTTCTTTCATTTAGGTTTCTGGACCAAATGTTTTCTAGTCTTCAGTTGTCCATGATCAGTGAGCCTGTTCCCATGTAAAAGGTGGAACCTGATGAAGTCTTCTGCTGTTGTAGCCCATCAGCTTCAATGTGTGAAGGGTTGCGCATTCTGAGATGCTTTTCTGCTCACCGCGGTTATAAAGAGTGGATATTTGATGTGGATATCCGGTAGCCTTTTGGTCAGTCCTGTCCAGCTTAGACTGTCTCCTCTTATTTCTCATATCACCAACAGAAATGTGAAATCTGTTGACGGTTGTGTGTGAAAATCTGAGGAGATCATCAGTTTCTGAAACACTTAAACCAGCCAGTCTGGCACCAACAACAATGCTACGGTCACCGAGATCTCATTTTGTTCCACCCATTCTGATATTTGACGTAAACATTACCCGAAGACCTGTTTCTGCTTGATTTCATTCATTGCAAAGCTGCCGTATGATAAATTTGGTTTGGTGGTAAGTCCATAAGGATCACCGCCTATTTCGGTGACGTTGTCAATGATCCTCTATTCTCTTTTGAAGTGAGTAATTGTGAAAAACCTTTGACCACTATTTACATATGTGTTGGCAAGAGAAGCCAAATTCTGTCCCTAATATGGTGACCACAAGAGAGAAATCACATGACTGATATGTTACACAGAAAGTAGTCTATCAGCTGAAACATGTTTGCTTCTCTAGCTTTGGAGCCATGAAAATAACAATACCCTGGCCAGGAGATTAATATCTTTCTCCAAAAATATCTACCTCCGACATCTTCCAGGTCTTTAGTGACACGACTCAGACTCCGTGAGACTTACTGTAATGTTTTAAAGGTGGCGATGTAGAACAAACAAAATGACATGAAGCTACTTGGTTGACATGTTTACAGTAATGATGACTAATGCATCATGCAGTTCTTACTGGTTTTTATATCACTTCTGAATAACGTTTCCGAAATATATTTCTCACAATTTCTCAGAGCAAGTAAAGCTTTTTCTATAAAGGCTTTATTTTTGCTGAACCCTGGTGGTGCCGTTTATTTTCAGTTAAAGTCAAGAATGCCAACTTGTCCTCTGGTGGACATTACAAGTAGGCTGAATGAAGACATGTTAAACCTTTTAATGCAGTGCCTGTTATTGAAGTGTGTTTCTGGAGTGTTTGATAAGTATTATATTATCTTCTATGAAAACAATTATCAGATACAAAATCATTTAATTTCATTTTTCTTTTTATCTTTAAACCATTTAGTTTGTTTTTTTTTTTTTTCAGGTTTCAGTTTAGATTTCAGTTTAAAATGTTTGGTTTCAGCCAGGAAGTTTCATTTCAGTGCAACTAGGTTTTAAAACTCAGACAAAAGACAAGGTTCTGAATCAAACAGATATCTGTGTAGCGTAGGCTGAAAACTATGGGGTGGTCCACTATAGGTTCTGTGTTCAGATGACATTATTGATGCATGCATGGTCAATTATTCAATCATCTGCTCATAAGTGCACTTAGTCCATTGCACATTACACTGTTTTGTCACTCAGTAGGCGTGCTTAAGGCAGGCCATTTACTCATGAAGGCCTTCAAATCTGTTTGGTCCGTGTGAGCCTATTGAAGCTATTGTGCACTAATGTAGTCAATGAGGAACATGCGCTATTCAGACAAGACAGCCAAGCTATTAACCTCTAATTTGTGTGTGTGTGAGCTACACAGATTTATCAGCAAGGCTGTATACACAGGAAATGGGCTTTTGTTCAGCACAAGAGGATCACAGAGAGACGTAAACACTATTTCTGCATTTTGTAGATGTATATTTGATGATCACCAGGCACAGGTCAGGCCGTGCCGTCAGAACCAGAGGTGGTGAATCATTCAAGAATGAGATCAGACATGCTGACTTGAATGATGTCATTGAACATGTTTAAATGACACTGGGTTTGTGCTTACTTGAAACAAATGACTCCAAAGTGCTAAACCAATTAAATCACAATTAAAAATACACCGGCATTTTAGACGTTACTGAATGTGAATGCTTTATTTGGAATGAATAGATAATGTTTAAAAAAAACTTTGGAAATCTAGAAATTAGGTTACTAGTTTATATTCTGGGAAATGGATCCAACTTTAAAGAAACAGTCCTGCACACATCTGTAGTTGAGACCGTAATGAAGGATCGATGTAGACCTGCGAGAGCCTGAATTCTCAGACCATGCTGGCAGGGCTGACCTTTCTACCTCTGGGTTATTTTTATTTTTTCGATGTTTACAGTGTTTCCTGGGGTTCATTAAAAACCAAACAAACATAAAATATGGTTAAGGCCACACCCACTTCGGACTTGTATCTAACATATCATTTAAATGTAAAAACAGTTACAGACCTGGATAATTGGAGCACTAAACAGTATGATGCAGGTTGTTTTTCTGTTAATGTGTTTTTCCTGGTGGACATTATAAGCTTAGAAAAAGAGAGATGCAACAAAACACATACACAATGCCATTATTGTGAATAGACACTGACGCGCACACACACACTCACCCACACACACACGCATGCACACTCTGTACCATCTCGCAGCTCCCTAAAGCTGTGTCCCACATGACAGCCTTGCCTCAGTGTCTCTGTCAGCTCTCTGTTCGTTGTTGTCTTTCTCTCTGCCCATTTATTCCCTCCTTATCTTTAAAAACATCAAATCGGTTATTTACTTTCAAGGCTTTACTTGTGAACTTGTGCCAGAGCAATTACAAAAAACAAACAAACAAAAAAAAAACAACGATTTTTAGTGTTCACTGAGCTAGATTTGCAGTACTAGCCAGCTAGCAAGCATGTGCTAACCTGACAGGATTTTCAGTGCTAAGAGATTTTTCTGTTGGCGTACTGGATAATTACCAGATATACATAATTAACATTTCAACATAATTGTGTAAAATTTTGTATCTGCTTGTAAAGAATTTTGTCAGCTAAAATAGCTTATGTTTGATGTCTGATGCATGTTTCTTTACAATAACAATAAGGCTAATGTAGCTAATGAGTAATGGAAGATTTATCTCACTATGTTTTCCAGCAGGATCTTGTGGTAAACGAACCACATCCAGTTCTTCAGTGATGTTAAATGGACTCACTGGTGTGCTTTAAGATGCAGTGTGACTTACTCTCGTCTGTAAACATAAGCTAAATGCTGTAGTGTTATGGGGGCGATCATCTTGGCAACTTTACAAGAAGGCTTGTAAATGTGGATTCTTCCTGCTATTAAATGATCTGGAGAGTTTATTCAGCTTAACAAGATCATTTAAAGCAAGTATATAAAGATTTAGCTGTGTATTTAGATTTTTGTGACTGATTTCCATTGTTCGCTCCATTAGCATTGTAGCTTAAATGCAAAAACTAAAGAAGTAAAATGATGATTTAAAAAAAACAAAAAAACATGGTTAGCCTTGCAAAAAGGTTCAGACAATAATAAGAGAAGAAAATTGATCCTGGTTCAGTGTCTGCACTTTTGAATTTTGTAGCTGTACTCTGTTGTCCTTTTGTGAGTCAAAACACAAAAGTCAGCGTGTGGAGCTGAGTCACTGGATGACATAATTGCCTTTGGATGACATACAAAAGCATGTAGCTTTCTTGTGGATTGACCTTAACCATCTAAAGCGCTCTGTTGTGATAAATTTATTGACCTTTCTGTTCCAGTGTAACAGATTGTTCAAAATACAGTGACCATATATCTTAGTCCAGGAGACACGGTGTAAATACAGATTTGTCACTGTAAGAACTGCCATGTTCTTTCACGTTTATAATGTATGTGAAATGTGACATTCCCTCTGTAATCCTACCTTGTTTTGCCTTTGTGCGGGCTTGTTGTGGCGCCCTGCTTGGCTATGGATATATGTATATTTGTGTTTTCAGTCCAAGGAGATTAGATTCACGTGCTTGTTAATGGCTCTCTTGACTGGGATGCGCTGTCTTGATGAATGCAGGTCTTGTCTTAGCTGTGTGTCTATTATAACCAAAACTTATGTTTGTGCTTACTGCGACCTCCCATGTGTTAAGTATCGATGTGTGTATCTGAGAGAGTGGTGAATGAGGGTGATTTCACAGGTGTACCGTGCCTGTATACATTCTTTGTTCTGAGATTAGATCATAAATTTAGCATTTGCACAGGGCAGGTAGTGTGTGCATGTGGTCTAATTTAAGCCCCAGGTATTAATATAAATTTGAGGAAAGTGTAAAGCTGAATGATTGGAAGCTACACTTTGCTTTGGTCAAGACACTTTTGCTAATACAATCCCTCATACATAATGCAGCACTGTGCAGATGTGTATGTGTGTGTGTGTGCGTGTGTGAGAGTGAGCGAGCATATGTGTGTGTGAGAGAGTGTCTGTGTTTCTATTCTGAGTGAAAAAACCATCAAGATCATTTTCAGCTGCAACACTGTAAATTTTGCATGTTGAGTCACACAAACCTTAACCTTAATAATCTAAGGTTATATTTATATATAAATGTCATTGAAATATTGTAATAGAAGGACCTTTGTCCAAAAGGAGTTAGCAACAAGAATGAATTCACCGATTTCATTCATTGGGGAAAGAATATTGATTTCCAAAGCTGTGTTATGTTAGTTGCACTACATATTATTGTTTGTTAGTTTAATAGTTTAGTACTGGACCTGTAATGATTATGAAATTTCACCTGCTGATTATTTGTCATGCACATGACTGCAAATAACAGTGACTTAAGGAATAGGAAATGTATTAATCACATCCCCATAAGTGTTTAGTTCCTCATATACTATAGCGATTTGCCAACAAGTACAATTTATTTATGCATTAATCAAAAGAATGTCATTTGAAAAAAAGAAAATCGTTTATAGTTAATATATTTAATGTTCTGGACTGTTCCCATCATCACTTGCTTTATATCAGCTATAAACAGTTGTTTCATTGCCACCTTCTCTTTTCTCTGTCTAAGTTAATAAGACACAAAAAAGCAGTATGTTTTAATACATAGGATGCACAACGTCCTCTTTGCTGAAGACTTTTCCATGGTGGAAAACTTACTAATCTTTACAAAGCGCTAACTCTGGAGACTCCTTCCACAAATGTTAAATATCCTTATAGAAACATATCCTTTACAGCATCATTGATTATACCTCTTTCTTTGTTAAATAACAACACATTTATATTAGACCTAGATTATGTAGATCATCTTCCATACAAGTCCCTGTGAATGCGCTGTTACTATAGAAACGATAACCTATTAGAATAGGGGCATGATCACAGCAAGAAGTTTCTGGGTTCAAATCTTATGGCCTGCTGGTGCGTTTCTGTTCAGAGATGACATGTTCTCACCATGTCTGCGTGGGTTTCCTAAGGGCACTCCAGTTCTCTCCCACAGTCCAAAGACCTGCAGGTTAAGACAGCTGGCTAGTCTAAATGGGTAAATGTGAGTGTGAATGGCTGTTGGTCTCTGTGTTCGCCCTGTGATAGTTTGGCGACCTGCCCAGGGTGTACCCCACCTTTCGCCCGAAGTCCACTAGGATTGGCTCCAGCTTCCCTGTGACCCTGACGGAAAAGCGGTATAGATGGATGTGTGGATTATTATCAGTGCTGCTGTTTAAAATGAATCTTTAATGCCTTTAAAACGCAAAACAATCCCAAAGGGAAGGCAGGAAGAAGAATAACCTGAATATACAAAACTCATGACTGAAATATTTACATTTACATAAGGATGCTGGACAATAAAATATGTCCTTCGGCAAATAAATAATGTATAATTCTCTATTCATGTAAGAGATTGTGATCTACAATGAGTTTTAATGAGAATGTTTAAGTTAATGCTCCACTGTATATTGCTGCGTTACACAATGAAACATGGTTAGGAACAGTGCATAGACCAGTGGCTTTGGCCAAAAACATTTTTTTTCTTATTTCAGAAGCATGATGGAGTGTGCTGGGTTTTATTGCTGCATATAATATGAGCTCCTGTCTCTGGCAGAGCTGATGTCATGGTTCTCGACTCGCATCTAAGACCAATCTCCAATTTTTCTGTAACATACGCTGGTGATGGAACATTAAATAAGAAATATTGTTTGCTGAAATTGCTGATGGGAGCACTTCTGACTGAGAGTGGAGCTACTTTCTGGGCTGGAAAAAAAAAACATTTATTAATGCCTGAACTTCAAACGCATATTTGGGCAAAGTTTTTGGTGAAATACAATATAGAATTCACTGACTCGTCTCTTCCTTTACAGGCCCAACCCATCCTTGAACCCCACCTTTCTATACAGAGTTGTCTGCTTCTGTCTCCGGATCAGCCGTGTATAATCCCAGCTGTGTCATCCCGTCATCCACTGACAGTGACTGACCTTTGACCTGGACCCAGCACCTGGGCTTTGCGGTCATGTCTAGCCCCAGCAGTAGTCCTGAGAGAGAGGGAGGGGTCACAGGGTCAGTTCAGCTGGAGAACCTCGGCTCTCCAGCAGGTCCGGAGGCTGACCCGCTCTCCGTCGGCAGCCCTGTGCTGAGCCCAGACTCCAGTTCTCACGATGCCGCTCTCTCTGCACCAGCAGTCTCGCCTGCTGACTCGGAGAATCTCAGTCCGGATGAACTGGAGCTGTTGGCTAAATTGGAAGAACAGAATAGGTATGTGAGCCAAGCACACTCGCACGTATCTGTACATTAGGTTCATTCCATTGTAAAGTATGTAAGGTACTCATTCTTTCACATGCTTGCACAATTCTGGATGCAAATTTTATACAAATGTGCATTTACACAAAAGAGTTTGCAGAAGACAGATATAGAATCTTCATGCAAAACTGCAGAGACAGAAACATTTATCGTAGCCAACGTATGAAAATGGACCAGGATGCTTTTTAAAAAAAAGCCAGTATAGCATTTTGAAAGCAACACATATGTGTAGCAGCCTAGGAAAACAATTCACGTGGTGCAGCTATGATATTTCTCGGTCACAAGTAAAATTATAGCTCGTCACCCTTGACCGTGAAAAGGGCAACTACTATTAATGATGTAATTTTGCATTTTGTTTAACATGTAATAAATAAAATAACAATGATTTTCATTTTAAACAAACAAACAGGGCTATGACAAACAATGTTCATCTTTTTCCCCTTCCAATTTTCTCCCCAATTTGCTCAACTTCCAGTTCCCCTCTCATATGACACTCACCAAATGAGGAGGGTGAAGGCTAATGTGTTTGCACCGAGACAAGTGAAGCCATCCAGCTGCATCCTTTTGATCTGCTGCTCATGCTGCATCACAGGGTGGCATAACACTACACTATTAACCCTCTTCCAAATACATAAGCCCATGATTGGCTAGTTTCACAGGAGTGAGAGTGTATGCTATCCCTAAACAGCATGGGCAATTTTGCTCTCTTGGCTCCCAGCCACAGCTGTCTATGGCATTGCCAGGATGAATGTTTTTCTGTTGCGTCACTCGAGAGCCCTGAAAACTATTGCTTTGTCTCAATTTGTGTTCTTCTGCACTTACACTTGCTATTTTGAGCGCAGAAGTGTGTTCACACTGACAAATACAACAACATGCAGTGCACTATGAGTACCCTGATGGTGTTCTCATAACGGTCAGAAAGTTATGTGGCGGAAAGGGAGAGACCGCCAACTTATTTTAAATCTTGTGAAAATGGCAGCCAAGGGCGCTGCAGTGGTTGGAATAGTGTGAAGGTCGCACCATACAAATGTTAGTTATAAGTTATAAACCTTTGCACACTGTTGTTGGATATGTTCATAGTGTTAAATTAGCAGTCAATGAGGGTGATGTGGCAATCGAGGTCAAATTTTGCAATCGTCATTTCCAGTAAGTCCACAACGTGCCATGTTTGATTTGAGACAACAATCCCTGTAAACTTCACATGCTATGCATGTACCGTAAGTACATAATGTGCACAATGTACTACTTGGAAGTATACTAATGGAAGTATCCAGATTGAGGCACTGTTTTTATGTTTATTCTTATTCTGGCCTATTCGTTGCCTGTAGAGGCTCTTACAGCTGTGTTTGTTAAGATGAATTATTATCCTATGTGGGTTATTTTTCCAGAAATCCTATGCAAGATTAAAAAGTAACTAAAATATTTCCTTGTCAGAGTAGTAGCATATCTTAATGGTTGATATGTCAAAGTATATTATAGGCGGGAAAAACCAAATTTGGTCAAATAAGTGCAGAACCTGATAGCTTAAAAAGTCGTTTAAAAAACATTCCCTGATGTTCTCAAGACAAATGCTTATATCAGTTTCCTTTTACCCTACCCACACAAACTTGTGTGTAAAAGTTCTGTGCTAAGGCTGAACTTATGTTCTTCTTTACCTACTGCTAGGCTCCTGGAGGCCGATTCCAAGTCAATGCGCTCTATGAGCAGCTCTCGCAGGAACAGTGGCTCTTCGCTGGTGTCCAGCTCCTCGGCATCATCCAACCTCTCGCACCTGGAAGAGGACACCTGGATCCTGTGGGGACGCATCGTTAATGAGTGGGACGAGTGGAGACGCAAGAAAGACAAATTGCTCAAGGTGAGGATACGGGGAGGTGGTGCGTGTCTTGTGTATATTTGCATGAATTTAGCCTGCAGTTGACAGGAAGTTAATAATTTGTACGGATCAGCCATGTTTTGCTTTCCTAAGCTGAATATACACTTGCATATAAATTTGGAAAATTGTATCTGGTAATATTTTCAGGAGATCCAATTTTGAGCAAAATGACCGTTACTGTGTTGGGATGATCACGAACAGTGAATCCAAAATATTTCTGCTAAATTCATCCAAAGAAGTTCATAAAAGGTTAAATATGGGGGGAAATTCCAGCAGAAACATTATCTTTTTAATTTCCCAGAACCACTGGCAGTCACTCCTGTACTGCCCCTCCTGCAAACTACTGTATATTTCTTCTCCTGAATAATATGTTTTAAGCTATACAGAAGAGTAAGCTGACACTTGAAGTTGAAAGTTAAAAGTTGAAAGTTGAAAGTCGAAAGTTGAAACCTACTGCCTCTCTTCCCTTCCTTTTGGTCTTCCAGGAACTGATAAGGAAGGGGATCCCGCATCACTTCCGGGCGATCGTGTGGCAGCTGCTGGGCAATGCCACGGACATGCCGGTAAAGAACCAGTACTCAGAGCTGCTGAAGATGTCGTCTCCCTGTGAGAAACTCATCCGCAGGGACATCGCCCGTACCTACCCTGAGCACGAGTTCTTCAAGGGGCAGGACAGTCTGGGCCAGGAGGTCCTCTTCAACGTCATGAAGGTGAAGCAGAGAGAGGGATAGAGAAGAATGAGATGTTTATTGTAGTAATTTTGCTGAAAAAATCTAATAACCCATTTCTCAAATTACTATTGGGAAATATGTGATTAATGTAAAGCAATATCATTCGCCTGTGATTTATGAATGGTAATTTGCTACCAGATATTAAAAATCTGTTTGTGTGTCGCAGGCATACTCTCTAGTGGATCGTGAGGTAGGATATTGTCAGGGCAGCGCCTTCATCGTTGGGCTGCTTCTCATGCAGGTAAATCCAAGAATAATCTCAAATATTTACACATACTTTCTTGATTAACCAGGAAGTAACGCCTGCTAAAATCACACTATACTTCAGTGAATGTCACAATGCATATTTGTGTGTGCATACGTGTCTCTGTGCGTGTAGATGCCCGAAGAGGAGGCGTTCTGCGTGTTTGTCCGGCTGATGCAGGAGTATAGACTCCGAGAGCTCTTTAAACCGAGCATGGCAGAGCTGGGCCTCTGCATATACCAGTTTGAATACCTGCTGCAGGTAAAGGATTATTATGTACAATAAGATTATTACACATACACATGACATGGTTCTTAAGGAAGGAGAGAAGGAAAAAGAAGAAAGAAGCTGGTCTTTGGGAGAATTACAGAGGAGAAAGATGTGAGGAAAGCAGAACGGAGAAAAGAGAGAGTAAAGGAGAATGGGAATAAGAAAAATACAAGATGAAGGTGAGAGAAAAATAAAAAAGACAAACCGGAGAAGGGAAGTATGAAAGTGTAAAGAAAGGAAAAGAGAAAAATTCGGGAATGATATCTACTGAATTTTTATATAATTTTTTTTGTTAAAAAAAAAAATTGTATTGGAAGTTTATTTGATTAGAATCGATGACTGCACCTTTAAAGTTAAGACAAATGAAACCCAAGTGTTTGAATGATCGAGGGATAAGAAAGAAAACGTACGTCAGCCACCAGGTGGCAGCAGATATTCAGTTCATCTGAACACTGGGTGGTTTATACAAATTTCTCTCTTGACAATCTTTTGTCCTCTTGTCTATTTTTGCTTTCTCATCTTTGTTCCGTTTTATGCTTTTAACACGGTGCTTATGTTCACACAGGAGCAGCTGCCAGAGTTGAATGTGCATTTTCGCTCGCAGAGTTTCCACACGTCCATGTACGCTTCGTCGTGGTTCCTCACACTCTTCCTCACCTTCCTGCCTCTGCCCATTGCCACACGTATTTTCGATATCTTTATGTATGAGGTACGGGGTTAGGTCTGTGTTTGTGTGGTAAAAGTGTGTGTGTGTGTGCAGAGTTAGAAGGGTTAAGTCTGTGTAGATGTGGTGAAGGAGTGTGTGAAAGGTTAAGTCTGTCTATATGTGGTGAAGGAGTGTGTGTAACCTGTTGCACATACGAATATGAAAGGTGTATGTGTGGGCTGGCTTTTGCTTGAGGATGAGCGTGTGAGTAAAAAGGAGTGAATGTTTCTATGTATTTTTATATATTTGGCATTAAAAGCACACATGTTGTGTTCTCAGGGTCTGGAGATTATATTCCGAGTAGGAATGGCCATTTTGCAGTACAACCAGACCGACCTCATACAGCTGGACATGGAGGGCATGTCACAGGTTAGAGAACCACACAGCCCTGTGTCTCTGGCACAAGCAAACTGTTTTCACCTAAACTGCTGCACACTTTACATTTACACATTTCAAAACACATTTCAATGGATCAGGTAGCATCACTTAGTGATCTGCTATACTGTGTACTGTTAAAGCTGCATGGTCTCTTAAGGACTAAAATCCACTTACAAATCCAGAAAAACAGAAAACACATCACAGTAATTGAATTCTATATTAATGCTCCAGGTTGTAAGCCAATAAATCATTACCAATACGTTAAATCAGTCTGTCCAGAAAATACTGATAAGTTTTCCTGTTGCTTAGCAACCAAAGCTTAGTGTTAATTAAGCACTATCCCATAAGCAAGAGTGTGGTTATACTGAGTATATGGCTGTAGACGATCACAGCCGTGCTACAAACAAGAAATTAGTATTGATTAAGTAACATTTTGGACACAGTATGGCCAAACGTTTTGTTTATTTTTGCTCGGGTGCAGAAATATCTCCCTAAGAAGCACATTTCAGCATTCTGAAGGTCACTGTAACATTTTAAAAAGTGGATGTTGGAGATGTGTAGGTTCAAGGTGTGCTTTATTTTGGGGATGTTTTTATATTTAGTATCAAATTTGAATATTGCAAATTTGGCTTTGCTGCAAGTTGTACTAAAGAAAAATAGACCTCTAGCGCTCTCTCTCTCTCTCTCTCTCTCTCTATCTTTCTATCTCTCTCTCTCTCTCGCTCTGTCTCTCACGCTCTCGCTCTCTCTCTCTGTCTTTCGCTCTCTCTCTCTGTCTCTTGTGCTCTCTCTCTCTCTCTGTCTCTCGCTTGCTCTCGCTCTCTCGCTCTCTCACTCTCTTGCTCTCTCTCCCTCGCGCGCTCTCTCTCTCTCTCTCTCTCTCTCTCTCTCTCGCTCTGTCTCTCTCGCTCTCTCTCTCTCTCTGTCTCTCTCTCTCGCTCTCTGTCTCTCGCTTTCTCTCTCTCTGTCTCTGTCTCTTG
>JAQQZR010000010.1:5402729-5430896 GCA_030068235.1 Notoglanidium macrostoma
TTGGATGTGACTGAGGGTATGTTAATTTGACATACCCTCAAATTAAGACTAGAAGTATGCTCTTTGAGCTCATACTCATTATTTAATATCAACTCCAGTATCCTGAAGTTGACGGCTCAAAAACTGTAACTTTGTCCTTTTCCATATATTTATAGACCTAACTGACCTCTCCGCTTTAGTTAAATTTCATTTTTTCATCTTTCCCTGTCCAGTGTAAATGATTATTGCTGTCCATCTTAAAAGACTAAATGCTTCCATTGTTAAACCATTGTTACCATTGTAAACATTGTTAAAAATATCATTTTGATATGAAAATCATAATGTTGCCAGAAGCAAAGTAATGTCTAAAACTGTCTGAATAAAGTCATAACATTTCTAGAAAAAATAATACTGTTAGGCTATCATTAGAAAGCCCAAAACCTACACTACTGATGTACATCACTATGTGAATGCAAATTCTATCATTTATTATAATAATGCTTATAATTAATACATATAGACTTTAATTCATGTTTGTACAATATTTTTGTAATTATGTTAACAAAGGGCTTTTGTTCATAATATTTTAATATCAAATTTTTGTACTTGATATAGTTTGAAAATTGATGCTACATTAACATGGATTTGGGTATTTTGGCTAAAATGATGATAACTTCAGAGTGCCATATGTAAATAATTATGCCAGCTATAGTGTAGTGTGTACAAAGAAAGAACATAATATTTCAATAAAGAATTTGTGGGTGCAAGGCAGTCAAATAATCACTTTGTGGTTTTTTTTTTTTTTTTGAAGGCTTTAATATTCCCAACTCTCTGCTGCTCTCGTGTCTGTGACTGTATGATTAATGTGTGTGTTCTCTGGTATAGAATCAGATTTACAGCAAGGCCATGACCCGTCATGAGCAGGAGAGCGCCGCCCTGCAGGAGAGACTGCAGAACGCGTTATCACACAACAAGAGTCTGCAGAGTCAGCTCAACGAAATGAAGAGGAAACAGGCCGAGTCAGACTGCAAGGTACTGTATGCTCATCTATAACGCAATTACGCCTTCACACACCTTGTGTGTCCTCTCTCTCTTTTTTGGATGTATTTATTTTATTTTATGATCATATTATTATTACTGGTCTTTTTTCCCCCTTTTCCATTTTTGGCTTCATTTGATTTTAATGAATTCATTTGAATGTACTCTACAGTACTCTATAGCACACATGCGCTTATTTATAAAGCATGAAAATTAAGCCTTTTTTTGCATTAAACCATGGGTGTGGTGTGTCTGTGATAGTTTTACTACTCTTTGTTTACTATGTGATTGTGATCTCTCTAGTAAACACAACTGAAACTAAAATATATGTGAATGTTGCTTATTGTGTGAATGTTTGTTTTATTATATTGCATTGTAAGGTTGCATATGCCACAGTTTTTTCATTAATTTTTTTTATTTTAGTTTTTTAATTTCACAGTAAAATAATGTCTCCTAAGGAACATGTAAATATTATAATAAACAAGGCTTTTATATGGTTATGTGGTAAAGACAGATTAGTCAGAAACTACATTTCTTCCATATCATATACCAGCCCAGTTTCAAACCATATCATAATGTCAGTAAACATGAGCATTAGTAAGCAAATTATTGCATATTGCACAGTATTTATGATGACTGAGGGTGCCAATACTTCTAGAGTCAACTGTAAAACTGTGGCTGCATCACAATAAAATTTAATTCTCAAATCTAACTGGTCAGAGAGTGTTGATTAATTTACTGTAACACCAGCTCTGACAGTAGAAAATCAAATCCAAGGTTTATGTTAATGAAGTTGATCTCAGAGGACATTGCGCTTTGCAGTTTCTCAGAAACAGAAAACAAAACGAGCAAAAAAGAGAACAACTGTTGATATCTGCTCAATAGTGAAGAGAGGAACTAACTTGGCTGTTTTACAACATTTAATGTAACTAAAAGAGTTAAAAATATGATATACCTTCCTTTAAATAAATACAAAATTGTAATCTGGCAAATTGCGATGATATAATAGGAGTAAAATCAACTTCGGGTGGGAACAGTAACTCCACTTTACACTGAGCTGCATTATACAAAACCACACTCATCACACTGATTATTTTTCTAAAACAGCACACCTCCGGGTGTATGTAATCGACACAATCACCGTAACAGGGCCACAGTTGTATCATGTATGACTGTAGAGTGTACATAGTTACTATAAAATGCCATTGTAATGTAACTACAGTAGTATATACAGTAGCTACATATTTTTCTTGTTTTTCACTATAATTGCTGAATAATTCAGAACTATTACTCAGTAACATGCTTTATGATTAATCCCTGAACAATAAACTAATATTGTTCTTATAAGTCACTATCGTGAAACTGGCTATATGTAGTTAAATATATAATAAACATAGTTCACATCATAATAGATCCATGGCTTATCATATACTACACATTAATTATGGTACTTAAGTCACCATGTAAAGTACCATAATGAAACCATAGTGTATGACAGTACAGCGAGTTGTCAGCTCAATGATCTCATGGTTGAACATGCATTTAAAAAAAGTAAGTATGAGAAAGGTCTGTGTGTGTGTGTGTGTGTGTGTGTGTGTGTGTGTATATGTGTCAATTAAAAACAAACGAAATCATGAAATGAATAAATGACTGTGTGAAATGAAATGTATGACCTCTCTTTCTCGAACCTCTGTTTCTTCCCATCTCATATTCTGTGTCTTGCTGTCTGTTTTAGAGTAAAGAGGAGATGATGGTGGTGCGTCTGAGGGAGGCAGACAGTATGGCAGCCATGGCTGAACTCCGGCAAAAAATAGCTGAGCTAGAATTGCAAGTATGTGCATGGGTGTGTGTGCCGGTGTGGGTGCGTGTTCACATTCGATGATGCACTGAAACATGTTCTTCTGTATACAGTATCTGCTATATTTAAACACATACTAAATGCGTTTTGTGTGTGTGTGTGTGTGTGTGTGTGTGTGTGTGTGTGTGTGTGTGTGTGTGTGTGTATTTTCTTGCAGAAAGAGGAAGGGCTTATACAGGGTCAGCTGAATCATTCTGACTCCAGACAGTACATCGATCAATTAAGGGAACAGATTGCTGAGCTCAAGAATGAGGTGAGGCTGACTCACACACACACACACACCACACACACCACACACAAACACACGCTGTATTTACATATTCTGAATGGGGGAAAAAAAACAGGCATATGTACATAAGCATTGAAGGTCACCTACAATTCCTTGAAAATTTTTTGCCCCCTTCTTGATTTGCATATATTATAGTGTATGGTTTGAGATGTTTATGTTAAAGCTAATAGCCTTTTTCGGTAAACATTTTGGAATAAGCCTACTGTATCAACTGAATTTTCAAAATAGTTATTTTGTTATAATACTTGTATTATTACTACAATCACTAAAATAACTCTATAGAACAAGCTTGAAAATTAAGAAGAGAAATTGGGCAAGCTATACAATTTACAGAACAACTATGCATTAAACATGCTGTTTGCATCCTTCCTGATTTCCTCTATTACTGATTATTAGTTCTACAACTATACAATTAAAAAAGGTCCAAAGTAATTGCCCCATTAATCAAAAAGCTACCCAAATTTAACTGCTAGTTGGTTTCAGTTCACTGATTTTACGCAGCCATGTTGCATCCAAAACTCACTCACTCGCTCACTATCATGTTTGATTCAGGAAATTCCACCAAAAAAACCTTGCGCTATATGATACATAGGGTGGAAAAAGTAAAGGAATTAGTCTTTTTAAGAAAGCTCTATATCAAAGCCATTTATGTAATCATTTGTTTATGTTCTCGGGCTAATATTCCATTTTGCCCAAAGCTGTGAAACAAAAATCTTGACAAATATGGAAACAAGGAAGCAGCAAAACGTTTTCTTTTCACAAGACATGCAGTTAACATCTAGCATCTATGCGTGCCTGTTTTTTCCTACCTAAATTTTGTACAGGATATGCAAATTATGTGTTATTAGGCTTAGTTTGTTGCTAGTTAGAATGTTAGTCATAGGGAGAGAGAAGGGTGAAATCAGCCAATCATCAATCAATCCAGTAACTCAGCATCTGAGAAATGAAGTAGAAAAATAGCATCAAAAGCCACTGTACTGACCACACAAACCTGTTTCTCCCATTTACCTAATGAGCCATATTCACACAGAGGCACGCAGGGGGAGCTTTGATGTGTGCGTGTGTGTATGTGTATATGACACTGATGAGCTGTTTTACCCACACACAAAAAAATCGTCTTTATATGTGCAGCGCTTGCTCATCCAGAGACGAGCCTTTCGTGACTGAGGGTGTGAGAGTATGTTGACATTCTCCATTTTCTTTCTCTCTCTGTCACTCTTTCTCTGCACTGCTCTCGCTCTTAGTACTCGTCATCTTCCTTTTTGTTGGTTTTACCACTCACCACTCTCTCAGTCTTTCTTTCAGTCATGTTATTTGAGCCCTAAGGCCAGTGTTTACATACAAATCTAAGCATGAGGAAATTAGGTGAAATTTAGCTGCTGGGACAGATGCATCGGCACAATTGTCAGCATTTTAAAAATCCTTCATATAGAGGTTTTTAAAAATTACGGCTGTAATAAGTAGGAGAAATCAGATATAATAGTTGGGTCAAAGTTTATATCCAGTAGCAAAGGACTGCAACTGAATAACTAGATTTTTTATATATTCATGAAGTTCATTTGTAAACTAATGTCATTTCTGTTGCTGTTCATAAGCTGTAAGGTTGTATGGTTATTGTAGTTTATTGATTATAAAATAATTATAATTATGGCTTATTGAAAAGGGTTAATTTTAGAACAAGATTTCTCTTTTCTTCCTGCTTGATTTTCACTTGGTAGCTCTACTATGCAGGTAAATCTCGGTGGGCTGTTTCGTGCGGGTAGTGCACTGACTTTTGCTTTGTGGTTTTCACTGAAAGCTCAGCGAGGAAGTGAGAGGCGGAGTCTGCACCGATTCTAATCAAAGGAGCTTTTTCATTGGTTTACCACTGCTCCGCCCCCACTCGCAGATTGCCTGAGCTCTACTTGGGAATTCCATGATGTCATATCTGAGATTTTTTTTTTTTTCTGGCTCCGTACCTGTATCATTCTCTCATGCAAAGTTCAATGAGTCAAAGTAAGAGAAATGAAATGAGACATAAAATTGTGGTCCACTCCAGTCACGCAAGGAAATCCTCTGACTACGCTTTTCACACACATACACACATACTTAGCATGCCACATGCAGAGATCTGTGTATGATGAGCATTTCAAAAATGATGAGCTTACAGTCAAATTAGTAGTGTAAAGACCTGATCGTGTAAATCCACTGCTTTTAAACCAGTTGTTATGTACACCAAATACATATGGTTGCTTAGGAGATTTAGTTATATCATTGATAAACAAGATCACATCTGAACCACAGCCTCAATCCCATCAGTCCCTTTTTATTTACCCAGAAGCGAATCAACCCATTTCATCTTAACCAGTATGTACATGTGTATTTAGAGGTTTGTGGATGGTTTTTTTTTTTTGTTCTTACCTCACTGTTATCAGCAAAGCAGTCTAAATTCCTCATTTATGACATACATTCTTCCACCATGTGTATCAAACCAGTGCAAACCTGAACAAGAGCTTACAGAACGTCACAGCTGCAGAAAAGGAAATGTAAAAAAATGCTTGAATGAACTTTCTGTTCCATCATACAGTTCGACAAACACTCAGCAACTCTTTAATTTTATTATTATATTATTAACACGTACATCAGCCCTAAGTTTTGGATTAGTGTCACTCTATTATTAGGAGCATAAATATGTATTTGTTACTCATTTACCTTGGCCTATGCAATTATTATTATTATTGTTGTTGTAATTGTTATTTATACTACTACTACTAATATTATTATTATTATTATTATTATTAATAATAATAATAATAATAATAATAATAATAATATCACATTAAAAAAGGTTAGTACAGAAACATTTTCCAAAACCCCTTTTTTTCCTAAAGGGACCACAATTTCATTTGGCAGTTTTTTTCCCCCTGAAATTTTTTATTATTTCCTTTAATTTATTCACCACCACACCATGGGTGGAGTTTGACATTTGAGCCTGGTGGGGTCAGGGCAAAAGGACAAAATGGAATTTTGTAGAGTTATCGATTTAGGTAACGCATCATCTTAACAGAAAACAATATCAAGTGCCATTTCTGCCACTGCAACTCCTCTTGACAAAGTATATAGGGTGCCTCATTTTGATCACATCGAAATAGACATACACAATTTATCTAGGTTAGCTTAACCTAATTTAATCTGATAGCAGCGACCACACTGCTTCAGCCTGACTTATATAGTATTCCCCAAATTAAAATGTGTCTCAAATAAACACTGCACATTTATTAAAACATTGAAATTGCTCATGAATATATTCTACTCCTAAAGAAAAAATAAGGTACAGCACACACATACACACCTGCACACACACACAAATCCTACAATGTACTATAGTTAGCTAGACCAAAATTAAAAATGAATCAAAAATAAAGACCACAATGTAAAAAGTGAAGATTTTTAACACTCCAGTAGGCCACTGCTGTCAGAAAATGATGCCCAGATGATAATTAAACAAAAAAAAAAGGACCGTTTTACAAACCTGATTCCAAGAAAACTCTGATTTGCTGTAGTGTTAGAACCTCGCCTCATCCTTGATTGTGAAGAACCGAGCCTTTTGAGGATGCGCCTTTTATACCCAATCACGATCCTGTCACCTGCCACCATTTACCATGTTCACCTGTGGAATGTTCCAGACAGGTGTTTTTGAGTTTCCACAACTTTTCCCAGTCTCTTGTTGCCCCAACCTGACTTTTTTTGGAATGTTTTGCCAAATTAGTATAATAAGAATAAGTGTAAAGAACAATAAAGATTATCAGTTTGAACATGAACTATTTTCTTTGTATTGTGCTCTGCTGCCCTGTTAAATATAGACTGGAAGGATTTGCTAATCATTGAATTCTGTTTTTATTTATGTTTTTACACAGTGTCCCAACTTTTTTGGAATTGGCTATTGTATTGTATTACTTGATGTTGAATTCTGAGAATGCTCACAGAAGTTAGCCTGGCCTGTGGATTTCTGCCATGGGATTTTCCTATTGACTTTTCACCAGCTGTTCTGAGAACTGTCCTTGGAGAAGGCTGGGCATGTGAGGGAGACGTATTGAGTCAAATGCCAAATCCGGGCAAAATATCTATGTATTGTTTATCAACACTTTAGGTGGGACCTTAAAGGTTTTCTCCAGAAAACCTCACTTGCTTGTTTCCCCTTTAACTCCACCTATGTTTTTTTACAGACAGTCCTTGCATTTTAAAGATTTTTCCATTATAACACAATGAATATATAACACAATATATTAACAGAATATAACACCGTTATATAATCTCATTATCTCATTGTAGATAAGGCAGCTACGTGGTCAGCTCTCCAAATTTCAGAACTCAGGGGGTGGAGCCTTTCAGGACCTGTGTCTGGTGAGCCCAGTTTCTGCAGAAGGAGACTACCTGAGTTCAGATGATGATCTTCTTCAGAGCCCGCTGCCTGGCACGGCGCTGTATCCGCACCACACCTCGGCTCATCTGGACAGCGAGGGCAGCACTGAGAGTGATGGAGACGAGAGGAATGAACCCCACGCCACCCTCCCCTGTCAGGACACCGCGCCCACCCAGCAGCAGCTTTATCCAGACATGGTGTACACCGAGGCCCCAGAGAACTGAGGGGAGTGGCGGGTGTTGGGGGAGCAGAGAGGGTAGAAATCTTCAAAGGCATGGGGAGGAGAAACCTACACCCATGGACAGAGTGATGGTGAGAGAATGAATACACACACATGAACATGTGCTGACACACTCCCATGAGGACAGAGCTGAAAGGCTTAACATCTCGTCTGAGTTCAGGAGGAAGACTGCATGTATTTACAGAACAGACTGACACAGAGGTCATCCTTCCTTCCCTTCCTGTGTCTCCATGCTAACACAGCTCCTACTTTCCCTCAGTAAAAGTTAAACCGGTTCTGAAATGTCCACTAACACCCATCAGCATCCACTTTAGACGTACACACTTGCATGCACACAAACACACTTCTAGGGCCCTATTTTCATTGCTAAAACAAAAATTATACTTTTATCACCGTAGCTGATTGTGAAAATTATATGGTTTTGAATTAATACAACAGAAGAATCGAAGGGTGAATTTACTTTAAGAAGCAAGTGTGTGCAGTGGTGTTTTCATAATCTCATTAGGCATCATTAGGGTTGTTGAGTTGTTAGACATTTCATTGATTCTGCGCTCCTATTAATTATGTGACTTGGAAAGGACGCTTCAGCTCACTGATTCACAGTTCATA
Source organism: Notoglanidium macrostoma (assembly GCA_030068235.1). NCBI lineage: Eukaryota > Metazoa > Chordata > Actinopteri > Siluriformes > Auchenoglanididae > Notoglanidium > Notoglanidium macrostoma. Next base: position 5,411,146 of record JAQQZR010000010.1, read on the forward strand.
GCTACAGCTGAGATTTGTTCCATCTAGTTTATAATTTTTATTTCATACCAAGAGGAGATACTTTATATTGGTGTGGGTGACATTACAGTAAACATCCACTGCCAAAAATGGCTTTTTACATTTTTGCTTAAAGTCAGTAAGCTGCTGTTTTGACATTTGTGTTAAAGAGAGATGACAATTTAGCGAAATGTTTGAAAATACCACTGCATATGTTCATTAGGGATTTGGGAAAAATGGCCGGGAAAAACTTTTTGCGTAACCATTAAGCTACAAAAATGGGGCCCTTGCTATTATCACTACCATAAATCACAGCTTGAGATTTATCCCTTGGTCATTCTTTTTACTGAATCGACTCAACTACCCACAAGAGCGAAGATTTGAACTGCACCTCCACACCGAATCTGTAGCATCAGTTTTTTCTGGGAGATGGACGATATGAATCACTAGATACGCCCCAGGTGAGAGTGAAGAGAGAAGCCGAATGGTGCATTCACAGAACAAACCTCCAGGAGAGAAATAGTGGGAGTGCCGTGGTTAAATAAGGTCAGGAGCATTATATACACACCGTGCATATGGTCTGTACAGCGGAGCTCTCTCTCCACAGGAGCGCACTTTTGACATATCTTGAAACACACTCCAATCACTTTATTAGAAGTAAGGGAGAATATGGACAGAAGCTTGACATACACGTTTGTTGTATGTTGGTATGTTAATAGATGTTTATAGATGCGTAGCTGAAAAATACTAACAGTTATCTACGGTAGCTAATCTGTGTTTGTATGTGTCTCAGTGAAAAAAAGACAAGGACGGTAAAAGTTCATTTTGTTGTTGAAAAAGAACACGAAGCTACAAAAACAATATCTCAAACTTGCCAAATTTTACGTTATTTATGTTTTTTTTTATTTATATAGTTTCTTTTATTTTATACATATAATGAGACCACCATATATATATATAAATACTCCTTGAAACTTTTATTTTCTCCTCTGTGCCAAATTGTAAAAGCTGCAACATGATGGCATTTAAGGACTCCATGAAATGAGAATATTTCTAACATGTGCTGCTAGTATGACCGTTTTATTTTTTTGTGTACTTTTTTTTTTTTTTTATGTTTTCATATATGCATTTTCTAACAGTCCTAATCCCATGTAGTGTCAGTGTGTTAATGCGCACTATGTGAATACTTGAGGGTTACTTGAATTTAACTTTTTATATATAATATATAATTTTCCATGGCAAAGTTAGGCCATGCTCCCTCCTTTAGTGCTAACGTACTAAACGTACTAAATAAAACTGGTCAGCATTTGCTTTTGGATTTGGCACCAAGTATACAATTTTGTCAGACCTCTACCAACGAATACAATGTGTAAATACCACTTCAGTTTCGTTGACCAGATTTCAAACCATTCAAAAAAAAAAAAAAATCATGAATACCATGGAATGATTTATCAGTAAAAGTATGTTGTTAGTTGTGTTATGTACATTTCTCTTTTTACCTTGGCTGTGTGAAATCAGGCCACAGAGGCCATGTTCCTCATCGTGTTGACACTTTTGGAGTTCCCTTCTTCATTTTTCTCTTCAGTACTCATGAAGATGCTGTGGGAATTTCTTGATTAGTACATTTGTCTGTGATTTCACCAGATTTCAGTCCTGCCTTATTCAGTTTTTGAAATATATTTTAAGTGTACTCATTGCATCCCATGCTTTTCTTTGAACCAGATGTGAGTATATGAATAATGACAGATGCCTAAAAAGGTCAAATGTGTTCTCTGAATCTGTAAAAAAAGCCCAATTTTTTTAAACATATATATGTATGGTACATTACAGAGAGTGATGTGAGAGATGTATTTAATGTATACTATATAAAGCAAATGAACTATTAAGCCTGTTGTCAAAGAGCAGCATGTCTGTTTGTGAGCGGTAGATGTTTGACTTCTGTTCTGACGAGGGTACAGGGTTTTTACACAGATGTGCTGTTTGACAAGCAGCTACCGTCATTCAGTTTGGATATTTGAATCATTACCCTTCAAACAACTGTTCATACTTTCATATCCGTTATGGAACAATAATCTGCATATTGTGAGAAGTACAACAAAATGTATGTACACTATAAACCATGCTAGGCATTATGGATTTTGGATATACAGAATGATGTTCTTGTATTTTGTACAACAGTAGGAACACTTTGAAAGCACCAAAAGGGGTAAAGCAGATAAAGTGTTCCCAGTATTACTAAACACCAACTGATCTTGTGAATCAAGCTGGTAGGACTGGGACTGAGGTTACATATCAATATCAACTCCCACTGTGTTGGTGTAAGGGACTTAATGTAGCATCTTTTTTTTTTTTTTTTTTTAATTTTCACAGGAAGTTGGGCTCATGTCTTGGTCTTCTTACATCATGTGTAACTGTTTTGTGGTTGACGTTTGCCTTCCAGAGAATGTTGACCAATCAGTGTGTGTGTGAGTTTGTGGAGGGACCTGTACAAACATCAGTTTGTTGAGTCTAACTGAGATCATTGTTAGGGTGGACAAAACTTGTCATAACACATAAATATCCAAATTGGAAGATTATATATTGGATCATTTTTATGGATGTTGGTTTATAGCCCAAACATTAATAAGGGTGAACATCAAATGACCTCGTACTTGTATATCACTCACAGTGTCAGTCTTATACTATTTCCATGGTGCTCAAAAATGTGTGTTTCTCAAAATATTCAACATTTATTTTATTTGTCTCACCTGCCATCACTGTGATACTGGAAGAATCTCTCCACTGTTGTTTACATAAATTTATGTTTGGTTCATTGCCTTTAATTTATTACAATCATGGATTCAGTGAATCGTGGTTGAACTTGCGTGGGGATTCGAGACCCCTGTTTTGGTGCCATAACACTCATTCCATCAGAAGAGACTTAATGCATATTTACTACACATTTAACATGTACAAACCTTTTTCTTTTTTTAACTATTTCTAATTTAAAATGCTTGCAACATGGGTGTCACCAAAGACTGCTAACTATTGCTATTAAGGAAAAAGTGAAATGGCAAGAACGTAGAATCTATTGAGTCTTATTCGGAACCAATTGTCCATTTCCCTAATGTAATTCCCTTTGTTTCCAAATATGTTGTGTTCCTTTCCTCAACATAAGGACACATGAAAACTACCCATTGGTTCTTACATATTGTTTTCCCTACCTGTGTCGTCCTCAGTCTTTTCACATTTCAAACATTTGTATGGAATCATGCGACAAAGTGTGGAAGCTGTCAAAGTGGCTTGTAACGATCAATGTGAGTTCCTTCTGTTGCTAGTCACCTTCATGCCCTGCTTTCTGACTTCAGTAGTATTAAAAAACAGTTTGGGTCGCTTTTATGCCCTCCAAATCCATTCCAGACTCCAGGTCCTTTCGTGCTTGAAGTTCTACAGATGTCTCGTCAAATATTACATAAATTACATTCATTACAAAAAAGATAATAAAAATAATATTTAATGATGACTCTGTGTTCTGTGCTTGATGAATGATATCCTGAAAAAAAAGAATAAACATTTACACTATTCTCAAAGATCACATGCTGCATTATGTGTTTTCTTATTTAATTTAAAATTCTTGGGCATCCTTTTTCTGGATACCAACATTAAAACTGAAGAAAAAATTCAAGTGTATGTGTATGGTTTAATTCAAGAATAGGCTGAAAAACAGTGTGTGTGTGTGTGTGTATGTATGTATGTATGTATGTATATATATATATATATAATTATTATTATTATAAATTTTTTTTTTTAAACCTGATCTGACCCAGATTATGTAAAACCTCATAGTCCGGTGCCTAAGGTATGTTGATTTGGGGAAACAACTAAAATGGTGGCCTTTATAGGTTTGCAGATTATACTGAGATAACCCCCATTAAGGTAAGTCTAAAATCATTGCAGCTGCTCTCATTGGTTTCACACCATTTGCAGACGGATTTCACAGCTCATCACCTTTTCTGGCGTCTCGTCACATTATCATCTTTTCTCTTTCTGTTTTTCTTTCTCTTTCTCCATCCATGCTATCAGACTTGTGGACTGCCTGCACCACCACTTGACACGCTTTACTAACCAAAGCAAAGCAGTTAATCCACTGATGGTTTATGTGTCATGCTTTGACTCACATCATCTAAACCCACAGCATATTCATGCCAAACACATAAAGCAGGTGAGATGAAATGTCTCATGTAAAGTATTACAGAACATTTCTCTCAACTAACACATGGAACTTTTCTCTCTGTGAAGAGGACTGGAGGATTGAGTTTCATTATTTCATTACTGTGGTGATCCCAAAACGAGGCAGACGGGTGAGACTTTGGCTTTAATGCCTTTGACTAAAAATTCAGTTTAAAAAAAAAAAAAAAACATCTTCAGCTTTCACAGAGGCATTTCGAAACTAAACATACTGTCTAAACCTTATTGTAAGCCAAACACCAAACTTGGCATGACCAAAACCTAGTGAACTGTTGTGTTAGTTGATAGTGTGCTGATCAAACTTCACTTGTATTTAAACCAAACTTGAATCATAGTGCCAAACCATGAACAATCGCTAAACACATTTAGCAGTCTATGACCAAAACTAAACACCTTCCACTTCTAAGTAAAAGTGAGTATTTTGTTGTTATAAGGGCTTTGTGTATTACCCTCTACGCTAAGCCTCCTAGCATATGATGTGTTTCTTTATTTGCTGTCTTTCTGGTGTTTATCATACCTTCAAATCTCGGCACAATGTTGGACCTCTTTAACTAACTGTATAAAAATATTTCATGACACCAACCCACCCACCATTTTCTGAAATTTCCACTGACAGAACACATTAGGTGCAAGCTGACATTATTTGGCTATAGGCCAACTTGGTTTGGGGTTATTGAGGTTTGAACTAAACATATTCAGTTCAAGGGAACAGTTAAGCAGGCTAACACCTAATATGTTTTTATTTACTAATAAGTATAATAACTTTGATCATCTGCTGTGATTTCCTACACTAAGTAAAATGAATAAATAAGTAAATGCCAGAACTCTGAGAATCTTAAGAGTCTCGATTGAGAACAACTGTGCTAGGCTATTGAACTACTATTTAGTAAGTTATTATTTAGTTCATATATTCATACAACTGTTAAATTAAACTGGGTGTGGTTTCTTTTGGTGCTTATTTAACTTCTTTAACTAAGAAAAGTCACTAGCTGCAAAAATATTAACAACTCCTCTCTTGACCAACACATAAGCTTCAACTTCTTAGGCTGAATAACACTTTATTGGTATTTAAAGTAAAATCAAAAGTCTTGAGGTTGGATATTATCTGAAACTATATTTCTAACGTTTTATAATTGTTGTAGGTTTTAAACAAGGATTATTTTTTATCAAGACAGCTGTGGTTCCTTTCCTCCCTCCCTCACTCACTGTGCTACCTGTAGCTAATGGCTTCCCAGACCCTCGCGCTCATTGCTCACAGCTAACGGCAGGTCAGCGGAAGTGACGCTGTCTGCGGTTGCTCAGCGCTCAGCGCGAGCGTTTCCTCGCCAAGTTTCAGTTTTATGCACGCGCGCCAGCGCTCTGATTTATTGTCGATGAGGCGCAGCGAGGACTCACAACTTCAGCATAATAATAATAATTATTAATAATAATACTAATAACAAATTCACTGGATTCACCGTAGGCTTGCAGTAGAATTTCAGCAGGTAAGTTTCAGGAAGATCTCTTCAGTATGGGTAAATGTAAGCTGGTGTAATGTAAAATTATTTAGTGTTCACTCGTCATTGACATTAATTACAGTTGCGGAAAACGTGTTAGACATCATGGCAGTATGTTTCAGCATGTAGGCAGAAACACATTTATGTGCATACGCTGTATTTCTGCAAGTGGCTTGCACCTGCAAATTAAACCACAAAAGAAAGTTTACTTGTCTAGCTTTTTTTTTTTTTTTTTAACTATACTGAAATCTAATTTCTAACATGGAGTGTTTATAAATGGCTTTTTATAAATAAACTTTCAAACCTGTATTTACATGAATTTTCAATGCCCCAACTTGAATTTTTCCTTAAAAAAAAAAATTCAACACTTTACAATTATTTTATTTTACAATAAAATAACATGATTCATATTTTACAACAACCATTTATTTGCAAACCACTTCCCACCAAATCATCTGGCTGGGGTTTATGTGATTTTTGCACCTCACCACCCTTTTTTCCCCCCTTCTTTCTTTCTTTCTTTCATTATTTAAAGATCTTACCTTCACATTTGCACAGGTGTTTCACATGCTCGTTATTGTGCATCAGAAAATCTGTTGCATGTCTATTGCATGTTTCTTCTCATTTCCTACAGGCTGTATAGTGTGTCTGGGTTTAACAGACAGACAGACACAGGCACCCTGACATCCGCCGTAGCTCGAGAGGAACGAAGGTGACACAGCAGACGAAGAAAAAAGAGACTCTTTTAGCACACAGACAGTAGGTAAACATATAGTGGACCGGACACTGTCCTTTTAACCAGATCTGATCTGATATTTTCCTATTTCCTATGACGTTATGAGGAGTATTTGAAGTAGATGAGCTCTTAAAGAGGTAAAGAGAACCCGCTCTACCGTGTTACCACTGAGTGCTAATATTGATAACTTTAGTACTATAGACCCAACTACTTTACAAAAATAATTAGATAAAAATAGTTTAGCTTTTGGCTTACTTAAAAGAAAATGACAATATTGTGAATACTAAAGAGCAGGCAATCCCATATATTTTATTGACTCAGTCAGTTAAAAATCGAATGTGGGCCCCGCATTGGAATTTGCTGTATTGTAGTAATCTTCCCCCGTTCCTGCAAGAACAAAGCTTAAATGCAGAACACATTATAATTCACCATTAATGTCCATTTTTCATAATGTCCAGTATACTGCGTAATGTCCAAAATGATTACAGCTAAACAATTGCCTACCAAACTCCCTTTTTTCACGATCGTAATAGTACACTCTCTCTACAAACCCTGAAATTTTCAGTTTCAGTTCATTTCCTCAATGTTAAATACTAGGTCATGAACCTGTCCAATAAACTAGATTACATTAATCAAATATTAAGTTTTAGAAAACATCTGATCAACATGATTTATTAGATGTATTATTTTATTTAATCAGTCAGTAAAACTTAAGGTGCATTCCCAGCACAGCATGCTGTAATTCAGTAAACCTGATCTCATGAGAAACATGGACGAATTTAAACACAAGCGTGATGTGCTGGGAGCTCATCTAATCAGTTTCATATAATCACAGTTGTAAGAAAAGCTACTAATGCTGACGCCATGCTTAACCTAAATATATGTGACATTTCATGTGATCTGATTTGGGAAATTTCTTTTTGGAAATTTCCACTTCAGACTTCAGTGGTTGAAGTCGGTGGTTATCGGTCCTCTTAACTGTTTATACATCTTTATTTATGAGTTAGAGCTGGATAAATGTGCTGACTAAGAAGTAGCGCAACAACATTTCTACATTTATATTTTACATTTACAATATTTAGCAGACACTCATATCCAGAACAACATACAATGCTTTGTAGTCTCTATCAAAAGCACACTCTCATGCTAGTTCAATAGGTCAGAGATTAAGAATACCTTGTTAGGGGGAGGTTAGTAGAGAAAAAACTGAAGCACAGGTCAAGGATAACAAAAAAAAAAAATAGATTGTATTATAAATTTGCTTAATGTGCTGCAAATAATTTTGTAGTGGAGATATTTTATGCACTTACAACACAGCTGAAGAATATGCAATATGATGCAGTAGAGACACAGCTGCAAGTGCTGATTATTTAGATTATTAAGATAACCCTTACAGTGAGTTCAGTACTCCCACCTAGTGGTAACACTTTCTTTTGTAGTTGTTTCATGTCTCCCCATAATGAGTCCATTACAGCGGTGGTTCTCAAAGTGGTGTCTGTGAAGCATAGTCAGGGGGTCCATGACTTTTTTTTTTTTTACTTTTTAATTTTGTTACAATGGTGTAGATCACGTCACATTATCAAATGTATTATATTTATCGGTCAAAGCCCCAAAGTGAACTCAGACCTAATGAGTCAGTGCAAATTTCAGGAATAGAAATTTCTATGGCTCCAAGAAATCAAATAAAAATTTTAAAATGATCTTCATGAGTACTTCATGCAATTTATTTTACGGTTAAAGGGGTCCTTGGATACAAAATGTTTGAGATTCATTGGAGTAAGGAATAAAACGCAACCGGTTTTGCTGTTACATGAACCCGAGACGCTGACTGTTTTTCAATTACAACGTGTCACAAAATGCTCCTTTTATGCTCCAATGATTGCATTTTTAAAAATTTATGAAATAATGTTGTCCTACATTTTAGGTGTTGAGTTACATTTAATGTTGTGGAATATTTATAAGACCGGTTAGTTCCTCTTACTGCTTATATTATAGCAGCTTCTCTCGAAGTTAATAATACAGCTTGTTACAAGCCCTCGTGAAATCTTTCCCATTTCTAAAAACTTACAGATAAGTTACAGCTCTACCCCTGCCTAATAAAAAGCAGTGATATGAAGACTCCTTATAATTATAAACAACTACATCAATGATTACACACATTTTTTACTCGGTTGATGCAGAACAAGTCTATGTGTATGAATATAGAGATGATCACGTATTGGAACGAGTGCACTAATATAAACCTGATTTGCTTGCAGCCACATCTATTGTCAGAGCTGCTGTTATAGTAAATTAATCACCACCTTTCACCCTTTTTTTCTATCAATCAAATCAATCGCATTAATCTACATTTCCACCCTTCCTGGCCAGCATCTCTCCTGCGTGATCATCATGCCTCGTTCTTTCCTGGTGAAAAAGCGTAGGAGGGGAAGCTTTCGATCTGCCCTTCCTACGGACTGTATGCCATGTCTGGGTGTAACCGGCTTCATGGGTGCAGGAATCCAAGAAGAACCAGAGCCAAAGGTTGAGGCTTCATCTATACAGCGGACGAAGACACCCCAGGACAGGACAAGTAAGCGAAGTGTGGACGCTGCTGTTGAGACCTAACCTGATTTCATTTGCATTCATTTATGGTTAGGATGAGCTTTTATGAGCAAGTGTAATAAATTGCTGCTGTTGAATGCATGGTATTAAATACTGATTGCTAATCCTGGTAACCTTAATCACTTCACTTCCTAAAATACGTTGTTCTTAAATGAAAATGCCAATATGAGTAGTAGTACGGGTTGATGAGACAAGTCGAACCAACTTCTTAGCATTTTTTTACTTCAGATATTTGGATTATGACACATAGGGGTCATGGTAGTGCAGTGGTTAGCACCGTTACCTCACAGCAAGAAGATTCTGGGTTCAAACCTGCCGGGTCTACTCGGTGCTCCTGTTTCCTCTCACAGGCATGCAGACTACGTTAACTGGCTACTCTAATTTGCTCGTTTCCGTGTTATCCCTGCGATAAATTGGCGACCTGTCCAGGGTGTAGCCTCCCTCCTGGATTAGCTCCAGCTTCCCTGTGACCCTTAACATATATGCAGTATAGATAATGGATGGCTGGATAATGATACATGCACTGATCTGGCATAAGGTTCAATAATTTACAGAATTTATTTATTTTATTAATTTTAGGATTCAGTGACTTCCCTTCGCTGATTCCTTGGCATCACATTCAGTCTAGCAGCACAAAGGAGAAACGGGATCTGGGAAGTGCACTAAAGTCCAGCTGCAATGACGGAGATTATTCAGTGATCAGCTCCTCTGTGATGCCCCGTCAGTCATGTGGCAAGGTAAATAAGCCTGGACCTATTTCCACAGCAGTTTCCATTTTATTGTTATAAACTGTAACTAGAAGACACATTTTCCCCATTAAGCCATATTAATCATTGATTTTGTCCCCCATTTGCTCTAGAGTCTGAAATTGTTGCTCTGTATCCATCTTTCCCATTTCTCTCTCTCTCTCTCTCTCAGAACTTCTCTTCCTTTTCTGACTCAGAGGCCCATCTTTACAAGTGTCACGCAGGTCACAAGCCGCCCGTAGTCTGTATTAACAGCAGCGAAGCCGTGGCACCACACAGAACAAAGGTCATTACAGATTGCTGAAACCGTTGTCATTTTGCATTCTGAGAAGTCATTTCATCAGTCTCGTTGTCAAAACAGAAATTGCACAAAATCACACAAATACAAAATGACATACCGTGGCGAAATCAGCTGCTTGCAACCTACACGTTAGTTCCATATCATGAAGATGTGCGCCTTAGATAAACTGAGGTAAAATATCACCACCTATGTAATGTAATCTGTCAGTTAAAGTGGTCGGGTGCCGCGCAAACTTGTGCATGACGACCCATGCGCAATTTCACTCAAGGGCTTGGTGTGAAGTTACATACCATGACTAGAACACTTCAAGCATTAAGGATTTTTATGAACATTATTTTGCATATCCATCCTAATGAACAGCATCATAGTGATATAACATTTAATTAAAGATTACAACTGATGAACGGGAGTATAACAATGCATGAATGTTTCAGGAGCGAACGTTCGAGTGTAAAGTGTGTGGGAAGTTGTTCAAGCGTTCCTCCACTCTCTCCACACACCTGCTGATCCACTCAAACACGAGGCCGTACCCCTGCCAGTACTGCGGCAAGAGATTCCACCAAAAATCAGACATGAAGAAACACACCTTCATTCACACGGGTAAGACCTTATAGAGATTTGTAGACATTTCTTCATTGTTACATGTGACAAGTTTATTTTAATTCATACCAGCAGAGTAATGCATAAAGAGCATTAGTTAATCTTCACATCAAGCATCAGAATTGGGGGGGGGGTGAGCTCCGTGACTGTGTGGCTTGGTTGTTGGTGCCAGACAGACAGACTAGTGTAGTTATTTCACAAAAATGAAGCTACTTTGGGCACAGGCTCAGGACATGTGAAGACTGGAAAAACATCACCTGGTCCTTCTTCCATTCTTCACCTGTACTGTTTTAGTTGTGCCCGTGTCCACTTTAGCCTTAGAGTCATGTTCTTGTCTGATTCCGGTCTAAATTCTCATGTTGTAGCCCATCTGCTTCAAGTTCCTGCATGTTGTGGATTCAGAGATGCTTTTCTGCTCACGGTGGTTGTAAAGAGTGGTTACGTTTCAGCTTGAACGAGTTTGGCCGTTCTCCTCTGACCTCAATCACCAACAAGGCATTTCCACCCACAGAGCTGTTGCTGACGTGATGGTTTCTGTTTTTCACACCATTTTGTTGTGTGAGACTGCTGTGGCTGAAATTTCCAGATCAGTAGTTTCTGAAATATGCAAACCAGCCAATATTGCACCAACAACCATGCTACGGAGTTAATGAGATCACATTTTTCTTCCAAGTTTGGTGTGAACCTTAACTGAAGCTCTTATCCTGTATCAGCATAGTTTTATGCATCATCCTGCTGCAACATGACCAGGAGGACTTTGTAATAAAGTGTTTAGTGAGTGTAGACTGACTGCCAAACGTGTTGTATCCAGTGCTTGAATTGTGGATTACTGCACAATTTTTATCCTTTTTTTTTTTTTTTTTTTTTTTTTAAGGAGAGAAACCCCATGTGTGCAGGGTGTGTGGGAAAGCCTTCAGCCAGAGCTCTAATCTAATCACACACAGCAGAAAGCACTACAGACCCTTCAGCTGAGCAAACACAGTTCTCCTTTTCTCCTTGTACATATTTCCCACTTTATGACAATAAATTTTCTAAACATTTATCAGCAGATAAAGTGACTTCATTCACAGATCACAGAAATCAAAAAGCCTGGCCACGCTCACTCTTTTTAACCTTTATTTTTTGTCACAGTTATTCTGAGCATTGTGAGCGATGTCAACTGTTTTATAGGACCTCCAAACTCAGGACTTCACTGGTGGGGAATCTACAGCTCCTTAAAATTGAAGCAAACATGGCTTTAGTTGCGGTTAAGTGGATATGAAGAATATTTTGTATGCAATGTGACCAGAACAGGACAGGAGTGACCTAATGAAGAGATGTTAGGTACTCACGATCAATACAGCCCTCTACACACGGCCCTTCAGAGGGTAAACACACCTCGGTGGCACACATAAAATAGATCTGAGAAAGGACAAATTTGCTTTCTATTAGCAATGTGATATCTAATATATGCATCCGTCCCACCAGCTATCCTCAAAACTGTTCAGTTTAACCTCAACTGGCAGGGTATTTACCTCTTCCTCCTCCACCACCTCCTCCTCCTCACCAGGTGCTGTTTCCTTCCTGATATTTTCCAGGAACTGGAAAGTACTGACAGTGAATCTCCTCACATGATTGGCTAGTCCTTCTGGAGGAGTGGGAGGGGGTTCATGGGATGGTGTGACATCGAGAGGATTTGGGCAACTATATAAGAGGAAGTACACATAGGAAGTACAGACAAAGGTATAATTATTGGCCACATGTAGTTCTTAGTCTCTCCAGTGAATCCTTCATTAAAAAAAAAAAAAAAAAAAAAAAGCAACTTTGTCAACTTGGGCTAAGAATCACAGTCACATTAAAACAATAGCCTTAATTAATTAAAGCAGAAACCAAGTCAGTGTGATTCTCATGTCTGTCTGGACCATACCCGTCATAGATGAGGACCCATGCTGAATGTGCCGAGCGAGGGTACGCCACACAGTAATGCACCAGCAGCACTGCACTGGGGTCTAAAGGGTTCAGCAGACGCACCTCCAGGTAGAGGGGTTTCCCCAGCAGCTTACGCAGGGGCCTGTGGTATTGTGGGTAGTAGCTACTGTACTGCTGGTCTAGAATGATAAAATGTAAATTTTGCAAACAAGGAATGTTGAACTCAGAAATAAAAAAAATAAAAATCTCACCATAACCCTGAAGGTTGAATAATATAATTTTACAAACCCAAACAAGTACCCAAAATGGCCTAGTAACATCTCCACACCTTTCTAAAATTCCAGATGCTATATGACCCATCACATCAAATCAGGTATTAAGTCACATTTTGGGTGATTTGAGTTGTGTATTTTCAGATTCCTGGTTCAATAAGCTCCATTCTGATGCCAAGTTTATTACTGTATCATGTCCATTTGTCAACATGGTGAATATGTTTGCGAGGAGGGCCTCGGAAAACTCGGATGCGGATTCCATGACGCAATACGAAAGAAGGAATCCTCAGTCTCATTTTGACACCAGGATTTCCCTCCTACCTTTAAAAATACCTTCGCCAGCAGCACGGGTTGATGGCGAAAAAATACACGTTTTTCTGTCAAACTGGATTTACCATCTTGGATAGTGTTCATTAAAGTGCTTTAAAACAATGTTTAGGAGTAAAATTTATCAGTTCTGTTGAACAATCAGGAAGATAAGGTATTTATGAGCCAATTTTTGTTCATATCTCCAAGTTTGACAATTTCACCTACTGCACCATATTGGGCAAAGCACAAAGCCAACCTGTGTGACTTAACACCTGATTTGACATGACGGGTCACATGTCCATGTTTCCAGTCATTGAAATTCGACACCTTCCCTACTACCCTTGCGTCACTACGTGATCACCTGGTACAGATTTATTACGCGTTGGGGAAATGTGTTCCTGAACCTCAGATTGATTCTGAAGAGATTTTGCTTGCCAAACACCTGGGAATTACTCCTTATATAAATACTGTACAACTGTGCTGTATTGTCCTGTAGGCAAAATTAGCATTTTGCAAACCAGCTATTTAACTGCTAGAAAACCATCATGCATTTGTCAAAGGCTGAAATGAGTTTCTATTCTTTGTTACATATTTTCAGTAAATATGGAGAATGAGAGTTTGTTCTTTAGCAAAGGTAGCTAACTGGATGGAATAGAATACAGTTATAAAAGATCAGTCTCCAACTGCAATCAAGAGAAGTTAACAAGTTAACCAAAAAAAGCAACCATTCCATTAAGTTGGAGGCATTTTTAATAAACTGCGATAAATGCAAATGCTCTTACCTCTTTTCCACCAAGGAATGGATGGAGCATGCAATTGAAAAATTATAAATCAGAAATGTCTACAAAAACAGAACAAACTCTCACAGGTAATCAATCTGCCATCTTCCTACTACTGTTTACTCCGTCCATTGATGATGCACTCATGATTACAATGGTTCCACTCAAAACCGGTGGAAACGTGGTCTGATTTGCTAGCTGGCACCAAGGATCAAGAACCTGTTCCCTGTTGGTGGAAAAGGGGTATCTAAAGCAGGGTTCCCCAGTTGGATAGAAGGCCAGAGTCCATTTCAACGACACTTATGTCCATCCACCAACTGTCAGTTTTAATGAATGTAGGCTGGGAAATCCACAATATCTGTTCAACTCTGGCCCTCCAGGACTGGATTTGCAGGATTCCTGCTCCAAGTGTGCGAGACACTGACCTTTTGCAATCCTGAGCTGAACTCCAAACACTCCCTGGGCCTGAATGGATGGCCCGAGAGTTGGGCTTTTAACCAGGTAACCCACACTCGCCACGGTGCCAGGCAGGTACCGGCACTCAACCAGCAACCTGACAAATCAAGTAAGAAATAATATAAAACAAAATCATATTTGATACGGTATTCATCAGGTACAGGAATCTTTGCTGAGCTGAGCATTTTGCATGAAGGGAAACGCCATGTTGATGAATACCTAAATGATGAATCTCTGGTTATGGTTCCATAGTTGAGAGTAACAGAGTGCAAAGTGTTCAAGATCTCCAGCATATAGATGACCGTATTACCCACTTCCTAAAAACAATTTTGCACCAGAATAAAGTTTTCGTACATGCCTGTCAACTACAGCAAGTACTTATTGTTCATCATTGCTGTATTAATGTCCAAAAATCATATGGCAACAGGAAATGCTGAATACAGGATTTGTTTCAACATAATGAATAGCATATGTATATATATTCTGATGTATATTTTTTGTGAAAAACTCCATGAAACAAACAATTGCACACACATATTTGTGAGCACCACAGCCATCTAAAGGGATCTTAAAGATGGCTACGTCTGCCACCACCCTCTGAGGGGTACAGGAGCTGTTGCCAGCTGCGACCAAGAGGGAGGGTGAAAGGGGTGGTTCTGTGAGCGATGCAGGAATGGAGAAGACGAAATGCCGATCGGCTGTGCATTCTGCCAAGGGAGGAAAAAGAAAAGATAAACTAGAGGTACTGAGCACTGTCTTCTCTTAAGCTCATGCAGGGGAAAACTCACCATCCATAGGGTAATAGCAGGCCTGAGTGTATGGACAGTAACAGCAACCCAGCTGCCGGCATTCAGCTGTTGAAACAGAGCTGGGTCCACAGGATAACCGATGTTCAAATGGCAGATGGCATTCTATAAGACATTAGGAATGACGGTCATGTTTGTGGCAGTACATGCGAGAGCAATTAAACCAGTGATTTTCATTGGTGTAACAACCCAAAACCAGATATTAACACAAGTGGACAAAGCAACATAACCTATTGGCCAATTGAAGAGGAAGGAAAAACAGCAAATTCTGCACCAAAACGCAACAGCACATCAGAAAACGTAACAAAAGCAAGAGCAAATTTGGGTAGTGTGGGTCCTTCCTGAATGCCACACGCTCTTTGCTGAGTGGACATGGCATATGACCATCACATTCAAAAAGAATTGCACATTTTTGGTCTGTTACTTAGTTAGCCTGGGAAAACAATGTGGTGTCTCCATCTCTCTGACTAACATAGGCATGATGTAGCTAATCAATAACAGGCACGAAATGTTCAGTAAGGATTTTGAGTCTGCTTTTTTTTTTTTTTTTGCCGATTTTGCTTTTGCCCTTTGCTGTTCTTTTTTTTTTTGGATTTTCTGTTGTGTTTTTGGCTTGTAAATGTGTAACTGCACTTGTGAATCATAATACACATGTCATTGTTCGATTTAAAAACTGTTTTTATAGTAATGGTTTACATTATTAAAAAAAAAAAAAAAAAAAAAAAAAAAAAAAAAAAAAAAAATATGACCACTTCGGGTGTCATACCACGGTTCATGGGGACTTGGCACGACAGGAAGGCCTCAACTCTACGACCATCCGCTGTCCGATACTTCAACACAATTCGGTACTGTCCATTCTTTGAAAATTATAAGAAAATACAAATGAACGCTGTTCTTTACATATTTCTCTCAATCTTTTTTATTTCTCTCAATATGGAGTTGTACCACTTAACAAACCTGATGAGCCATGTGACAGGATGTGAAGGGCAGGAGAATGTTAATACCACCATTTTGGTTCTTCTTTACCAAGTATCCACAATGACTTGGGGCTTCGTTTAATAGCACTGCCTTTATGCTTCCCTTGATGCCAACAGTGGGAGCTTAAGAAAGAAATCATTAAATCCAGTCAGCTATGGTTAAACTGTTCCACAGACACCCGAGATTTACATCCAAGTTTATTAACAGAATATGAAGAAACCTATTATGGGTGTCAGGTTTTGAAGTTCGTAAATACCGTGGCATCCAACAAGTACAAATGAAACATAAAACAAGAACGCTTTAGTACCTAAATTCATGCAGATGTTCAATTTAACACAAAAAGTACAGATTTAATAAATACACAAACATATGAATAAAGTACTGACCATGATGATGCTCAAAAATCAAACTACAACCCAAAAACTAAAAATTAAATAAAGACTCACATTGAACAGTCAGGCCTGTGATTGGTCCAGGAGGTAGTGTGACGCTCATATCTTTAGAGTGGCATAAGACTTGTGGTTGATGCATTTGAGAAGCCAGTAGTGTGGTTGGGGACATCCAGGTGAGCGAGGGGGCTGTCGGTTTGGGAGGGTACAAAGATGGGGCAATGGGTTTTTGAGCGTGGATAGGCGAGTCTCTAGGCTTTGATGGTTTGGAATATGAGCCTAAGGGTTTCTGAGGATGTAAAGGCTGAATCTCATGCCCTGCTGGTTGAGAACGTGTGAAAACGGGTGTGGGAATGAGGCTGGCTGTTGTTGCAAATGTCATAGTAGGAGAGGGTGAAGTATAGGGACACTGGAGTCGTACAGCATGGTGTCTCGATATCGCAGGATTCCAAAACTTTAGAGAAAGAGAGACTAGCGAGGGGGACTGCAGAAAGGAGAGAGATTATTTTAGATACATTTAGCAGACATGCAGTGCAATCGGAATATCTAAAGCTAGTAGGAACAGTTACTCAAAAACAGACAATTGCCATGATGACATAATGGGGACACACTCTTGGGGGAGGCAGGATTCCTAAGGGGTTCTTTGGATTCTTAAATGACTTCTTTATAGGGAAACATCCTGTAGGGTTCTGCATAGAACCTTCAAGGCTTCCCAAAGAGACGCAACCTGAAGAACTGTGTAGGATTCTAGATTTTTTTTACTTTTCTTTTTTACATTTCTTTTGAGAGGTTATTTCATGTTTAATAAACTGTCCCAACAAACTTGATCTCATGCATTTAACCACTATAAAGTTGTATGCCACTGATGGAGTATTTAAGATGTGCGGAATTAAAGCTACCAAATCATTTTCTTACCGTTGTATATGAGTGACAGGCAGGAAGAGGGGAGGAGAAAACCACACCCCTGCCTTTACGCTGCAGTGAGTACCCACAGTGTGCTGGAGCAGAAGACACAGGCACCCAAACCTTCCTCTTTACATCTATAACCACAGAGATGGAAGAATAGAACTCGGGTCTGTGTTCAACATCGCCAAGTGCTGAATCTGCAGTTTACAAATGATCTAATGATAAAATTCAGCCAGGATTTTGTAGGTCAGAGAGTATACTTGCACGATTCAGAAGTAAAGTGCCAAATGCATCGAGCACATTACCCTAACATAGCTTCAACTGTTCCCTTACTGTCAACACTCTTGATTCAGGCTATGAGCTTATCTTTAATCCCCGCTTTTGGTTCATGTGCATCAGTTGTGTAAAAACAAGATACTGTTCAAGGCACTGGGACTGAAGATCTTCATGAAAAAACATTTTACTATGGATTAATGAGGCCTTTCATAATGCTTAGTAAATATAGTCGCTTGTAAAAGCATTCAACCCTCTCGCTCTGCAATTTGTCAGATTTGTCCGAAGAACAAATATGTACATTCTTCCTGTCTGTATTTATTGCAAACCCATGTTCTTTTACAGTAAATTTAACATCTTAAAGTCAAAATTAATAATTGGCCAGAGAAAAGCAAGAACTGGAAAAAGAAATTGCTTCCATATGTATTCAACTCCCTAGGCTCTTGAAGCTCCAGATGAAAGCTGTTGTCTTAACAAGGACACAGTTGACATAATTGGCTTTCAACTGTGAAACATTAAAACAGCTCCTATTTTCTGGACATAAACCACCTCTGCAATTTGAACTGCAATTGAAGAGACTGTCAGCGTAAAAGGAAAAGACTAACAATCATTCTAAGGAAGTTAAACATAAGACAAGAGAATTTCAGAACTTAGGAATAGGGTGTAATTTATATCCCAGAGGTTGGACATCCCAGTAAGCAACAGTGAAGTAGAAGCTGCATTACACCACCCAAGCACTACCTAGACCAGATCCTCCCTCAAAACTCGGTGCAAAAAGACGACAGACTGGTGAGGGAAGTCACAAAAGCTGTGCATAATTGATGACTGTATGGGTGGGTTACTAGAAAGAAGCCATTTGAAAGCACAAATGTGACCCTGTGAAGATTAGATATATGGTGTGATTTAACTAAGGTTGCGATACTTTGGGCATGTTTCAAAGGGCTATATGTGGTGCACACCTGACACAGGCTATACCTCAATTAACACCATCCCTACAGTGAAATATTTGGGAGGCAGATTCATGCTCTGGGGATGTTTTTCATCCTCAGAACCTGTACATCTTGTCAAAATCCAAGGTAGAATGGATGGAGCAAAAATACTCCAAGGGATACTACTAGAGGAATATATAAGAGAACCTGCTTCAGTCTACTTAAAAAAAAAAATAAAAATAAAAATAAAAACCTAAAGCTTGAGAAAAGAAAAAAATAAAATAAAAAAATCACTACCCCCAAACACTTCCAAGCTGGAAGGAACTCCCCAACAGACGAAGCGGTTATTGTAGCAAAAAGTGCTTCCACTAAGTACTAGCCTGAAGGGGTTAAATACTTATACAGTGTTTCCAGTTTTTTAAGTCTTTTTAATGAATGAATGTTGAAGTTGAAATTTTATTTTAAGTGCATATTGGTATGCAATAAGAATACTGTCGTAAGCAATCTGGTAGGGTCATTTGTAATCCAGAACAAATTTGATCACTTTAGAGGAGTTGACTATGCACTGTATATAAACTGAAGATTCTATGTGCAGAGAAATTTACAGGAGAAATAAAAACCAAGTTGCATGAAAGTTGCAGTTTAGTCAAAACTGGTTCAGTCCTACAGGAACATGACAACCAAATCAGCCACCTAAGAACATCTGCAGAGTCATTGATTATTTGGCCTTAAAACATCATATGTATTTTTTTTTTCTTTTTGCAATTTCACTTCTTTTTTTTTCAGATGAGTAAGACTCCCTCAGTGCCATGACGGCTTATACTCAAATCATACTTTACCTTTGACTTTAACAGAATTTATTTTTGCAGAGGGCAGAGATGCTCTCAAATGATCCTCTTTGCAGGTGAGCACTGGAGACAACTGGGAGGAATCATTTGCCAGTACTGGAAATCTATGCTGTTGAGGCTTCTGGGGCACCTGAGGGGGACGAGGCTTCTGGGGCACCTGAGGGGGACGAGGCTTCTGGGGCACCTGAGGG
>JAQQZR010000010.1:5430996-5444047 GCA_030068235.1 Notoglanidium macrostoma
GCTCCTGGGGCACCTGAGGGGGACGAGGCTCCTGGGGCACCTGAGGGGGACGATGTATTGGGGGCACATAAGGGGGACGATGTATTGGGGGCACATAAGGAAGCTGAAGCAATTGAGGCATCTGAGGTGGTTGGTTAATCTGGGGCCACAGTCCAGTCTGAGGTTCCTGAATTGTTCCTGTTGGAGGCTTTGGAGTTTGTTTAAGTGCTGATTTATATTCAGTTATATGTGAATCTGGTGGCATGAGTTTTTGATTATAGAACTGATGGTGGTAAGGGTATATGGGATAAAAAAAATGTTGATAAGGTGGGTACACCATAGGTATGCTCTGCTGCAAATGAGGCTGACAAGAGAGCATATACATTTTCCCATCCAAGAGGACATTAAGAGTGCTGCTTCCATCCTGATGAAAGACAAAATTAAGAATCTCATTAAAGAATTATTTAATAAGATTCTTTGTTATAAAAATTAAGAATGACATTTCTTGTCACATCAAATGCAACTAAAACATGGGTGAAGGAGGACTACTCCCATGCAACTAAAGTTAATATTGTATTTAGTTCAGAATACTACCATAACATTAAACGACAAACTTTCGGAAACTAAGCAGGATGTCGGCTATTCTACTGCATTTACATTTAATACAACAATCCATCAGATCTACTATATAATCTGCAAAATGCACCAGATACCTTCCATGATTTTAAGAAGTCTGAGTAGCTTACCTTAGCACACTGCGCTGTGAAAGGAATGAAGAGGATAAGGTCTTCAGGTGCTGAGTCCATACGATATGCACACGTGCTGGATACAAGTGGCACCCATTCCTCATTTACTATGAAGCAACAGGATGCAGGGTTCAAACAAGGAAACCATATGAATGGTGCATGTAATTATACATGAGCTTATGGTAACTTTTCAATCACAAATTGTACTTAAATCTGTTGGAACTTGGATTCCTGGACTTGGTTATATGCTGAGGTTTTAGCTTGGCTATCCGTGTCACTAGAAACTAGACAAGATGGTATAAATAAAATCTACACAACTCTTTGCCATTGATATTTTAGTGCCATCAGCTACATAGATAACTAAACCTTCAGTGTAACAGCACATCCTGTTGCCCATTTATTGCATAGAGCTAATATTTATGCATGACTAATAATGTGTTCACACCAAGTCTAGACGGAAAAACAATATGCATTTTGTAATACAGTCTCTCTCACCTTTGACGCTATACTTTTCAATACCGCTCAGAGATCCCTCTATCTTTAGAGTTATCCCCAAGTACGAGCAGAAGCCAGACGGAATTTCAGGAGAAGCAGGAGTCATGGGACAAGAAATGCTCACAGGAGTTCCCCACCACAGCAGCGGTAAAACATAACTTCCATTCTGAAGCATCAGAAAAAGCCATTCATTGTACAGAGTGAAGAATTTCAACATAGTGGCACATCTTAAAGTTAAGAGGGGCTCTTGTGACCTTGAGGATAATTCTGTATACGAGAGGTCATCAAAACATCAGACATTCAAAATGTCCTAAAATGGTCAGTGTCAAGACACGTGAAGAAAATTGAATTACAGTTGTACCTGCTGTAAGACATAGCACCCATCATATGGGGCGGTCAGGACTAGGTCTCTCCATGTTGCCTTCACATTGTACCCACAGTAAGAAGGCAAGCGAAGTACTGATACAGGGGAAGCACCCACTAAAAAGAATGAGATATAGGTTTTAATTCAGAGTAAAGGTTACACAAGGCAAAATTATTGTCTTGTTCATGGTGATGACCTGACAGTCCAACCTCGGTTCACAAGAAGGTGTATGTAGTCCCATCCTTTAGTTGTAAGGATTATAGCAGCTGGGGAACATTGCACCAGTGGGCTCATTCGAAACCATTCTTCAGTAATATGGCTGGAAGAAAGATTGTCTTTTCCTTGGAATTCTTGACCTACACAAAAGTAACATTCGGTGTTACATAACCTACTTAGAGTGCTTTACCTAGACATGGCTTGTTTGTGTTCTAACAGGACCTGGAGAGTCAGATTGAAACGGTCCTGTTATTTCAGTACCACCCTGTCTTGGAGTTAACATGTAGGTGTGGTTGGAATGATGGAAGGCTTTTGAGGACTTCTGGCGTTTGGAGATCTTGGTTTCATCAGGGACCGAGTGTCTAGCTTGAGAAAACCAACGGCTCAGACCTTCCCTAGAAGCTGCGTTTGACTGCTGTTCAGTTGTTTCCAAGTTAGTCTTATCTCCACCTTTTGGTTTGCTTCCTTTTTGGGAATTCCTTCCTACCTGGACGCTCTGGTTTGGGTTGAAACCCAAGCCATGAGTTGGTAAAGAGAGAGGTAATGTCGTTGTTAAAAGGAGAATCGCTGTAATTCTTGACTGCAGTCGACAAGACATCGCCTGTGTTTTCACTCACGTGTGCTAAAGCGAAGCCAGCCGTTTGCCCACGTCAAATAATCAACAACAGCAAACTCAATTACACCTGCATCTGTTTAAAAACAATCAGCGACGTCAATTAGAGCGCCATCAGTGCGGAGAATAAAAGGTATTTATCCGCCTTCGTCACTAGGTGTCGCTCCAAACAGTATTTTGAACCTAAAAGAATAAAAGGTAAACGAATCTTTCACTTCCTGCCTAAAAGTGATCCAACTCGCAAGATCGTGCCAGAATACTAAGCTACAACAGTAATATATGATTAATTAATAACAGTAGTACTCATCATTTTCACCTAGTGATATTGTCAGGACTGTTTATTCTGTAAATGTTTTATACTTTGCAGGTTACATACCTCTGTAAAAGAGACTACATTTTACAGTATTTTACTGGCAGGAGGGTTGCCAATAAAGTACTGTAAAGTTTACAGTAAACAACTGTAATACAGATTTACAGTAAATCACTATAATATCTTACACACTATAAAATACCACATATTCCAGTACATTTGCTCATTTGGCTGAAAAAAAGGGACTTGATGCAGGATACAACTGAGTAGAAGGTTAAACCTAACCCTAACCCTACAACAACCAGCTCAACCAGCTTGCATTGATTCAACCACTGAATTAAATTGCACTAAGATGTTGCACTAAATCAATTCAATCAAGTTGCACTAATTGTGGTGCCTCAGTGGTTAAGGCTTTGACTTAGAGATCAGAAGTTTGTGCCTTCAAATCACAGCACTGCCATGGGGGGGGGTCCTTGAGCAAGACCCTTAAAGTGGTCAGCTAACCCTTCCAGGAATCCTCTGCGCGAAGTAGCGAGTCATCATTTCTGATGCCTTTGATATTCCAAACACATTTTGTGACAATCTGGTGACACACTAGTCCATAGATCTTAAATTGTAATGTGAAATTGAAGACATTTTGTCAAGGTATCTATATTTTAAATTCTTTGGACCGATCCATTCCACTTTCTTATGGTTATTCTGTATGTAATGGACCCTAACAGGCCTTGTTCAATGCTTCCACATATGACATGAATGAAGACAAAGTTTGAAATGGGTTTCAAAGGGATCACTAACTTAATTGGCGGAGGTTTTGCTGCACAGAGTGCAAGCAGGTAGCAGTCACATGCATTCAAAACAAAAACAACAAATTTTATTCGGGGAAGGATGAGCCGGCATGTTTAACCTTCAGCTCAGCTGTATAATGCATCAATTGTAAATGCAATAAAAAACATCAGCCAAATGCGCAAATGTCCAGAATGTTAGCATGAACTGTCCCATCAGCAGAATTTCAGTGACCTCAGCTTTATGTCCTTCCTTGTCTCAGCTGACCGGCAATATCAGATCATCTGATGTTTATGCTCCTAAATGGACGAAAGAAGAGAGACAGATGTGCAGTGAGCTGTTCATTACTGTTATGGGGTTTCACCCTGTTATGTCTGTTATTTTTTTCCCAAGCGTTATGATTGTTCACCTGTTTTTTTCAGCTTTTATCCCTCTGTCACTATTAATTAATTGAGGACAAATCTTTATAATATATATCATATTGTCCTATGTTGTCCTATTTCCTCAATGTGATCTACTGAACTTGTGCCCTAAACTTGTTCCCTAAACAAGAAACAAAGAAATTGCACTGTTTGCTGCTAAATCTGCAAGCCTATTGCCTTTTGTCTCAGGGTGTGCTTTAATTTTCATCATATCGATCTCATATTTGCATGCAACAGTCAGAGCCACAAGTTGAGCTTTTTGGGCACCACAGGCTAGTGCCAGTCAGTGAGATGTCAATGTCTATGAACATAAGTTGCTGTAAAATGAATCAAAGTTAACAGTCAAAGTATAGTTAATTCAAGACAATCCTGATCATCCATCTTTTCTGAAGCATCAGTCAATGTAGGAACCATAAATCAGAAATCATCTTTATTTATCTTTGCATAACTCCTGAATCTGTCTGCAAATAGCAAATTCAGATTTATTGTACACGTAATCTTACATGGCCAATAAAATTCTTTCTGACTGTGATTCTAGTTAATGTGTGTACTCTGAGAAAGGGAAGGTTTGAACACTGATTTGAAATCCTGATTTGAAAAGTTTCAATGTAGAACCCTATATAAAACAGTGTTTCTCAATCACACTCCTTTATGAAGCCTTTTATATCTTTGAGAGTCTGTCAAAGATTATACAACACATCTGCAAATGTTACTAGCTACTTATTAATAATTGAATTTGATAAATTTTGCTTACAATAGTTAAAGTGTGTTGAATTACAAGATAGTTTTGTTTCGTCTCCTCAATATAAAAGCACACTCATATTTGTCTAGCAGCTAGACATACAGAATTAGGTTTTTTTTCTGTTAGAAAGACGCGTTTTAACAAACATGGGTATAACTAATTAATCTGTGACGCTAACCATAGACCATGAGCAGTCTCATGTGGGCGAAAATCATACTGATGGCTGTATTACAAATCATATGCCAAACGACTCACTTTACTAACTCGACACATGATTCATTTGATTCGTTTCCATTAAAGGAAAAAATATATTTTTTTTTAAAAGACTGACATTGATGGTTTTATACAACCACTCTATATCTGTAAAAACATTTTTTTTGCACACATTTCACAGTTCAGTTTATTGATGAACTATTTAAAAAGGTTTAATTAATAGGCTGCCTTTGTGTTCGCGAATCGATTCAACTGAACGATTCACTTAAAAGAGTCGTTTAAAAAAAAAGGGCAGAATCGTCTGTTTCTGCAGCGGTGTGTGTGAGAAGTGATCATGCATGATGATCATGGTTTGTTATAAAAAATGATGAATCAAGCAGGCTAGTTATCAGTACGCAGTCTATGATTAAAGCATCATTGTCCAGCCTAGCCTTTGCTGCTGGAGTCAAATTCCTACACATAACGCAAACATGGATGGCTGGATGGACGGATAAAAAGACAGGAAGTTGATCCACCCCGAGATGAGACTGCGTTTTGGATGCAATAGGGGGTATTAAGCGCATTTTTATCTGCCACGGAAAAAAATCCAGGCAGGTATCTTTTCAGATGCCATCAGGTAAGTAGGCATGATCACAGAAATGTGTGTGTTTGCAGAACACTGTAGTAATATTCTACAACTTTTAGACGTATAAGATGTTTATTAGGAAACAACACCATTCAGAGAGTGTAATTCATAGCTTGGACATGACATGACGTGAGTCCTGAAACTGCGTACTTCCGTACTAAGTAGTATATACTAAATGCACCTCGCTGCTTAACCCTACCTATGCGTAGGATAGAAAGCCTACTATTTGTCGATACAGTTTATCCGTCAAACTTGTCACATATAAGCTAGATAAAAGAGCCGTAAATGTGAGACGTGGACAGTTAGCTATCCCTTTATCAGCACCTGCAGGAAGGAAAGGAAGTAATTAGTGCATACTGTTTAGTAGAGAAGTATGCGGTTTGGGAATGGGTGGGGTTTTACACTGCAGCAAACGGGACGGGAGGGAGGAGGGATGGAGGGAGGATAGAGCGACCGGTGAGCAGGGACGCGAGACTCTGTCTGAGATGTTGGATAACCAACAAATAAAAACAAGAAATACATTCAGTGCGTAAATCTCACGCAGGTAACGTTTTGATCATTAATCCGTCGCCCACAGACGCGTAATGACGCCACTGTGTCATTTCGATGATTGTGATTTCAAAGCCGTGCAAAACTCCGAATAACGGAGATGAGCGAGCAGAAATGTAGCCTGGGGTGATGTAATGACTTCACTAAATAAGCTTAATGTTAAAATCTGCATGCAGTAGAGAGAAGGCCGGCAAATCCCGCGACTCTACACTAATGCTGTGTGTTGAATACCTTTATTCACGCTATTAGCGTTTATAACCTGATTCTGATGATGCTGCTGTGCTTTTCTGATTGCTCAAAAGCTGATTAAAAACACAGACATGTGCCGCCTTTTGATGCGTCATTGTTTTGGAGAGCATCCACTGGGAACAGCTGGAATATAGCTATAGCAAATGTATTAGCATAGCCTAAATGATAAAAAAAAAACCTCAAGAAAAGTTATGATCATGGATATGTTTGTCCATCTGTGGAGAAAAAACACTGAGGTGTGAATAAGTGTCAGCTGTGATTAGTTGTGTGTGTGTGTGTGTGTGTACTTGCTACATATTGAGGACCGGAACACATATATAACTAACAGAGTGAGGACATTTTGGCTGGTCCTCACTTCTTCAATGGGATGTTTACTGGTTGAGACTTGGTTTTAGGGTTCATTAGGTAGAATTAGGTTTAGAGTTAGGGTTAGGGATGGGGTTAGGCATTTAGTTGTAATGGTTAAGGTTAGGGTAAAGGGCTAGGGAATGGATTATGTCAGCGAGTGTCCTCACAAAGATAGAAGTACAGTCTTCACCGACTGGTAATGATTTTTTAGCATCATAAGTATTTGTTTTATACAACATAATTGACATGTTGTTTTAAATATTGCAGGTTAAAACTCCACTTCATCCTCTAAGAGTATGTTGAAAGCTTTGATTGGAATTTGCACCCTTCATCTCACCACTATCTTTTTACTTTTTTGGGCCACGATTGATGATGTAAGTGTTTTCTTTTTTCTTTTTCAATACACGTGCATCTATATTTTATGATATTCCCAACCTATCATTGTTTCTGTTGAAAGATTAGTTCTCCAAATAGAACTTAAAGGAGCTGTTTGTAATTTTTACAGCTTGGGAGGCAAAACAATGATAAGATTTGCATTTCTTTCTGTTACAAGAGTAGACATTGTGAGTGGCCTTTTAATTAAAAAGGACAAGGCTGAGCAGATGTAATTTCTGGGCCTGAAAAAAAGCAAACTGGGATTAGTACTGTAAATCCAGATCCTTTGACAATAGTTCATTTTTAATGTATATTTGAAATTCTATAATTATTACATGTCTGGCTCAGAAAAAAATATTGCTATTAAGGGTTCTTCATTTCTTAAAGTGGTTCTACTTTTCTAATAGGGAAAACTTCTGTTGTAGGGTCTCAATTTTTTGTTTTGTTTTGTTTTTTTAAAGTGCCAACTGCACCTTTAAACCTTTAGCCTAAATTATCAGTAATTAATGTGAGACCCTGTCCTTTCTCTGTTTCTAGGCTTGGTGGTTTACAAGAACCATGTACACAGACCTATGGGGGAGATGGGTGATGGAGAAGAATGATGATGTCTGGATATACATGGACATACCAACATCTTACAGAAAAGGTGTGCCAAGCAAGAAGCTATTTTAAACAGGGAAGATTTTTGGGAACTTCGGAATTCGTGACATTCTGTAGCATCTGTAAATACCTTAAACAATGACGACAACCAAGGAAGCTCATAACTAAGCAATAATAGGTTGAACAATGATAATGGAGTTTCTATATTGCTTTTCTAGATTACTTGCAGGCAGTGCAGGCCTTTGCAGTGTTGGCCTGCCTCTTTGCCGTCATCTCCCTGTGCGTGTTCCTATTTCAACTCTTTACACTGGGGAAAGGAAAGAAGTTCACAATCTCTGGAGTTCTGCAGCTTATGTCATGTGAGTACTCCCTGAGTCTATTTATTTATATGTCTATATAAATTGAAATATTCAAATCTCTAAAATTTATTCCATAATGAAAAAAAAGTTTTGGAAATGTATTAAAAATTAAACACAAGTAACTGGAAGAATTTATGTACTATAGAGACAGTTCCTAAATTCTTCTTCAGCCAAACTGAGCGAACAAGAGAAAGAGCTCCTAAAAGGCACATGACGGCTCACTTGGAGTTTCTCAAAATGCACAAGGACTTTCAAACCAAAAGAAATAAGATTAATTGGTCAAGAGCTTACATCTGGAGTAATCTCAGCTGCTCCTCACGGGTCAAGTTCACCCTGAAGCATGGTGATGGTTGACATCATGCTGTGCAGATGTTTTTCAGCAGCAGGCACTGGTAGGCTGTCAGAGTCAAGGGAAAAATAATTGATCAAGAATATTCAGGGCCTCACATTAGGGTGAAAGTGTTTATCTTCTAGCATGATAGTCACCACAAAGACAGATGGAGTGGCTTCAGGACAAGTTTGCGAATGCCCTTTAGTTGCTAAGCCAGAGTTTAGATGTAAGCCCGACTGAATATCTCACCAGCGATAATCCGTATCCACCTTGATAGATTCTGCAGAAACGAATAGATTAGGAAAGGAACAGGAAATTCCTCTAAACCAAATGTGCTAAGCTAGTGGAGTCCAAGCTTCATTTGGCAATAACGAAAATTTAGGCTGTAGTTGCTGCCAAGTGCTTTCAGAATTCTGGTGTAAAAGTGATTTTACCTTTTTTTTTTTTTTTATACCACATTTCTATACATTTGAGTTATTGCAAATTCCCATCCACTGGCTAGTTCTTCATTATTAGATGACATCTGCCAGTTGGGCTAAACACTAGCAGATTTTTTCCAAATATACCTGCTGATAACGGCACAGTTTTAGTTCATATGGTTCTATTTTGGCCACCTAACTCTCTCTAATGGACATACCTAAATAGTTAGCCTTCAGTTGTCTTGTCTATTTAAAAAAAGGATTAAGAACTGTTCTTTCCTATCCAGGCTTCTGTATTATGGTGGCCCTGTCAGTCTACACGGATCACTTCCATAGAGGAGAGAAGGATGGCTGGTACGGCTGGTCGTATATCATGGCTTGGTTCGCCTGGCTGCTTACGCTGATCAATGGGGCCATCTACATAATCCTGCGCAAGAGGGTGGATTAAATCAGGGAACTGTGTAAAGCACGAAAATGAAAGCTAGTATGGGCTGATTAGCAAGAGTGATCATGCTGATAGATTCTTGTGATTTTCACTTGCTGTTAGTCTAATTATCCATTTTGAATAAGAATTCCTTTTGGTGTAGTTCCAGATTAAAATGATTTTTTAACAGAGAATTTGAATCGTCAGAAAATATAAAGACTACTTTAGAAAAAAATTCCTCAAGCTGTCTCGTGTTTGAGATCTTCAGATCATCAAATTCTCAAAAGGTTATATTCTATACTGTATAAATTATGGGTCACCGTACCAAACCCCATGCCCAAGAGCTGTACTGGATGAACTAAGGTTCTTTAGATTTGAAATATCCTTCCCAAGTCACAAGTGGTCTTCCAAAGATTATAGGCCATTCACAGTTTTAACTGTATCTTCTACCAAAATAAGTTAAAAGTGAACACTGAAGGAAAAGATTAGTCAATTATATAAATTTATTACATGTTTAATTGGGCCGACACATTTGCGCTGAATAACTGTCAAAATGGCGGAGTGTTAATCTGATTAGTCTGGTGTATTCGTTTCATGATGCTTGCCACATTTAATTAGTCCTTTCATGGGAGAGTGATTAAAATAAAGGAATTTAATGTGAAGTTTATGGGAAAAAGGTGTAAAGAAATTTTATTATTAAATATAAAAGGTCACAGGTGTGTAAATATAAAGCCAAAATATATATATAGACAGACACTGTAAAAATATAGTTTTGAAAGAATACCGATTAAAAAAAAGAAACAGTTTAAAGAATGTTCAGAGCTACTGATGGCATTTTTACTTTTCTCATTTTTTATGCATTATGGTTTCTCCTCTTGCCAACACATCACTGCACATGTCCGGGATCACAACCAATAGAATTATAAGATTCATCTATAGTCATACCATTAATAGTCTGGTGCTGTAACATTTTATATCCTAACTAGTAAATGCAGTATCTGTAGTCTAAAGAATCTGCATTCATCCAACTAGAAAGGAGGAAAGGCATCACCCCAGATGATAAAGGACTTTCAAAGGTCTGGCTCAGAAGTCACTGTACATGTTCTTAAGAGAACAGATGTTATGGAAGTTTATTAAATGTTCACATTGTTGTGTTATTGCACAGTAAATCCTGGCTACTGGAAAGGAAGATTGTACCATTCAGTTAGTTTAAGTGAGAAATGATTATGGGGTTAGTCAAATCTATAAAGGACCTGCATTAATGCCTCCTCATGCTCCAGGAAAAAGGGGTTCAAGGAATACAATTTACTACAGGAGGTGATTAGACGAGTCTTGGATAAGTGTGTCTGGGATCATAAGTGAACATAAGTCACGTGGAAAAAGTTTGATGTAGAAAATGTAAATAAAGGCATTTCAAAAATCATACAAACATCCAAGCTTGATTAATTTTTTTTAATTTATTTACATCAAATGAACAACAGCTTTCATGTAACATTATTAAACTTATTAAAGTGCAATGGTCCAAAATGAAACTTGGAAAATATAGGATGTATATCCTAAATAGAGGCGGATGAAATATAGATTCATGCCCTGTGGTGGACATGTTCTGCGTGTACATCACATTTCTCAACATTAAGTGTAATATTCAGTTGTAGCTGTACCATAGCCTTAGCACGGTCATTCTTCAAGACTCTCCTTCGTGATGCACCAGGCAGTGGAAGCGGACACTGAGTGACTCACATTGTTGTATGTAGGTCTGAACTAAACCCCCTGACCAGAGGGGATCATTCTTTCCTGCACGACGAGATGTAAGAGGTGATTCTGTTCAGCAGAGAGGTGAGGCCTGCAGACAGAGAGAGAGAGACAGAGACAAAAAGAACCAAAACATTACCATGTTTTCACTTTTTATTTTTTTAACAATCAGAAAAAAAACCCACACTGGGATAATCTTCATCCAGCTCACCATAATTCTGTCTGAAGAGATTTGAGAGATTCAATGTCTTTTTCCTGACATGCCATCTACAAAACAAGCACAATGTTAAAAATGAAACTTTATTAATATCACACAAGGAATTGCAAATGCAAAGAAATGTCTGTGTTGGGATTCTTCCAAAAGGAAAATATTAAGATTACAAGTTATTGGTGGTAGTTACTAACAATGACCACTAGGTGGCAACTGGATAAAACAGCTTCATTTAGTTGCTTACTCTTTTGCGTTTAAACCAAGACTGCAAAAATGAATTTTCTCCACAAAAACAACATTCATTGGGAGCTGTACTTTTTAATTCATACATATATACATAGTGTATGTACGTTTGTGTGAGAGACAATGTGCATATGGGATGGGGACAGGGATGTTAACAGGGCATTTTCTGTAATCCAAACGCCTTACGACCTACACAATTGACGTGTTAAGGACTATAAGCTTGGTAGAATCTTACACAGTTGCCCATGTCATGCATCCTCACAGTCCGTAAGGCTCCATAAACAGTTATTCTATTATTTTACTGAATATTGAAACAACGGATCTGATAAGACTAAATTTAAGACCACATGCCAGTAAAAGTAATACTTTAAGACATTTTATGACCTTAAATTTAGAAAATCTAATTTAAGACTTTTTAGGACTTTCCAAGAATCCGCGGGTACCCACAATTCCTTGCGGCAGCAACATTAAAAACAATACACCATTAGCGCACCATTCGCGCAATGATATCTATGTACAGTAGTAACATGTTATGCCTATGTGGCATAAATCTAACTACAATCATTGGGATTCATGTTGATAAATTTTATGTACAGGAAGAACATATTCCTTTTTCATTTTAACCCTGAATGTCTATTAAGCAATGTTTTTCACTGTGTCCTCCAGGTTTATACAACCTGCATGAAACAACACTGTAAGAATGCACGAGGCGAAGTGTTTTGTAGCGCATCTTCAAACCACTATAGTTTCACTCAACAGATCCACATCGAGAACATCTTAGCTCTGCTGTTGTCTATTCCCAAGTCCTTATGAATTCTCCTTCACATCTTTCCTCGACCTCATGACGTTTTCCATCGAGTTCAAGGAAAAGTGGTTAGGAAAGGACACAGGACGGACTAACAGGATGCAGCCCAAATATATTTGATCATTTAGATATAATTTTCACAAATGCAAATTTCCCAGTCCATTTGTTAGAACCCAGGCAGTAAGACACAGATGTAAAATGATGACCTTTGATCTTTTATATTTTAAAACCCTAGCTGAGATGACACATGAAAATAACTTACCACTACAGACTGTAGTAGGAGGAAGACGTCTTCTGTGAGGAAGTTAACTAAAGGGGCAGAAACAAGGCTCATGTTCAGCCACTGAAAAACCTCAGCAACATCTAATTAAAAAAAAAAACCTAACATTCAAATTGAAAAGATCTACCAAATTACAACAGTTACAATAAATCACCCAAACGCGAGTAAAAGCTGAACCCCAGTCTTACCTTGACTGTGCGAGTCGAAAGACTCCCAGGCGTACCTCTCTAATGTCTGCGCGTGCTCGGGCAGTAGCTTCTGCGGAGGAGGCTGAAACAGATGTATATGCATATATGGATACATACAGACCAAATGAACACAATTAACCTATTCAGAATTTTGTTATACCGTTAATTTGTTAATACCGGCACAGAATTAATACCACGATTAAAATGCGCAACGTATTTACTTCTGAACCAAATAAACCACAGTGCAGTGACATGATTATACCTAAGACAGCTAGAGGGATATCAAGGTCCATCCATCCATCCATCATCTATAGCGCTTTATCCATCTGGGTCGCGGGGAAGCTGGAGCCAATCCCAGCATCTTGGGGTGAGAGGCAGGGTACACCCTGGGCAGGTCGCCAGTCCACCAC
>JAQQZR010000010.1:5455495-5472623 GCA_030068235.1 Notoglanidium macrostoma
CTGTTCTGTATGTCATGTATGTTATGTCCAGTATGTCCTTAGGTCATGTATGTCCTTGTGTTTTTGCACATTGAGCCTGGAGAAACGCAATTTCGTTCTACTATGCAGTCTTGAACTGTATGGTCTGAATGCCAATAAAGTTCACTTTGACTTTGACTTTGACTTGATAAACATCCATGTTTCCTATGAATGTAGAGCCAACATTTCAAAACTGAGACTTTGAGCAACTCTGTACATATATTTTTGGAGTGTTGCGGCATTTTGGAGGGAAGATGGGGCTGCTCAGCAAAATAAAAATTCAGGTGCTGGGTCAGCGGTTCTGGAAATGTGAATTCCTGTTTCATAAAGCACAAAAAAGGCAAGTGAGAATACGTCTGCCGCATTTTGTGGTTTCCTATGCTCATCTGATGTGCTCTGAATCATGGAATTAATATTACATGCTGATCACGCTTTTTTTTTAACTAAATCTGATTTCTTATAATAAAAATAAACGCTGTAATAACTTGTACGGAAATGAAGCAGTTGAGACAAAAAGTCAAAGGTAAAGAAGTAAAACAGGCTCACCGTATACACTGAATCAGACGTGGTTCCTTCTGTCACAACTGTATTCCTCTTTCTTTTTTTGGCTTTCACTTTATGTTCATCTCCTTCAGATGGTGAATGATTCTGAATGAAAGATCAAATTCAAGCAGTTTAGAAGTATGACACTGATTCAAGGAATTGTAGTAGAGAATGTACAGTATATATAATGTATAGTGTCCTGTGTAATATGGCTGTAACTTGCAGTCAAAAATTAAGATTATTGCAGTAATGATAATGCGATCGGGCCATTTCTGCACCTTCTCAGTGACAGAGATTGACATTTTACTTGAATCACAAACAGTGAGTTTATGAATTATGTAGTATGAATTTATCAACAGAATACTGTGTGACTGTCTGATTGAAAAAAAAAGAAAATGTTTTCTAAAAAGTGTTTCTGTAAATTTCAGAGAATTAGGACAGGCATTTGCTATCTTCATACATGTTTCTATGTTTGTTGATGCTAAACTTTTAGAAGTTACGTACTAGAGTTTACTTTAGTAAAGTACGTTACTGATATATACAGAAAACCTTTAATCAGTATGAAGTTTTTTGGAAGGAAAACTGTTCTTTCAGAGGTAAAACTGTTCCTTTAAGATTTTTGGTACAGGAAAGATGGACAACAGAGGAAGTTATGTTTTGTGGTTTCTTTGTAACAATTTGCAATTTCTTTTTTGTTTCATTAACTTGAGAGGAAGTTTATAGCTGTGATAACAGGAATTAACTTGATGCTCCACAACATTAAACATCCACTATGTAGTATTTTGAGGGTATCTATTAGCAGAAATTGAATATATATTCTATAATATACTTAAGTAATTCATAAATATGCTTTCATTAGTGTATAATTACCTGTAACTATGAATCATTGTGTTTTCTTAACTTTAAAATGAGCCCTTTATATCTACATTGGGAGCGGGCCCACTACAGAGCCACCATGTTGCGCTGCTACAGTAGCCCAGAACAGACAAACCTCTAGAGAGCACCTGCCACATTTTTCGATTTTAAAAGTTGCAGCATGAATCCAGAAGGACAACAACAAAGAAGAAACGAAGATAAGGAAGAAGGAAGAAGGGTTTGAGAACCCAAATTTAAAAAAATGGAGGGATGATACTTATTATTTAGCACAGAAAAAGCAGGGGCGCATGAATGTAAGTGCTTGGAAGTATACCTGACGGCCACCGTACACGCTAATAGAAAGGGATGGGGAAGAGAGAGACATTCAGTTGGTTGAATCCTACATAGTGGACCTTTAAGCATAACTATAAATGGATAAAATGTTTGCCGGGTGATTCATTAATGCACAAACTGTCACTTGTTGGCAGACTGTTGTGGTAGAATAAAGGGAATACAACATGCTGTTATATGACAAATTGTTGGTTATTTTCTTATACAGCATGCCCCATTAAAGTCTTTTAATAATCAGTGGTGTTCCAATGACTAGGGGCAATTGCAATCACTAAAGATTTGTTTGTGAGGACTACAATATTAATTCACCAGCAAAAAAGTAAGTAAAAGGTAAATAAAAAAGCATTATATAAAGTTAAGCACGACTTTAAAGAGGAATAAAATGGTCAGTAGTTTCTGTCTTTCAAAATCACCTTGTACAACTTGAAGATATAAAGTGATCCAACGATGCTGAGAAGCAGCAGAACAATGAGTACAACCAGCAAAGCGATGACAAAACTCTTCATATCTGGCAGATAACCCACATCTGAGAAAAAGTGTAAGAAAGACAGACATAAAGAAGGAGACAAGGAATGCATGTGGTTATCAGGACGTCGTGAAACCGGCTCTTGGAAGTGATTCAACTTCAGAAACTTTCGTGTTGCTCAACAGGCAGTGGTAAGAGTCAACGCATTCACTTTCTGTTCTATAAAGGGTTTTTGTGTCCTAAGCATAATTTAATTAGGCCTGTCTTTCATCTCTCTGTCACATCTTTCATCTTATTTAACGGAAAATATGCTCATTAAAATCTCATGGAGCTGAATCTTAAACTTAAGTATTCCTTCCAAATACAAAAGTAATAAATAAAGCAGTTAAACCCAGCCTCCACGTTCAATTTGATATATTTCGCACCATCTGTTCACGCCCTTGCTCATAAAATGCAAGACTATAACTTCTGACCACTTAATAGCAATTCTGTGTGAAACTTTACACCACGCATTATGACTGAAACCAATCCTGGCAGCGTTATCAATATGGAAACGAGGCCAGGTGTTGTCTGAGGTGCACATCCACTCCTAGTTACTCACCTCGTACAAGGACAACCCAATACAGCTTCTCATTCATGTACTTGAAGTAGTATTCTCCGGAGCATGAGCTGTTAGGCATGGTGATATTTGCAAACAAATGCCTTATTTGTTGAGTAGGAGAAGTATTACGATCAATAGATTGTGTCCATACTTGGTGACTGTTTCGGTAACAGCTAATTCTGCTGGTGGTGCTGTTAGCTGGGACGGTGACTTCAAGCTGGTGGACGACTGCACTCCCTGCCAGTACCACGCTGGTTCGCTTCTTGAGAGAAAATTTGGCTAAAAAAGAGAGAACACAAAGAGATCCGTTGATTGGGTGTTTGGAAGAAGCTCCAGATCGACCAGTTTTTATGTTTTCTCACAAAATTATTGAGTTAAGAAAGCTCGTCATAGACCTCATCCTAGATTGCCACAGAGATGTATTAACAGTATTATATGAACAAATGGTCATCATTAGTCTAGAGAAGTAACAGATGTTTTTCTTTTGCATGCACTGTTTAGCACTTAAGCTCATTTCAAATACCACCACCTCACATACACATCTTAATATTTTTTTCATAACATCGAGCACTACTGCTCTTCCAACAAAAAAATACTCCAGTAAGAAAACAATGACCAATAAAACAGTAACTGGTCTCAGTACAGTAGGTGTACAATGCGGTATATATTGAAAACAATATGGAGATTTTTTTTATTTTCTTCTGTATTGTAATTGTTTTATTTCCCCTTGCTTCATTTTTGAAACTCTCAATTACATAAGAATGCATGAAAATACGACAGGTTAAAAGCAGTCACGGCACAAATTTGCCGTAAAAAACTGTAACAGAAAAAAATAGTAATTGTTGATAATAGCTTATAATTGCTCATAATCTTTCCACCTCTTCTGTGAGATTAAACAAGAATATATGTGTGGTGACCTGGAAAAAATGGTGAAATTCTGACATCATCTGTTATATGATGTTTTAAAACCAAGCCTTATCACTTGAGGTACAGTAAATGTCAGTCACGCCATCTGATGACCTGAGCCTCATCAGCACTGTTTGCTGTGACATCATTTTTGAAATAATTGCTGATTACAGTAATTCTGTGAGGTTTGCTCTGCTTCCCTATTCATTAACTCTCAAACATTGCAACAATATCTGCTGCCATCTGTACAGCACAAGTGACGCTGTGTATGAGCTGTGGATCATCTGACAGCTGTTGTTTAGTCTAAAAATGGAATCTGTTAAGCATGTGTTAGAAAGTAAATGCAGCTATGAGGTCTAAAACCCCATTTTTGGTAAAAAAAAAAAAAAAAAAAAAAACCTGAATTTTCATCATTTTGGGCTGTTGGACTGAAATCAGCCACAGTGACATCTGAAGGGTTTTTTGCAGACCTCCACACAAAGAGGAAATGCTTTGAACTGACCGACTATGAGTGCGTGACTGCATGAGGATGGTGAAATTTTGTATTGTCCCTGGCAAATGTCTTCATGGTTTCTTAACGATTTCCTTCCAGGCTCAAGTCTTCTGTAGAAGGAAATTACAGAATTTGGTGGCATGGTAGTGCAGTGGTTAGCAATGTCGCCTCACAGCAAGAAGGTTCTGGATTTGAACCTATCGGTCACCTGGGGCCTTCCTGTGTGGAGTTTGCATGTTCTCCCTGTGCCTGTGGGTTTCCTCTGGGCACAACGGTTTCCTCCCACAGCCCAAAGACATGCAGATTAGGTTAACTGGCTACTCTACATTGCCCCTAGATGTGACAGTGAGTGTGAATGTCTGTCTAACTCTCTCTGTTATCCCTGCGATAGATTGATGACCTGCCCAGGGTGTACTCCACCTCTCGTCTGAAGTCAGATGGGATCGGCTCCAGCCATGACCACCAATGGATAAGCGGTATAGATAATGGATGGATTCAGGATTTATGATATGATATTTCTGCACACATTGTGCTGCTGGTGTATATCTGACTCAAAATATTTACCGAAGCCCTTTTTATTTAGGTCAATATAGTATTTGTTACTTATAGCTAACCTCAATTAATTTGAAATCCAATCCCTTATCCATTTGGTTTTAAACTTGAATGTAATCAGTTTTGAACAAAGTATGAAAACAAGTTGGCTGTGGAGATACATGGTTTTTCCTGGTGGTAGAAAATGAGTTAAATGTAGTATGTATGCAAGCATTGTGAAGATTATGTCCACAAAATACATTCTATCTCAAAACAACAAAAATACAGTGCTGTTGTGCTTATTGTATGAAAAATCTTGGAAAGGATTAATGTTTATAGTAGTTGTTAAAAACTGTAATGCTGTTATACTATACTGTTCTACGAAAGTATTAATTGAGGTTATTGATTAGGGCAAAAATAGCATTATTATATGATATATATATATATTATCATACATTATATATATATGATAAAGATGTCTGTCAGCAAAATAGAAATGTTACACTATAAAAAAGCTTTTTTTTCTATGATATTTTGTTTTATGTAAATCCTAAAAAAAGATAATAATAAAAAATGTAATATATTTTATCATTTAAATTTTAATCTTCAATCAGCTAACTGCTACTATGAATGAACCTTAACACCCATTACCGATAGGATAACAGAAAAAAAAACACATACCTTCACTCCTATTACAGCAACACAACAGAAAAATCCACAACACTCCAGTCTGTGTTGTAACCATCATGTTGTCCAACTCCCAGTTGCTGTATGATTGTACGCAGAAAATATTTTTAATGCCTAATCACAGTCTGCTTGTCAGGCAGTCTGGTTGTGGTCAAACAGTCCCTTATCCGTGTAATGTCAGAAGGACGTGGCTATAATATTTACAGGAAGCTGTGACATAACGCTTAAAGTCCTGAGGCTTAATTTAGACTTACTCAGTCCAGAATTTCCCACATGTTCTCACACTGATGCTCTTAGATTTCTAAGTACCCTAAGCAAAATATTCAGCAATATGACATCCATTGGGCTTTTCTATGTCAGCGTCAGTGTCATGAGACTTTATTGTCTCATAGAGTCCCTCTGAAATAAGTTCCTCTTTTCACCACACCATCATAGCCATGTTTCCTTTGTTTGCTCTAACATCGGTACAGGACCACATGACTGATTTGGGTATATTACAGTAATGCTGGAAACTTTGGAGTTTAATGTAAATGCTTGGTAACAAAATAAACTTCCTGCTTATGCCTTATACCCTGCAACACATATCCTTTAAAAGCTGTTCATTTTTCAAAAAGGGGTCAGGCATAAGGGGTAAACAAAACACGGTAAACAAATATGTTGTTCTGAATTCAACCACTAGGTGGCACCAGTACATCAAAAAATATGCTTAATTGTACACGAGGCCAAGGAGCCCATAATCAAACCCAAATAAAAAGGCAGCACAAACAGATTGATCCTATTTTAGTACCCTGTGGGCTATTTACTTCTAATGATTTGATGATTGGATTACAATGTTATAGCAGACCATTGTGGATGATTTGCAACACAATTAATTCCTGTTATCGCTTATGTTATAACAGCTATAAACAGTCGTTCTCTCACCATTCTTTCTTTTTTTATGAAATTCATTATCATTTCATTAATTGATTATGTATTATTATCCATTGCTGGAGCCAATCTCAGCTGACATCCAGCAATAGGCAGGGTACACTAATCTATCACAGGGTTTACACAGAGATGAACATCCATTCACACTCACACCTGTGGGCAATTTAGAGTAGCCAGTTGATATAATCTGCTTGTCTTTGGGATGTGGGAAGAAACCGGAGCACCCGGAGGAAACCCACACAGGCACGTGGAGAACATGCAAACTCCACACAGAAATGCCCCAGTCAGCTGCAAGGTTCGAACCCAGAAGCTTCTTGCTCTGAGGTGACAGTGCTAAACACTGCACCACTGTGCCATCCTTTCTTATGAAATTAATAAGTTAAAAAAAAAATGCAGCTTGTCAGGTTAATGAGAAAAAAGTCCTTTCCAATGGCAGAAAGCTTCAATTTACAGTTTTATCTTTGAGATTTACAAATTGCTGGGAGAGAAAACACCAAAGTCCTTATAGAGATCCATTAAGCCATTTATGTGAAGAATTTACCATACAAGTCCCTGTGTTAGTTATGAAATGTTAGAAATAGAAATGTTTACTTATTCGAATGAGAGCATTAATCTAATTTACATTAAAGATTTGTCTTGTAGCTATAAACACCTTCTGACCAATCGAGCATTAAACCTTAAAAACAGTATTAATAAAGGTCTTTGTTTCATGTCTGTTTAGATTTATACAATTTTAGGTTCATAGGCAAAATTTAACAAGAGCCATTTGACTTCCAACATAACTGAATTTCAGTTATAGGATTTTTGGGTCTTCATTCAATACAGGAAAATGTTTTTAAATTTATGTCTTTGTTTATGATATACACTACAGGTGAGGTAGATAAGAGGTTAACTTGAAAAAATGCTGGAGTGTTCCTTTACTGTCAGTAGGTTACTGTCCTTCCATTCTACTTATGGGTCATGAATATATTTTACAGTTAATAAAGATCTGACTAATTTCATATCAGTTCTGCTCTGTAAAATTGTATTTCCTCACTTTTTATTGGCACAGTCTGACTTCCAAAATTGTACTAAGGTAAGAAATGAGGAGACGGCTGTTCTTTCCGCTTCAAAGCAATGTAATGATTTCTATTATGAGACGAGCAGCTATTTTGAGGAGTCATGATATTCTACAATCATATTGAGCTTGTTATAACAAGGTATTACACACACAGGCGTTAGTTCTCGGACACTCTGGCTAACTTTCTATTGCCTGAGTGCATTAAAAAGAGTAAGAAGGAATCCAGTTGGAGTGATGTATGCGTCGTGCGTAATGAGAAACAGGAGTGCATGCGCACTGCAGCCCAAAGTAACACAGAAGCCAAGACTGATCTCATAAATTCAATGAAAACAGATCAGAGTGAAAAGGAGCGAGAGAGAGAGAGAGAGAGAGAGACAGACCAGAAGAGAAATAACATCTGGATGTCAGTGACTAAAAAAAAAATTCCTGTTTCATAATCTTCCTCTTTTTTTATCTCTTCATCTATCTCTCCATGTTGGCAAGCTGTAAAATGGGTTACATATGGACACAATACACACCGTTTAAATATATTGATCCAACTTTGTAACTTTCTGTGGCACCTGAGGAACGATGTTGGATCATATGAAACTTTTACAGAGCATTGGTAATATAGTAACTTGTATTTGATATAATAAACTATTATACTATATTATTCTATCATGCACAAAAGTTATTCATAAAGAACCTAAAGGTTTATATAGACTTTTATAGACTTTTAATCACATGAGTGCAGTGGATTTGTCTGTGTGCTTTACCGACCATTTGTTTACTGGAGACTGTGTGTGTGTGAGTGTGTGTGGGCGGGTTGTAAGGGGCAAAGAAAAAAAGCAAAAAGTGTAAAAAGTTCCCATCTGGACACAGCTGGACTACAGGAGAGAGACAGAGAGAGTTGAAGAAGCATGAATTCTCTCTCCGTCACAAATAAAAAGAAGTTGGAAACAACTTGCATAGCTCTACCTATAATCACATTGTTGCTGCTCAGAAAAGAGGGAGGGGAACAAACAAGAGATAGACAGCAATTCAGAAAGGCAGAAAGGAAAGCAAGAGAGAGAGAGCTGTAAAACAGTGGACGGAAGGAAACAAAGAAAAAAAATCTGTTTTTTGAGAGAAACAGGTGTAAGACAACCAGCAAAAGAATATCATCACTTTCTGAAAGCGTAAGTCTAATGTTTATCTCAATCCAAAAAAGTGTTCTTAAACATCTTCTTATTTAATGCTATCATACTGTAGGTTGTAGGTTGTATATATATATTATATATTATACTATATATATACTTATTATCAGTAAAACGTGCTAAAGGTTACATGACAAGTTTTTGATGGTCCTCTGGTTCTACTGTCAAACTCTTTAATCTGCATGGTTCGATTTCCTAAGTAATATTTGGCATCAGACTCCTTTTCATGTGTCCATCCGATGATTCCTCTAGGAAAGAAGATGATGTTTTGTCCATTGTATTATTGCAGCATATATAGCACCAGCACATGGAAAGGTCATTTTAAATTAAAAATTTTTTTTAAAATTTTTTAAGCCACTGCATTTGTATTTGCAGAAGTTCCTACATCTGGCAAGAAAATATCTGTCCAGAGGAGAAACTCTGGTCTCTGTGTCATGCCAGATTTTGTAAATGTGAGATAAAGAAAATTATGTGGACTAACATCTTTTAACCAGGCAGAATTCATCTGTCTGATCTTTAATTCATAACGATCCATTTCTTGACTAGTATTCAGATGTTCAGCAGATACATTCAGCTAACTCTGGCATATTAAACCCATTAACATCCTAAAAACTGGAAATGTTACACACTGGAGTTTGTTTAACCTTACTTTCTGAATCATTCCAACTTCCAGACATGTCTACTGTCTTCTTTGTTTACTTTAAGCTTTTCCTCCTGCTGACTCTTCACTCTGATTTCAATTCAATTCCAGCTCAAACTGCATCACTCTTGCCCTCTTTTTACACATGAGCCTCCTTGATCATCCCAGGTCACATTTGTTTCCTTTCAAAATCAGTTATCAAAGCCAGTGCTGGTAACCTAAGTCCAAAATTCATGTCAATATTTATGTGAAGGAACCTTCGTGTGTTAAAAGTTCGGTTACGCAGGTACACAAGTTAATTTTCTTGTCTGTCCTTTCAACTTATGCAAATTACCTGCGTGTAGTTCATGTCACCATGGTTGCCAGATTTGTACTTATTTATTTATTTATTTATTTATATGTATGTAGAATTGTTGAGATGGGGTTTTTCAAATGCTACTAGAAAACATGCTTTTAAAAACAAACACTTGCCTTTAAATCCTCCAAAAATGAGTGATAGAAAGTGCAGATGGTATGAAGAGATTGCTTTTTTCTCTGTGATGTTTAATGTAGTAAGATGTAGCATAGCAAGAGACAATTTAAAATAAATAAATACCGAATAAATAACACAAGGATATGAAAGCGAAGATACTGTAATTATCACATTAATCACTGGAACGCTGGTGTCATTTAACAATATGGCTTCATCTTCATTATTAAGCAGCTTATAAAATAGCACATGATCCAGCACAAACTATTATTTTGCATTTCATTTTTTAATATCAGACAATGACATCTGATATAAGTGACATCAAATTGAAGTGATGAAACTGTGGTATGTCATTTATTTTGTCAAATAAATGTTTATTTATTTACATTTCTCTGTTTTCCTAAAACTCCACCCCATAAGTCTGTAGTTACATTTGATGTCTGACAACCAATTTGTCCAATTTTGATATTAAATCTTCATTACATGCTTAAATCAACTCTGAATATGGCGCTTAGCCCATAACCGATTCATTACTGTTAAATTACTGCATAAAATTGCATGTGTGTAAAGACCTATAGAGCTTTTATCTTTTATACTCCAAATGATTGCAATTATACTACCAGCTGCTCATGCTCATGAGACTCTCATGAATACCACCCCTGGAGTGAGAAAGCTGATCTTGAATCAGTTTTTGAATACAAAATTACACATTCATCTTGGAGGGACGGAGGAAGCTGATTTTAGATCAGCACTATTACACTGTGGTATGGTCTCCATATGGGCCCCTGTCTTTATAAGTTCTGGGATGGGGCCATTTGGAGAAATACCATGGCACTGCTTCACACTGTTTCAGTTCCTAGTGCCAGTTACATTCCACCCTGATTACAGATTTATGTAAAGCTTTACTCTTTACACTCCACATCACTGAATCGATCAATACTGAGCACTTTACAGTTTTAACACCGTCCAAGCCAGAAGGGTCTAGTATTGTGCACTCAGTCATTTTGGCCCATAAGACCACTTTCCTTTGCAGGCTCTCAACATCTGGGAGTCCTGAACAAAGGCTACTTTTCTCT
Source organism: Notoglanidium macrostoma (assembly GCA_030068235.1). NCBI lineage: Eukaryota > Metazoa > Chordata > Actinopteri > Siluriformes > Auchenoglanididae > Notoglanidium > Notoglanidium macrostoma. Next base: position 5,466,294 of record JAQQZR010000010.1, read on the forward strand.
AAAGCTTCAAATGAACTAATTAAGTTTCCATTGAATTACAGCAGTCACAAGACCATCATTCCATTCTGCTTTTCTCATGCTCATCTGTTGTGCCTTAAAAACAGACGCTATTTGTATCCAAACTTTTTTTAAGTAACTAGATCAAAAACATGATGAAAGTGGTGGAAAATGAGAGAGGAATAATAACATTTTGAGAATTCTGGCATTTTGACTTTTGACCTTTTTGATTTTAAAAACTATCCAACTGCAACTTCTCAGTTTGGTGCAAAAAATATGCCAGACTGATATCATATCAGGATACAAAGATGTGTATTTTGCCTCTCTCTCTCTCTAATATACAGTCAAAAATAGCCAAACCATCAAATGTATTAATGATATAAACATCATTGTCTTAGGGATCGATAGGTGTACATAGGTGCTTCTGTAAATAAGATGGAGGTCACATGACCACTCTTATCTCCATTCTGAATTTTCAAAGAACGAAAGAAGTCATCTTCACACTATTATTTCATTGTAATTGCTCTTAGAGAATTTTTTTCTGTCCCAAAATGAGGTAAAGATTTGTTGGTTGCCTTTACACCATCCACCATCACTTTCAGAACATAAACATTATTAGTAATTTATTATTTTTCAGTACATCATTGGTGTCTCATGTTATGAAAAGTTCTTCTTGAAGTAGCTGCAATAGCATGTGCATGAGAGAGAGTGTCCAATATAATTATAAAAAGCTCTACGATTTAACGAAGATTGATAGCGGTGAGATGCTTTTGGTAAACTTGGCTCTTTTTGTTTATGCACCTTGTTGACAGTAGAGCAGTTATAATTAGCGATTTAGCAGTATGGGTTCACCAAAATATAAGACACTATAGCGATGAGCTAAGAGCTGGGTCATCCTAACAACACGAAATTCAGTTAATTCTTCATACACATGTTGAGTTAACAGTGAGTCCCTCGAGCCAGTCTGCTTTGTGAAGCTTGCCACCGGGGTCAATGAAGTTGGCTTATTAGCTCAGCTATGCTTCCTTTTTATCTCCTTCTGTGCATCTGTAATCACTCTTCTTTCTCTCTCGCTCTCTCTCTCTCCCACTCTCGCTGTCTCACCACTACCTATTACCATTCTGCCAACTCTTGGACTGAGCTACTGGCAGGATGAAGGTGCAAATCTGTTTTCCGTTAAACTTTTGAAATCCCCTTCCTCTCTCCCTCCAGGCCTCTGAGCCGTTATGCCCATTTCCATGGCAACGAGGACAGTAACGATGCTGGCTGCCATCATGATGCTTTTGGCTTCGTCGCGTGCGATGAGCAATGAGCTGGAAGATTATGACACCTGGAACTATAGAGAAGGAGGTAAACATTGAGGGAAATATATATATATTATATATATGTATAATTTATATATATAAAAGGTCACTGACTTTTATTATAGATAGATGTATGCTGAAGGTTCTTAAGTTCCTTCCTACTTCATCGTTAGTAAACAACTTTGCAGCAGTGTTGCATCATGCTAACTTGTTTCCTATTCCTGCACGTACAATAAGGTGTCCTTTTCTTAAAAAAGACAAAGAATTGAAATTGTTCTAAAAACTATTGTGTAGTTTATAGTGTATATTTTACAGTATTTACAGTATTTTACTGTGTAATATGTCACTTCCCATTCAACACAGCTTCCTCGTTTACTGTATACGTGTTGCACCATAGTGTTGAAGACACAATACTTCTCTCTCTCTCTCTCTCTCTCTCTCTCTCTCTCTCTCTCTCTCTCTCTCAGTATGTAATGTATGGCTCAACACAAAACCATCTCAAAGTTTGAAAGTCAATCCTTCAGGGCAGAAATGCAAATTGTGTTGTTACTAAGGAACAATCAATTTCAAATCAAATTACAATAACAAATGATGCATTTTTATATCTTATTACAATCAGATTTGAATTACAAATGACTTCATGATGTCTATGCCTCATTTCAAAATGCGCAAGAGGTCAAACAAGGACAATTGTCTGTTCTAACACACCAATTATTTAACAAGAATGTTATCCTTGATGGTAAATGTCTGGCAGCCTGGGAAAATTCTTCACATGGTGAAATTTGGGCGCTTTCTATCAAAACTAGAGATGAATTCATGTCTTGTTTGTACCTATCTCAATCACAGTTAACATTTTAAAGTCTAGTTAATAGTGACAAAGGAAAGCATTGCATTTAAAGACTTCATTCCATAGTCTGCTGAAAAGATGCCAATACACCAACTGTCTAAGATCTATTTCTAAGCAGTAATTTGGTTTTAATTATACAGTATGTATATTTCATTATTTGTACTGAGTGAGATACACAAATTGCAAATATGGCCATAATATTTCTCTCCATCTTTACCCAAGCCTTTATTAATAGCCTACAGATCGATAGGTTATTCAAGTCCTACCCATCCGGCAGTGATTAGATGTATAATAATATCCTTTATTTCATAACAATAGGCTCATGTCCACGCCTGAACCCAGCTCAGAAGCCAACTCCCATGAGCCCATTTTGCTTACTAACTGGGCCATTCTGGACTACAGCTCCCATAAGGGCTCACTTCCTCATTCTCAGTCTCCTGATTACTAATCAACTACACTTGTTCTCGGTCACCTCCCCCTTCATAATAGGACTTTGCGCTTGTGCACACGCACATGCAATCACATTTCAAAGCAATCCAGTTGCCTGTTTCTGCCAAGTCTTATATTACTGTGTTTATTTATTCTGGTTATGACCCTGCCTGTTATTTCTTGTTTCCTGAGTTTGCCTCTGTCTAGTTTGTCCTGTTTGCTGATTGCCTGACTCTGCCTGTTATTTTGACCTTGACATTGCCTTCTGATTTTGTCTTTGTTTGCCAGTATCCACCCAGTAAAGCCTCTTAACCGCACATGCATCCTTGTCTGCCTGGTTCTCTGCTTCCGACAGTGGCAAACAATTCATACATTATTACAAAGAGTCCTCAATAACTCAATATAACTCATCTCTACTGTATATGTCAGTTTTTTTGCCACAGATATAGAATTTAAACCAGCCTTTTGTACAATATCCTTGAAGTAATTTTGGATTCCTGACCTAAGTTTTGGTTATTCAGGATGCAAAAGCTAATAAAAGGCAAGTCAGAGCACATTACATTACATTACATTACATACATCAAGGAATCTCAAATGAATACCTATTCAAATAATTACTTTAAAAGGATATCAATTTGTCCCCACACCTGGACTTTTTTTTTTAACTCCTTTTTACTTTCTTACAAGATTCAGCATGTAAACCTTGTATAAAATAAATAAACAATGAAACATAAAAATGATTAGCAGTGTGTGTCAAGAGCATATTACTTGGAAACAAAACTAAAAAAAAAAACTCTTCTCTTCAAAAAATGTGCTACACCTTTCTTCTTTATAGTTTGTAAAATACATCAGCAAAAAAAAACAAAAAAAAAAAACCCTGCTTGTTAAAATAACAGTAATTACAGTTTGTCATAGCTCTATGCAATCACTAAATATGCATATTTAATGAATAAAGTAATAACAACATCAATCACAAACAAGGAACAGGTGATATTAAAAACACTAACAAAACACTAGCTATGATAATAATAATATATTATAGTAATAATCCTGTATATAGTATAGTAATAATTAAATTGCCTGTAGATTAAATTGTGACTTGATAGCTGTAGTTATTGGAGAATCTTGGGCAAACTGTTTCTCGCATTTAAACACTGTTTTAGAGATTTTAATTAAGGCAAACATTTCCTACATTCCCTCAATGTGTCCATTCGCATGATTAATTCTCTTGAAAAATGCGAATCATCATCAGTGAGCAAGACTTATACGATTTAAAGATCTAAAGCTGTTTCCATCCATCTACAATAATGAAGTAGCTCTATGGGCTGTAGAATGACAGAAGTCTAATGAATGTTTTTTCCCCATTAGATTTCTAAAGTAATAATAACCCTCATAGATATTTATTTATAATGCGATTGTACAGGGCTGAAAATCACATCGTGGTCTGCTCACAGTCTGCCAGTTTTACAGCCCTGCAGTCTACCAATATAGCAAACTCAAATGAATTTGAGGACACGAGGACACAAATTTAATGATCTCATTATCTCCATGACCTCTGACTTGAGGCCACATGGTGCCTCAATCAGCTCATGAGTATTTAACTTCATTATTTTTTTCTCTTGTCGTCATGATAGCGGAGCACGTGAACGTGGCTAATGTACGGAGTGTGACGAGAGTGCTGGACACTTGGGGCAAGCGCATCTTTAACGAGATCAAGACGCTGCTGCACTCCCAGCCCAATACACTCCTGCCTGACTACTCAAGGTATACTGCTGTGCTTGCACACTTATATTACATTTTTCATTACGCGATTATGACTCCCAGCAGTACTCTGACTATGTACTGGCTAAACAGGGGACCAGTGATTGGCCGAAGCTGCATGTCTCGTTAAATCAGTGGAGGTTATATTGGAGGATAGTGCATCCTCAGAGATGTGTAGTCTAATATTCTGGAGACTATGAAATGAGAGCACACTCATGGAACAAGGATTTCTCAAGGATTGTTTAGATGCGTAATGGTTCTGTCTTTCTAATGGGGTTGTACTTGGAACCTTCTCTGAAAAGGAAATGCTCTGTTCTACATTGTAAGGATGAATATTGTACACAGAGGGATTAACTGAAAAGCTTTTATACTTAATGTTAGATCACACATCACTGAGGTCTTGACCTTTATCATTTTATCAAATTAAGACCAAATAGGACACACACAAATATCTATGTGTGTGTGAGAATGTGTGGGCAACATTTAACTTTCACAATAAAAATGCAATGTGTATTAAAGGTGCAATTTGTAACTTTTACAAATGTTTCTAAATCTATAATAGCAATATAAGTTTAATTATGTATTGGAACAACTACATTTCACCCTAATACTGTATAATGGATCTGAATAGTTTCTTTGTTTCAGGCTTCTGTTTACATTTTTCTGGCCTGGAGTAAGCTCCACCAACAGCTGCACAGCCCCTGCCCCTTTGTTAAGTAAGGTAGGCAGATGCAAATGCAGATTAAAGATATTTATTAAGAACAGGCAAACCCTAGTGCAAAACGGGAAGCAAAAGATGTGGTCCTAAACAGGCAAGGGTCAGGCGATCTGCAAACAACATGAACTAGGACAAAAATTCAAGAATGTAAAATAACAGAATACAAGAGCTATGCTATACACGAGAGACTTTAACTTGAGATAAAAGGCTCAGTAAAATCAGGTATGCAACGCTAAACAAATACCTTGCTAATGTGAGTGTGAGCTGAGATTCCTTTTTTAGTCCTTTCGTGAACAGGTCCTATGACTGTGAACGTGTCAGTGAGCATGGTGCATGGGTGCTATAGTCCATGGCAGCCATGTATATAGGCCATGGAACATTCTGGAAAGCATAGATCAAAACCGCTTTTGGCACTGACACCCTTTTCCTAAAAAATGAGCTATTAATTATTTTGTATATTTTAGACATTACAGTATATTAACTGTATTACTTTTATGATACCTTAATAAAAGCTATTGCAAATTGTCTAGGCAGTAGGAGGCATGTGAATATGATTTTGACCCAAAAATCAAAGCGCCTACAAAACAGCCACCAGGACCATGTGTGTGTTTTCTTATTTTCCATATTGAATCATTTATTTTAAAGCATATTATTTATTAACTCCTATAAATAATTTAGTTTGCAGTCATAAGAGTGAGGATTGTAAGCCCGAAGACTCCTGGGATTTTAATGGGTTAAATAGTTTTTGCAGACTTTAGTCACATGGACAATGGAGCTGATCACAAAGTTTCAACTGCTGTGAGTTTTTACATGGGTGCATGTTCTGCATGTTATCAGGGAACACTGGGGAAAAAAATCTACACATGAAGATGGAACTGCCCTGTAAAAAGGACCATAAAGTGAATCACTAACAAAAGTATTTTTTGACGTTATAACATTTCTGTATATGTGCAAATATTAGCTGCGGTTGTGCTCAGGCTCGGCTTTGCAGGTTGATATGAATTCATGTTTACAGTTTGCTTCAGATTATTGATTTTTTTTTCTGTAGCTGAAACACACCAGATCCTCAAAATCTTTACACACACAAACACACACACACACACGCAGGCTCCCTCATATAGACACATGTGCAAACTTTTTTATCTCCATAACACACATGGACTGTTACCAACATACTGCCCACACCTTTTTCCTTGCTATTGAAACACACACACACACACACACACACACACACACACACACACACACACACACACACACACACACACACACAC
>JAQQZR010000010.1:5472723-5485608 GCA_030068235.1 Notoglanidium macrostoma
CACACACACACACACACACACACACACACACACACACACACACACACACACACACACACACACACACACAGAAACACCCACACACAAACACACACTCAATCTCTCTAAAACTTTGTTCTCTGGCTTCACAGAGTGCGTCCTCTTTCCGAATCACTCAATGATCTCTTCAGAGAAGTCTCCCACTTACAGAAGCGCATCACAGACCTCAACAATCGCCTAGCAACCTTGGAGCCCTTTCTCCGTCGTCATGGCTACTACGAGGAAGACAAGGAGGCCACTGAAGGAGCCCCCCAGAACCTAAAATCTGTAGGCACGAGTGTGGCACAGTACCCACGCCGGTACAGGGTCCGAGTGGCCCAGCCCGTGAACAGGGTGGTTCAATCCAGGAGAGTGAGAGTGTTCAAGGATGAAAATGGGAAAGTCAAAATGAGGGCAATTGGAAGATAGATAGAAAGGAGAGACAAAGATAAATTATAGACAAAGGTATTAATATTTTTAAAGAATATTAATAATATGCAAATATTATTAATAATGTATTGAATATTTGAATTGTCATTCTCATATCAACCTCATATAGCGAGTCACGTATATCATATAAATTATACAAGAACATGTTCTCTCTGTTAGCTGCACTAGTGTAAGCTCAGATCTCAAAGGTCCAATCAGAGTTCTCTAGCAGAGGAAACTTTAAGCGGCTTTCACTGGACTGTAACTAACACCTCCAGCACGGAAAACTTCTCCTAGCCTGTAACCAGTCCCCTGGTGATCTAACTTTTTGACCACGTTATTCTAAAAAACCTCAAAACAAATGTTCTTTTTTATATTGCTAAGTCTGTTTGGACTTTTGGGATGAGGACTCAAGCTATCACACAAGTGACAGAGCTTCAGCTGAATAAACTGCTTCTCAGCAAATGTAATGCAAGATGCAAAATATATGTGCTGTAATATATTGAAATTCCAAATGTTTCCTTGTATGTTTACATATCTAAAAGCTATATAAATATACCATATATATAACAGTATTTGTAGTTTTGTGTTAAATCAGTGTTAGATATATACAGTTTTGTGCAGAAGTTTGCACCACCAAACTTTTCATTTTAGGTGAAAAAGAATGTCTATCTATTAACCTACAAAAAAATGATTACAGTATATTTATATGAAATTTTGAAAATAATATGCAAACTGATGTTATTTTGATTTTCTCAGTATCTAATATCGTAATGTACTCTAAATGCCCATTTTTGTAACTTCTAATGGTTTGTAATGACATTTGATATTTGTTTATCATTTTGTTGCGCAATAAATTGCAAAAATGACATTTTTCTTTTCTTCGTTTTGTATTCAATCGATAATATTGATTATATTGAAATGTGTCTAGAATTTCAGATTGATTGAACATGCATATAAGAACCCACAATTCAGAGTGCATGTCAGTCCAAAAACCAAGCCATGAAGTCCAAGGAACTCTCTGTAGACATCTGCAATCAAACTGTGTTAAACATAAATCTGGGTAAGGGTATTAAACCATTTATAAAGCTTTGAATATTCCTAGAAACATTGGGCTCCATCATTATTAAATGAAAGAAATTTAAGGACTCTTCCCAGACCTGAGTAACCAGATGAGAAGGATCAGTGAGGTGAACAAGAACCCAATGATCATGCTAACAGAGCTTCCTCAGAGAAATCCTCTGCAGAGACGGAAGAACCTGCCGGTGTGACCGTGAGTCACAATGAGATGAAAGAATGAGGAAAAGGTTCTCTGATAAGTCTGATCATGCGCTACATCTGGGGAATTGCTCATAAACTGGCTAATACAATCAATACGGTGAAGCATGGTGGTGGCAGTGTCATGTTATGGCGGTTCTTGTTAGCAGCAGGGATATGGAGACTGGTCAGAACTGGGAAAAGAATGTATGCACCCAAATTCAGAGAGGTACTTGGAAAAAAAACCCTGCTCCACAGACCACACAAGCTTAGCTTGAACAACATGGGAGTGGCTTTGGGACTTGGAACCCTTAGAAAATCTGAGGAGAGAGATGATGATAGCAGTCCACCAGCTCTCCCCCTCCAGTTCGATTGAGCTTGAGAGGATCTGCCAGGAAGAATCTAAAAAGTCTAAAGACTTGTTTTTGCTTTGTTGTTATGGGTAAGTGTGTAGACTAATTATGTAGGTTAATTAAAACATTTAATTTAATTAAAATTTGACCTTTAACACAATTATATGTACGAGAGCTGAAGGGATTTGAATACTTTCCAAATCCACTGTATCACTGAAAACATATTTAAATATATATCCTTTGCATATTGATAGTGTCTTTGTGTTTTTATAGGTATAACACACTCATTCAGCGATGTAAAAAGATCTGTCCTATTATTATTGCACTTTGAGCACTATGGGATTACTACACCTTAATGTCCACATGGTGGCAGGCTTGTGTCACTTGGGTGATTGTGGCTTGGCAAGTCTGTAGATAATTGGTTCCAATCTTAGAATCTGGAATTTGGTGAAATCAAATAACGACCAGCTAATTTAATATACGGTTCTAACGGCTCTACGGTTCAATATGTGATCACATACAAGAAATGAATTAATCATGTGAAAATTTGAAAAACAAAATCACACAAGCACAGCATGTGGAAAGAAATATGTGAAACGTAACACGTGAACTCAGTTGGGTGATTATTTCACGTGTGAAAAATTGCATGACAGGGGAATAAAATACACTATAGTTAAGACTAAGAGACCAGTAGGTTTATAATATGCTCACTGGATCACTGTATGTGTGTAGTTGAAGCCCTCAGAAGTGCATCTGCTCCGAGTTATGATCAGGCTATGTGAATTTTTCATGTTCAGATTACTGCATATGTGTGGGTGTGTGCCTAGGGTATAAGATGCATCCATGTAAGAATATTATATCTCATCAAATCCCTACACCCTGAATGGCTTTTATTCTATTTCTCACTAAAATTGCTTTCTGATTTACAGTATTTGTTCATTGCTCAATCATAAATAATTAACTATTAATCATCAGCTGAAACTTAAACAAGTTCATTACATGATCTCCTGTCATGTGACATCCCATAATATTTGTTTTTGTAGGTTCAATGTATTGCTGTAGTGTTTTTACAGAGATGTGTTCAGGTGTGTGTATAAGAGTGTGTGAGAGTTATGTACTACGTGTCCTCATTAAAACTTAAGCTCTAAAATGCTGCACTCTGTCTCTACGGCAACGCTCTTCCCTCTCTGCTCTCTATTCTCTCTCCTCTCTGCAGACATGATCTTCAGCATCTCACTCTGCTCCCATTAAGAGCTCCTTCACTTTATTGTCCATCCATCCTTTCTTCCATCAGTACACTCTAACTCCACAGTCTCCTCTCTTCCTCTCCATGCTTTCTTCCTAATCTCTGCCCAAGTCATATCCTCTTCCTCTTTGCCCCTCCATCCTTCTCATCGTTTTCTTTCTGTCTTTTCTCTGATGAGTGTGGGTGTTGAGCTCATTCTGCACTTGCCATTTCTGCATTGTGCGTTGATTCATTGTAGCATCCAATCCACCAGGACATGAACACACCAGATCTCTCTCTCTCTTTCTCTCTCTCCATCTCTCCTCCAGGTCTCTCTCTCAAAAGAGCCAGTTGCTAGGTAACAGTTAATTGTCAAGAAATAGTTACATGTGTTGCAGTGTATTCCAGGATTGGCTGTTTGTGTGTGTGTGTTTGTGTGTGTGTGTGTGTGTGTGCACGTGTGTGTTTGTGAGGCAGAGAGAGAGAGTGAGAGAGTGAACAGCTTCATGTGATGATGAACCTGCTACTATATTTTTAAGCCCAAACGGCAATGATAACTGTAGGCACCTCTGAATATTTTATAGACACTCGTATCAGCTGTGATGGCTCGTTTCCTGTCTCTAGGCGCCGCATAATTTCAGCCAAGCAAAATGTTTAAACCTGATAGAAAAAAATGAAGCGGAATGTTTTCTCTCTTTTTTTCTCCCAAGTCAACACTTGACATTGATGTCCTGCTAGCTTGTGATGGTGCTGCAACATTTCCATGGAAACCACAGAACATGTCAATCATACACTTTCCCTACATTCCTTCATACTGTTCAGTATTGGTTTTTCTCCAACTCAACCCCATAAGTTGTATACTAGTTACTATAGTAGTAACATGGTATTGGTTTTTGTTGACTCTATCTCCCCTGTGGTTTGTGTGCCACCTTAGTTTGCATACTATTCAGTATAATAGTAGAACAGTCGTACTCTGAGACCCAAGAACGGAAATCTGAAGCTACAGTGGCCACAGGCTCACCAAAATTGGACAGTTAAAGATTGGAAAAACATTGCCTTATCTTTTTCTAATCTCCAATCGTCCGGTGTCAGTGAGCCTGTGGCCACTGTGGCCTCAGATTCCTATTCTTGGGTGGCATTCAATGTGGTCTTCTGCTCATGTAACCCATCCACCATGTGGTTTCAAAATCTTGTGCATTCTGCAATTCTGTTCTGTACGGTAAAGGGTGGTTAGTTGAATTACCGTAGCCTTCCTGTCAGCTAGAACCAGTTTGGCCATTCTCCTCTCACCTGATGCATGTAAAAATTTCAGGAGATCAGCAGTTTCTGAAATACTCAAAAGAGTATTATAGTATAGTTCTGCTTTTCCCCACATGACCACTCCAATATTTGGTATGCTACCTCAGGACTTATATATAAAGTATGGTAGTACAGGATTGGTATACCAAATTCTACCTCTTTTATGTTTAGTACCCCACTATACATTGCATACTATTCAGTAGAGTAGTTCTCCATATGGCAATGTTTTTCCCCATACTACCTTAGGTACCATCCTACTTACTATGGATGTAGTTTTCCCTACTCTACCCCTGTGATTACTGAGCCATAATAAATTGCATACTATTTTGTATGATATTACTCTTTCCCCACTTTACCTTTCCTGTACTGAGTACCCCAATTTATTTTGCATACTATTTAATATGTCAGTATGGTATTGGGTTTCAGAATCATGATTTGTGGCCAAGTCTGATAGTGCGCACAAAGAATGGCTACTCTACCCAGCCCCTGCTTAGTAAAGTTGAATACCAATTTGTATGATAGTATGGCATTATATTCTCCTCTACTGCTACTATGTTTTGTCCGCATAATATTTAGTACGTTAGTTTTGTGTTGGTTTTCTGTCTCCCCTCTGGTTTTATAATGTATGTTTCTATAATACTGGCAATACTGTATAACTAAATGAGGTATATAGGAATTGTGTAGAGACTTTAACTCTATCCAAAGGTAATTAAATGAGGTTACATTTTAAACCAGTTTGGTAAAGAAATACAGTCTTGGAAAACCACACAATAAAACAATAAATATATCAGGTATGCCCCAAACTGCATACTAATACCTGAAAAATCCTGATGAATAATATTTATTATGGTCATATGCAGTTTAGGATATAGCTGAAAAGAAAGAAGTTGAAAACAAGAAACAAAACATGGGATTTCTCCCTTTTATTTATTGTCAACACTGTTTTGTACAAAGAGACAGAAGAATATATCTTAGCACTTATATTTCACACATACTGTGTCTGTATTCTCAATAGCTTAAGTATTGTGAAATTTCCTGTTAAATTATTATTGTAATCTTAAACACAGGTAATCTCTCTCTATACAAAAAATGGATTAAGAGAAACCGTTTGGTCATATTTACACAATCTGTACATTTGTAATTTGTCAGTAACATTTAAAATAAGAGTCGAAAAACCAAGGAAAAAAGAGAATTAGAAATATCAATTTATACGAAAGACAACAAAGGTGTACATTTTATCCTTTCAATATCAGCTCTACCCTTGGTCACATGATCTTGTTATACTTCTATGGTGGTTATAAAACCTTCCTAACAAAAGTGTATGCCAAATTACCCCCATCTTAGTATCTGTATCTCCATATATTAAAAATTATGGAAAAGGGTCTTATTTATTTACAGCAGAACTTCAACGCATGTGCGGTGCATCTCACACATACCCACACACAGAGGTAATCAAGCATGAATTCAGGCACATGTATTCTACAAATACCTGTGACGTACAGTAGCAGAGGAGGGATTTGGGGAGCAAATGGAAAACAGGAACTGATAAACCTACGCTCAATAACAATGTTGCGTTTTGTTTGTGCATCAGCCAACACCCAAGAATCCTATACATGATTGAAAATGATAACAGAGTGCAAAAATGAAATGTAGGCTACTATCTTTCACTCTCTCATGTGTACACTGCTGCCATTGTCTCTCGTGATCTCCACCTACATACAGCGAACAACTCTGCTATCACAGAGCCTCCAGTGAATTGGTGCGAGTCCAAACTATAGGCTATGTTACAGGAAGAACTGCAGCTGTTTCTGAGGAAGAGCAAAGGCGAACCCTGTTTCTTGCCAGCTCAATTTTGCACAAAAATAAGGAATTTTAACAGGCAATTCATTGTGTTCCATACGACTGCTAACCCCATAGCTTATAAGTTAGCCTCTGTGACTTCCTTTCTGATAGACGCTCGCTCTTCCACTCTCACCCACACACACAGATTTTCTCTACCAAATCCATCCCACATAAAACATCAAGAGTGACAGAAGAAGTGGCCACACTGCATAATTGTACACCGAACCTGCAAAAATCTCTGTCATTTGAGGAACACAATTGAATGAAGGAAAAATGTACCTTCAATAAGTAAAAAGACCACGCTTAAAATAAAATCACATTTGCCAAGGGTCAAACATGCAAATAACTTTTTTTGCAATGATAGGTTAAGATTTCAATTGCTTACAGTGAAAAATTAGCCCTATGAACACAAGAATGAAAATAAACTTGTTCTCAAGTTAGAACTCCATACTCTGTTGCATGAATCAGAAGTTCAGGCTAAAGACATTATAATGCTTTCTGTCAAATATCCATCCATCCCTTCTTAATATGTATTCCAATATTTACATTCTCATTAGTATATTCACCCATCATGCCAGACCATACGGTTATCAGTTTGAAGTCTGTGTGGCACTAACCGGTACAAGTTAAGCAAAAGAAAAACACATTTCTCTACACGAAAAAGAAAAACACTAAACGTGGTCTTTGAATTATACATAATCTAAAAGCTGGAATGCAAAATAGAAAGAAAGATGCATGCATGTATCTCACAATGTACTCACAGTTTCACAAACTCTCACACACTTAGCAAAAAAATGAATATCTGTGGCAATAAAAGTGGTGTTTTCTTAAAGTCCACAAAATATTTACACACCAATTATTAATATAAACATTGTGCTTGAATTGGAGATCTGTTTGGCTGAGAATATGTTTATAAAATGTGAATAAAGAAAATGTATATTTCACACACAAAACAAACTTATATAGAGCTATATAGGTATATGGGAAAAGAATTAGATTTATGTGACCACCAGCAAAGTTTATATGTTCATTGGTGGGATTAAAGAAAGTAAATATGGCACGGACTAGTGATTATACCACTAAATGATCAATTTTACGGGTTACTCTATTTAAATAGTTGGCTAGTTTGAAAGTTAACTAAGTACCATTTTTGTCTAATCCATCTAATACTAGACAAAATACCTCAGTTCTGTATGTAAGCAGTAATCCTGACTACTTATAGACTATTGCTGGTTGTCAAAGAGTGGTTGGGTTATTATACATAAATGATTAAGTCTATAATGTTTAATTTGATTAGTAAGCTTCACTGCAACATATTTGATCTGGAATAAAAAAACCGAAGGATGTTCTTGACAGAACATCACTTATTTAACTGTTATATAAGAACGAAAGATTATACGGCTTCCCACAGCTTGTCAGGGTGTCGTCTATGAAAACACGTAGTGATAGTACAGAAATAAGTAACATTTGTACTTATCATATTATAATTTAGATGTTTTCTGTATTCATCATTTTTGGCCAGGTTGAATTGTGCAAATAGTCTAATTTCATTTCATATCTAATTTAGTAAAACATTTCTAAGGTTACATCTTTGCTGTATTCTCACTGTACACGGTGGAAAAAAAGAATATTTACACTTATAAAATACAAGCAGATGCCAAGGCAAAGCTCTTTCATAATATCCTGTAACACCCATCTCATTTTTGGTAAGGGTGCACGAAAAAGAAAGGGAAAAAATTAATTCAAAACCAAGTATGGAAAAATAATTCATTGACTGATGTTTCTTTGTCCAGTATTTGAACTTAACACCCTGCAGCTCAATTCAAATATATAAGACATCCCAGGTATTTCTCCTGTCTGATTATTAAGTCTAATAAATGCACTAAATAAATGCAAGTTGTTATCTATTGAACAGGTTTCACACAGAGATGTGCAAATTGAGTTCAAAACTACTTTTGTAAATCAATCATTCTGAATTTACATCCATGTTGCACAATCATACAATTTATGATTGTGCTGTGTCTCTGCACGTAACTGGACATTATGATTCCACATCAGGCATCTTTATCACAAGTTATGATCCAGAATCATGGATACTCATCCAATGACCAATCTGTGTGCAGTGACCAGAAAGTTGCCATAGCAACATGACCTGTATAATTAGAATTCTGGGACTCCTGCTAAGGCACGTAATGTGCTGTGTACTAAACCAACGCTCTACTGACATTAATGCAACATTATAAAAATTGTAAAGCCATAAAAAGAGATCATAATAATTGTCCTTCAGCACAATATCTCGAGTACAACTGAAGTACTTTGCAAATCATGCCTTTTACATACAAGATTACAGCACTCAATAAATGAAATAAACAAGAATAATTAATAGTAAATAAAGCTGAAAGGAAAACAAGTTTGTCTACATTTTTTCCAGCTTGGCATTGTCCCTGGTGGTCCTGGAGTTCCAGATCAGGGCAAAATGGCATGATGATGAAAAACAATGCAAGCTCAGTTGACAAATAGGATCAAATGACAACCCATGATGAAATAAGAATTCTCTGCAAAGTAGTATGATAACAAAAAATTGTAAGCAGAGTACAAAGATATTACAGCATATAACATACAGAAATCAATCCCAAACTGAACATCATAAACATTGTAATCATATCTAATAATATTATTGTTAACATCATCAGTACAATTATTGTAAGGTTTACCCTGTTGTTTCTAGACAATAACTGATTTCTCTTCACGATTGTACCAGGTCTCTGCATCTAAGCTGGATCGGACATTGTGTTTTGGTATTAGGAGCAGAAAAATAGAAGGGACAGTAAAAAGAAGAGAGGATAAAATAGAGAGATGTACTGAGGTTGTCACTATCTGGTCTGAACTTTTGTCTTCTGAGCAGGTCCCTTCTCTCTATTTACAGTGCTCCAACAGTGCTACGTCCACTTGCATCAAGCATAGATCAGTTCCTCTTGCTTGCTTTCTTGGTTTTGAAAGTGAAATTACAAAGTAGACACGATCAGTTGGCCATTACCTTAGTCTGCTCCCTCGTTGCTTTTGAATATCCATTTCTTTCTTTTCATTTCTTTCTTTCTGCCTCTGTCTCTCACTTGCACATAAACATCAGACATCAGATTCAATGCTGGAGAGCTTCTCATATACGTGTCCATTACTTGAGCCATTGAAAGGTCTCTGTCCTTGCCCCATCCCTAACCCGTCCCTTGCTGACAGCAGCTTGTTGTTGCCTGCTGCCCCTCCATGGTGGTTGCTGAGGGGCCCACCCAGGCACAGCTCCTTGGGAAAACGGGGTCCCACGTTGGACAAAACCCCAGCAGAGGCAGAGGCTGGCAAATAAGAAGTCACCCCCATGGAGCCGCGGAAGTCTGCCCGGTTGTTGTTGTTGAGGAGCTGTTGCTGCTGTTGCGTCTGTTGCTGCTGCGGCTGTGCCTGCTGCTTTTTGATGTAGTACGATTTGGCGCCATGTAATAGGCACTGGTCATCGCCGAAGGTTGGGATGAATGGGTTCTGGTTCACCTTATCTGGGTAGAGAGATTTAGACAAGGAGTAAGTCCCAACCCCTCGGGTACCTCCCATACCTCCTCCCATCATGCCTCTATCCCTGTCCCTCATGTCTCTTTCGCCTACCGAGCGACGGTGCAACCCACCCTCACCCCCACGGAACAAGTTAAACGATGAGCCACCTCCCTTCCCCCGGTCCCCACCACTAATAAACGTAGTCTCCTGCTCCCCTCCCATATATCGCTCAAACATCTGGGCATATGGGCTTGCACCTTCCATGTAGCGATCTTTGTCTTTCAGGCTCACACTCCGGGGTTGAGGAAGCATAGATGCTCCTCCAAACCCTCCAGAGCCTCCCATCCTACCCGCCCCTTCTTTCTGCAGGTCTACGAATGTGTCATAGGAATGCTGCCTACGCAAGACCCTGCCCCCTGGGCCAAACTTGCGCCTCTGCACCTGGGTTTGGGCCCCTCCACCTCCACCACCTCCCTTCCCACCTTCCAGTGGGAACTTGCCCCCTATCTGATCCAGGAGGAGGTGGTTGTCCTCACTGATGTCATACAAGTTGCCTGGCTTCTTGCACGAATCACATCGCTTGCAAGTGGCTGAGCTTGGCCGGCTGGAGGTTTGTCCACTACCTGCACCTCCTGCACTTGATCCCCCTACACCCCCTCCTCCCCCATGCATGCAAACGGGCTTGTTGCCTCCACTATGGCAGTTACGGCATTCCCAATCCCCTCCGGCCAAACCCCCCACCCCTCCAATGTTCTTTTCCCAGCATGCATGGCCCTGCTGCCCAGGAGATCCTCCCACTCCACCCTTACACTCTGTCTTCTTGGATTTACCTTTCAAGAAATCGTCCACAGGAACCAAACTAGTGCACGCTCCCCCGCCACCACCACTGGTGACTATGGCGCCACATCCGCCCCCACCCAGACCCCCTCCGCCACCCATTCCGGGAGCATCACTCAAATCCAAGTGCTCCCATTGGGATGCCCCTTCCTTGGATCGGAACTGGTCAACGTAGAAGTCCCTCAGATTATCTTTGTCATGGAAAATGTATGAGGAGTTGCCTCCTCTCAGGCTCTTGCGTTCCACTGGTGGGGTAGCTGAACGGTGCCCTTGTGTAACAGGATGATGGTGGTGGTGGTGGTGGATGGTGTGGTGGGTGCGCCTCCGGAAACCCAGCTCAATTTCATCCTGCTCTCGGCGTGACTTGGCAGATGCTGGCCTTTTTTTCAGACTGTCCCTGTACTGCTTGCGTCGCTTAGCGTTGCCCTCGAGATTTCCGTAGGTCACGGTGTGAGTGGAAATATCTGACACATCAGAACGGATATTTCCATCGTCCCCTCCCGAGCCTGCCCCTCCTCCCCCACAGTACCTGTCATGTCCCGCGATAAACCCTGAACTGGATGCCCCACCTTTGAAGGAAAACTTCCCATATAGATCAGGCAGGCCAGACTTGAAGCTCGACTGGGTGGGGTGGCCTGCAATCAGGTCAAACTTTTCCCTGTTCCGGTGTGTCAGCGACTGGCGGGGCTGGGTGGTGAAAATAGGTGCTACCCCTCCCCCTAAACTGTCACAATCGTACATCCCTCCCTCCAATGAGCTGGCACTGCCTAAGCTACGAGGTCGGTTAGGCAAGGGACCCGACATACCCAGAGCCAGTCCGGATCCCGTGCCCCCATGGTGGTGCAGGTAATGATCCTGGTACAGGTTACTGTCCTTCAGGTGCATGTTCCCAAAAGTCCTCTCCACATCACTCACATAGTCGCTGAACATATTATCTTCTGGCAGATATGGTGGTGGGGGCTTGCAGTCACTGTGGCCTGCCAGGCTGCGTCGATGCTCACTGATATCATAGACAGCTGACTCACGGTGGCCATAGTCCAGGGCACTGTGGGGGGAGCCATTGACCCCAGGCACAGAGGTCATGTTTTTGGCTGTGCGCAGCAAGCGAAGAATGTTAGAGTGGGTGTTGTTCATGTTCATGGTGGCTGATGGAGAGTTGAGGCCTGATTTGTTGTCCTCGATCTGAACACCGTGGATGCAGCTGTAGATGCCCTGGTGGAGAAATGAAATAAAAGTAAACAAAAGTAAACCATAGGGTATAGGAAACTAAGACATAAGTATAAGAATTACTATGCTACATTTACAGTCATTTGTAAAGTACAATATTAAATTTGAATCAGTACCCATGCTACATATATTGAAGAATACAATATAGAGGGCCTCATAATAATCAATATTGAAGGAAAGAACAGTAAATTATAGGTTCATCAAAGCTCCATACATCACACCCCAAGGCTGTACTGTCAAATGAAGGAGGGGTTAGAGTTAAAGACAGCTTGACAGAGATAAAGTAGGTAGTGAATGTGTGACTGATGGTGTTTTTGCAGTGAGAGATGGTGTTTTTTACTGACAATCAATAGCGCCAATGAATGTGATTAAAAATTCATCTGGCATCATTCCATATTTTCAGATCTTCTCCTTATTATCAATTACACAATATTATCTGAACCTCTTTAGCTTAATCAAGGTCTTAAAATACCCTATCAAATGATACAATAATTTCTAATTTTGCTTACTGCATGTCAATTCCAGTCTTCAAATCTTTAGTAATTATAAAAACACGAACACCTTAAATATATATAAAAAGAATTGTCAGAAAATAATACTGTTTGTTTGTTTTTCTTAACAACATAAATATTGCTAAATGGGGAGGCACAGTACATATGTCAGCCAAAAAATGTATAAACACTTCAGGAAAAGACAAATTTGTATGAATATTTTAATACTAAATTTATTCAGATATCATGAAATTAATACAAGTTACCTTTGTCCTCTACAATTACAAAAGGTGCTCAAAGTGGAGGCCATTAGCTTCCAGACATTTATGTGTAGAAGTGCTCCTGAAGTGTTTTTTTGGCTGACTCTGTG
>JAQQZR010000010.1:5510320-5530136 GCA_030068235.1 Notoglanidium macrostoma
TACGGAAGTCATAAGTAGGTTTTAATAAACCTGTAACTATGAATCCTTGTGTTTTCCTAAGCTTAGAATGAACCCTTTATATCTACATAGGGTACGGGTCCATCTCTATGGAGCCGGCATGCTGTGCCGCTACAGTAGCCCATTTTGATATTTATTATTTTCACAGAAAAAGCAAGGGTGCAGCTGACAGCCACCATATGTTCTAATACATGCTTGGAAAAGGACGGGAATTCATGTGATTGAATCCTACATATCCGACCTTTAAAATCTCTTTTGCATTGTTCTTATACAGTAGTTGCCAAAGTGTTACATTACAGACAGATTCCTCACCTCAGTTATTAAAGAAATCTATATGTTTGATCATTGTTGCCTCTTCTAGGAATAACATTTGTCCATGCTGAAACCGCCACACTCTGTCTTACACACTGATTTGATAAACACACAGACAGACTGACTGGACTGCCACAGGATATTGAGGCACATGTGCGATTTCTGCAGGAACGTCTATTATTCTCTTTATTTACAGTATTCCTGAATGCTGTGACTGAACCAGGGGTCTGGGCTCCATTACTCCTACACACACGCACACGCACGCACGCACACGCACACGCGCACACTCACACACACACACACACACTCACACACACAGCTCCATTAGCTGCTTCTCTTTCACATGCTCCTGCTTTACCTAATCAAACCCAGCTATCTGCACCTGAACCATGCAATCTGTGCCCTTGCATCAATTCGGCCCCAGTCTGGCCACCTGTGAACACAGATGATGGGAAAAACCTGAGGGATGGTTTTAGTGAAGCAACATTTACAAGCCCTTGTTAGATGAAACTGATTCCCGGGTTCTACTTTCCCAGCTGTGCTTCCTATGCTCTAAAAACTTTTAGTTAGAACCTTAAGGACTTCTTCAATTACATTTTAATGCTTAAATATTAGTGATGGGTTTATGGCTATAAAGAACACATATCACTTTTAAGGGCTTATATCTTGTTTCACATGTTACACTTCACAAAATTTGTAAAAATTTCCTTTTCTTGATGAGTGGCCTTCTGGTGAACAATTTACATAAATATATGCGATCGGCTGCAACAGAGGATCTGAATAAAATAATAGTTTGCATTCAAAAACTAGAAATAATAAGAATCTTGGTAATCACCCGTTATCATTCTTGACCATACTGAGATGTCCAAAGGCCTAATCTCCACCTTCATGTTATACATGTTGAGAGGGTTCAATAAGCTAAGAAGCCCACCTCCTGAGAACATCAGCATTAGCGAATCAACCCAACGTGAACTTGATACATATAGTGTTGCACTTTTGTCGTACACGTATTCTTTTAGTTAATGACTTCTCCTGCATAGTCATTAGCCCCATTCTGTGTTTGGCCCCAGAGGCCAAATCAGCTGTAAGCACAGGTTAAAAAAACCTACAGGTGAAAGCTACTGCTCTTAATGTTACCCAGCTTTACCTCAACCCTGTTCTGAATGCAGTGCTGTTCCTCATACATGTCTGCAAACTGAAACCTAAGCTACTGAGCTCACTCTTCCAAAACCTGCTGCTCAAACCTCCAGTCAAGAGAAGAAAAAAGCAATGAAGGATGACAAAGCTGATAGATTCAGACTGTATGATAGGCAGAATGAAAAAAAGAAGGACGTTCCGCAGAGACAAACCTTACTTCTTAAACTATGCATTGCTCATTCAAGCAAGCCTGTTTGGAGAGCACTGTTTGGAGATCATATGTCATCAAACCTGGTGATTTTCTGATTTAAAAAAAGAGGTTATTGAAGAACAAATACAATACATAGTCCAGGTTAAATAAGCCAGGTTTAAGGCCACAAGGAGCTCCAGCTGGCACTGGAAATTCTGATGGGGAGCAAGATTTTGTATTGACTTCCTGTTAAAAATTCATATCTCCTTTTGTGTGTTGCTGGAGGGATGTTCTTCACTAACATAGACCTGGCTTATGGCTATTGGCAGGGGGCTGTGAAGAAGTTGTCATGACCCAAGACAGCCTTGCATCTCTATCTAGTTTGTTCCAGTTCCATGTGCTAATCTTTGGGATGAACAATGCACTCACCACTTTTAGAAGTTCCTACATGATGTGAAGCAAATATGACCATTTATGCCTTAGACAAGTTGCTACCATTGTTTCAAACAAGAGATTTGGCATTTGAGACCGTGTGCCATTTAGCTGAGATGACTGAATGCAATTACTGTTTTCATACAAACTGACAGTTATAAAACAGATCTTGAGAAGATACAACTAGTCACTCTTTTGTTCTGTGATTACGCAATATACAACATATATCATTATGCAAAAAATACACAAAGGAAGACAATCTTGCTAAGAACTGTAATCACTTTAGCCTTTTCTTTGTTGAAGCTCTATGTTCCTACTGCAATTCAGGACTTATGTCATGTCCATTCTTCTTTTGTCTTTTTTTTTTTTTTTTTACCTTTCTTCTGGCTAAAACGGTTTCTTATGGTTGCCAGTTCACAAATCCAAACCCAGAGATGTCTGATGAATTTGTCATCAAAGAGCTTGGAAATACATGTATCAAATCTCTTCACTGAGTACTACTTGTTAAAGTGGGTTAAATAAAAACTAAAAAATATATATAAATAAAAATACGCTTTTAGTGAAGTCTTTACATGGTTTGAAGACTCTACTTATCTCACGCCAATAAAATCACCATTTGTTGTTTTTTTTTTAAATAAGTGGTCTCTGCTCATGGATCTGAGCACAGGCTTATAAATACACAAACATCACAAAGACTGTGAATAAAATTCTTAATCCATGATTATGTCATAGATAGACATACTGTTCCAGACAAGTACCCTTTATGAAAATACCACATGATGAATGCCACTTAGCCTGATCACACGCCTATTTATGATGATAATGATGAGCCTGTTATACCCCACTCTGAGAACCTGAGAGTTTTACTCCAGGAAGCACATTATTAAGTGGGAAACCAAGCAGAGTTAGATGTCAGTCACAACAACTCAAAGAACTATTATAATCAGATACACTGTGTTTCCTACCAAACTGATGACCTAATTAGAATGACATAATTTGTGTGGTAAAATTAACTTATAGAAATTTTCAGATGTGAGCCACTAGCTGACTATATTGAGGACTTCACAGAAAAATCCAGCTAGGTGTAGCCAGATATCAAAGGTATAAGTAACTTGATTTGGCCAAGCCAGTCAACCCTCACTTACTACCCTAGCTTGTGATAACTTGACTTTTCAGCAGGGAAACCAGTGACACTAATGCAAAATTACATTTGACTCTGTCAAACGCTCCATCAATCAGGCGAATTCTTACAAGGACTCAAAAAGCTACCACTGTAAGGCTAAGCATTGGAACTGGGTTCATTAGGTTCTGTCTGGTCAAGAATTAGTTGTGCCAGCTTACATCATTTCTATTTTGGAGTACCTCTGAAGCATTCTCTACAGAGTTCTGACAGCTTTTCAAGCACATACGGCGGTCTAATAAGAATGAGTCTGTTCCTACGATGTGCACAGCTGGAGACAGCCTTTGTACTTATAGGAAGAATATGAAGTAGTCAAGTTATTTGCAATGCCTTCAGAACACTTCTGTTTAATTAGCATATACAAGGGTTATGCATGACACAAGTCTCTATATTGTCAGGTTGTTTTGACCTTGTTTGATACAAGCCCCAGGATATGGCTTAACTTTGATTTCTCTATTAACTCTCCACAGGTAATGATACTACAACTCTATATCTCACTACATACACATATGAAACAGTACATTACTAGGTGTTGGACCTGTCTTTGTAGGTGTCTGGCTACGTTGTTGGCTAGGCATTCTTTCCTCAACAAAGCACCCAAAAGCACCATATATTGCTGGGTAAAAGCATTTCAAATGTGTGTCAACAAGTTTGTGTCAGTGCCAGTGTAAGCTTCTCTGCTACCCTTCATACAACCCCCCCAAACCTGTTCTCAATCCGTAGGCTGCCATCGCCATGACAACACTGAGCCTCAGAAAAATGGCTCACCATGCAAGAAATAACTCCAAATGGGGGGTGGGCATAACATAGACAGAGTGAGAGAAAGTAAGATGCAAAAGTAAAGAGCAAATGCATACTGAGTGTGTGACATGCCTTATACATTTAAAGTAAGTTGCAGCAGTACAGCCCCATTACTCACACCAGGGAGACAGGCAGCACACAGAAGGAAACAATTAGACTCAAGGGCTGTAATGCACTGAAGAGTGTGTTAGAATGCATTACCACACATCTACACTGGGTAACAGGGTCTAGGGATACCGAGGTAGGGTGCTGTAAGTCCATGTATAAACACATACCAGCATTCAGCGCTAGACAAAGACCTTCGAGAATCACCAGTGAGTGTTGGTGCGTGTGTGTATGTGTTATGATTGATACGCATGTATCATCATTTGAGAGAGACAGTAAGAGAGACAGAGAGAGAGAGAGAGAGACTCAGTGGCATATGAAATGTGTTACCATGGTGCCCACAACCACAGTGATTTCCTAGCAATCTGCTGCGTTACCATGGGAACTATAATCTCACTAGAAAGAGAGAGAGAAAAAGAAAGAGAGAGAGAGAGAAAAAGAGAGTGAGAGCACATCTTTCTTGCCCAGACTGTTGCCCTCACAACCCTCCATCTGTCCCTTACTCCCTTCATTTCTCTCTTCCTGTGTTTCTCTCATCCATCGTTCTCACACTTGTAATAGTGACATGAAACAGGAGTGCCCTAATAAATCTCTCTCTATATAAATACAAGCAGATCAATACATGAACATGATAGAAGAGTGTTTGCAGGAATAAGCCTTGACGCTGCTGGACTGAGGTCTCTTTTAGCTTCTTTATTGTGTTTAGACTTTGGTGTACAGCCAATTATAAAATTCCAGTGTAGGCATTTTCACTACTTGTATTTAAACAAATTTTAAATTAATCTAAACTTTAATAGACTGGCTTCTCTTAAAAACAAACCAAAAGCATCACCTATTTTTACTGCTTCAACTAAGCTAATATATGCTAAAGGCAAGGAGCCAAGAAGGCATCACTATGAGCCGTTTTGGCTGAGAAGGCATCACTAATCTTGAAGGGAATTAGGATGACGCTGTAATGAGGTTGTTTTGACATCTGTATGGTGGGACAGCTAATCGGGATTTAGGTACATTTCTTCTTTAATGAGATGTAAAACATATCAACACTGTTGTTGCACCAAGTGTGTGTACGAGAGTGTATATGTAGGCTTCTTATGCCTGCCTGGGGAGACAGACTGACTGATGCTCTAAACCACTTTCTTTAAAGATACATACATGAACAAACACAAAAAGACACTTCTGTGTCGGAGTGGGCGGTTTAGCTTCTTTAAGAAGTGGCTCAAGGCATGATAAAATGGAGATACGTGTAAAGGATAAACAGAGATATATAGAGCATATATGTTGAGAGCAGAAGTTTGCATCCCCTATGGCCTTTTTGATATAATAAAAAAAGTGTCCCATAATTTCATGGTAATGCATCCTGAAACAAGTCAACAATCCAAAATATGAGGTAAAAAAAATTAAATAAATAAATAAAATTTCATTTCTTATAACCTGGTATCGAACATGAACTGGTATAAATATGTTTTATCACTATTAATATTTCAACATATATTAATTGACAGTTTTCGTTACTTGTGATAAAGTAGCATCTCTGAGGCACACAATGTATGTCAAAACCATCTTGTAATAACTTAAGATGTCATGTTTCTTTGATGTTACGAGAGTATGCAAACTTTTGCACTTTTGCACTATGCATACACATGGGCACAGAGAAGCTGCATAGACTAGTTGCAAGAGCAAAGCAAATACATAACAAAGCACACACTGGGACATACAGACAAACACACGCACACAGAAATGAGGAACACATAAACCCTATTCAATCCTGCCATCCCTCCTTCCCTCTGTGTCATGTTTACATATGACACTGATTTTCCTTTGTCTCCTTGAACAACACTGCTCGACAGAATGTTCCAGAAACATAATGAAATTATGAAATGGCAGCACCGATGTGCCTATTTGTCCTGGAAACAAAGCTTTTTAAATGTGCCGAGGGTCAGTGAGTCGAGTGATTTTCATTTACGATACCTTATTATACTGTAATCAAGCCATAATCATAAATACGCTATATATCATTCTAATTATTTTTACTCATTACTCATTCTGCTTTTCACTATGCATTAACCCCCAGATCCTTTTATCAGGTGGAAGAAAATGCCCACTGGTTTTCTGTAAACTGTGACCTAACCTTAACATAATTAAACTGCTCCTGAATGCAATTTGAAACCATTACAAATGCCCATGACGCTACTATGAATGGATTAGAAACACAACTACACATAAAAATGCCCCATGACATGTTCTCCTGCAGTCCCAAATAGCTAGCTGGCTAGTTACCTGCTAATAAACTAGCTCGTATATCAGTAAGCTATCAAACTAGTGTTTGGGAACAAAAACAGTGTGGGACTCTAAATTCTCAATAGTTTATATGAGTGTAGCAAAAACAATGATTCAGTTCATCCCTAACATTGGCTAAGTTAGCTAGTTGCCTAGTAGTACTCTAGCTGCATTCACCACAGGTAGCCATAACTATCATGATTTTGTTCATCATTAAAACACTGGCTAAATTAGCATTAAATTAGCATTACCAGTTACTACACTAATTGGGATTTCAGTGACTGAGACTTGATTTAACAATAATATAACAACCCATATTTTGTTCATCCATATTAGCTAGCTAGCTTAGTACACAGGGTCCATGGCTAAAACCTCCCAGATACCACAAGTCATACACACTGTTCTGAAATCTTCTCAAATTTTTTTTTTTTAAATAGAAGTATTAAGAAAGTCGCTGTTTTGAAGGGAAACATTTGAATTTAGCTGAGCTGTGCTCAGTTGTTCAAGAGGAGTTAAATTACATTTTTTAATTAGCTGTGCTTTCCATGGTATTACTGCTGTAAGTAGAATGAACAGCTGCATTCATCATTTTTATTTTCCATGCCTGCAAATGGAAAATGAATGTCAGATTGGCCAAGATCAGGTGTGGTTAGACTTTTTATTGGTCTTGGAGAATAAATTTGTTATCATAGTTTACACAAATAAACTATTCATATGCATAAAAAGATCATATTTGAAACTTAAACCACAGGAATTTGCCAACAATTATGATTTTTTTTATATTAATTAATGACATGTCATGCTTTTTAAAGCTTTTTGTTTATAAATGTTTATAATTAGAATAAATTTTGTGAAATAACCATGAAAATTTTTTTTTGTTCCTCTTTAACTTATGTTATCGCATCTATTAACAGTCGTTCCCTTACCAGCCTCTCTTTTTTTTCCTTTTTCTTGGTGTACTTGTAGTTTGGCATGTTACTGTCATGGCTATGCTAAAATCCACCCCAGTCTCCACTTCCCAGAACACACCTCTGCCTGAAAACCCCCACGGACTACAATTCCCAACACTGCACTCTACAGACATGTTCACACTGACTTGAATTCTAATCCTGCACACCTGTTTCACATTACACTCACTGCCTACATAAACTGACTCCAAACACAGACTCATTGTGAAGTAAATCATCAGTTTGTGCTACCTGATTTCACGAAGCCTTCAAATTCATGTGTTTATATTCTGGTTTTGACTTTGACTCGTCATCTGGTTCTTGTATTTTTGGATTCTACCCTGCTGTTTTTGTTTGTACATCGCCTGACCTTTTTTCCTGTCCCTGATTCTGATTCACGTTTTGGATTTGTCTGCCTGCTTTTTAATAAAGCTCATTAAACTGCATTGAATCCATCTCCAAACTGTTCATGACCGATACCAAGAAACCTATTAGCACAAATCACCCTGTCCTGTATGACAAAGCTCTAACACTGGAGACTCCTTCCATAAATGTTAAACAAACATCTCATTATCAATGATTATACATATTATTTTGTTAAATAACAATATGTTTTAAAATCCACTTATTATTAACTTTAAATTATGTGGCTCGTTCAAAATATATCCCTGTGAACGAGCTGTTACTGTAGAAACGATCCATTGAATGAACTGACATGCTGTTATAGAAATTTAATCATAATCATTTAAAGCAAAACAATACATTTACATGAATTGTAATGCCTTATTGTTTACAGCTTTGTTTACTTAACTATCTAATCTGTCAATCATTGCAAGAAACATTTAGCCCATGTGACCGAGCCATCCATAACTCACTGCAACAGCTTTATTTGGCAATTAATCAATACTTCCATATATATATTACAATATATACAAAAGACTTAACTAATGAGTTCCCATGAAATGCTTTGTGATGTTGGTTTCTAAAAGCTTATAGCTTTCTAAATGCTTATGTAAACACTAAAAGCCTGCAATTATGGTATCTAAAGTTATACCGGAGTTCAATCCTACACTGCTGTTTACACAGATGTATCTCCCCAAATGCCAAATTTAGCAGTGAATATTTTAGAGGATTTATTTTGAATGGTGAGGAGAGTGGAGGGTGAGGATGAATAGTGCTTTTGGGTTGGGGTGTGTTTAAGTGAAGAGCTCCCACACACAGCTTGTCTCTGTACCGGTGTCTGCCACAAAAAACTGCTCCTGCAAGACATGGCTGTTTTAATGAGTTTAGAGAGAGAGAGAGAGAGAGAGAGAGAGAGAGAGAGAGAGAGGCAGCATGAGAGCTAGGAAAAAGGAACAGAGTGAAAAGTGAAAGATGGGAAACATTGAGAGGGAATAAGGTGAGGAAATATAGCAATAGGAGAATACATTTCTAGAATGAAAAAAAAATTATATCTGTGGTAAAAAAGACAAATGACCAGATTAAGAGTGACTGAATTTTTTCACTGTCTAATTAGGCAAAAAGCTTTAATTCAATGCGTAGGTCGCTGAATAAATAGACTATGCTTAAAAGAGTACTTCCGTGTTTTATCTATTCACCATATATGAAACATACAGTACATTTCAAATATATATATATAATGTGATTCTAAGGGCAGGTGTTAAATTTAAAATATCAGAATGTGACAATCTGCGCACTCAAAAAATAAAGATACAGAAATAAGAACAGTCTTACAAATACAGTAAAAAATTATGGTTTTCCGAATGTTTGTGTAAAAATCTACTACCCAGGTAATGCATAACCAAACACTCTTCAATCTAGACAAAGTCACTCTGATTGTATAATTCACGAGATCGTTCTATAGACTATATGGCTGAGGGATCCTTTAACATTTCCAGCTAGATATGAATTCACATGAATTCCTTTTTTGTAGCAATTCAACATATGCTACAGATGTGGTACATACAGATTAGATTGAACAATGCTGAAATATTCCTTTTATCATTTTTCAAATATCATGTGAATGTTGTATCATAGAAAGTGATTGGTGTGCTCCAGGCATGTACGAGACATGCTTGCGTTTGACACCTGGCAGGACCAAATGTTGTGATCTTTCTCTCCAGGATCACATCAGCAGAGATGGTGTGCCTGGAAACTCTAGCAACTTCGTCAAGGTCTTCAGCAGGAATGAGTGAAAATCACACAGCTGCACATTGAGAGCCTCATTCTTTCTGTGTGACAGACTGTTCAAGCAGCACTGGCTGCAAAAGGCTGAAACAGACAGTCCTGAAAATCTACAAGGCAAACCCTAACAAGTCCCACTAGTTTTCTGTTTTCATTGTACTGTTTGGATTCCCTGCTATTGTTTCAACATGAACTGGCTACTTGAAATTGCCCACAGGTGTGAGTGTGAGTGTGAATGGCTCTTTGTCTCTCTCCGTGTTAGCCCTGCGACAGATTGGCAACTTGGTCAGGGTGTACCTCGCCTCTCGCCCAAAGTCAGCTGGGATTGGCTCCACCTTCCCCTGCGACCCTTAACGGATAAGTGGTAAATATAATGGATGAATGGATAGATGTATGAATCCACCTGATTGTTTATACAATGAATAAATTATACAACCTAGTAATTTACAATTAATATCACGCTCTTCTTTAAATACAGCTAGAACAAGGAGACTGAGCACAAATGAAGCAAAGGAAATGATGTTGTATATACAGTACAGCAAGGAAGAGTGAGACAAGAAAAAAGGAAAGGGCGTGATAAAGAGGTCAAGTGTTAAAAAGAAAGGGAGAGAAACATGAAAGTTGAATGAGTGGATGAGGAATAGAAAGAAAAATCTGAGAGTGAAGTGAAGTGAGTGAAGGGGTGAAAGAAAGGCAGAAAGGGTGTTCTGTTCGCTTCTGTCTCTCTAATCCAGCTTCGCCCCGAGCGCTCTATTACCGACACCATGGCAGAACAAATGGCCCTGCTAAAAGTGAGTGCTACAAAGCCTAAATGCTAATTAATAATTAGCAATCAATGCCCCCTCTGTGCTCTGTGTCAAGTATCAAAACAACGGAGAGGAAAAGCTGCTCGACTGAAAGGTGGTTTTTCATGTGGCAATTAAAATGTGGGTGTTTGTAAAATTACAAAAGCCAAGATAATAAGCAGACACGTCGCACACTGTCAAAATGTCAAAAAGTTGCTGAGAAAAGAAACACCCGACCAACCCAACTCATCTATCCTCCTGTCAATGGTTTTTAACTGCCAGACGTATTCAAAATATATCAAAGCAAATCGCTTCACAAACCTGACAGTAAAATATAATAGTGATCAGGATAACAACATTACTACTGACTGATTTATGATTCCATAAAAAGCAATGTACTGTGTAAGTATTAGCTGTATTATAAAACAAGCATTAGCTGGCGCTAGGTATCATTAATAGCAATATTAATATCTGTGTTAGTTGCAGTGTTCATTTTGACGAGGATTTTAATTTTAGACTTTGTCACTTACTGAAAATTGTAGTTACATTTTTGTCTTTTTTTTGTTTTGTTTTAGTCAAGATTTAGTCAGTGGAACTAAAAATTAAAATCAGTCTAATTTTAGTCAATGATTTAGTCATAATTTTCACAGACAGTTTGTATTTGTAAAATGTGCCCTGTAGCTTCATGAGGTTGGGGAAGGGGGCGAGGTCTTGCCGCAAGTTTTAAATTTTTTTGTTTGTTTGTTTTTTGAGACACGATTGATGGTGTTGTTGCTATGTGGAACTTATGTGGGAGTTAGCCACCCCTCCATTACTGTTTTGCTAGTCATCAAGCAAAGACAGCATTTTGTACACTGTGATGGTGATGAGCACTATTTTTATATAAAGATGTTACTTTGTCCAGACCAACACCATGTGTGTGTTCTGACTGTTTTCAAGCCTTGCGAGCCAGTGATCTGTTGATTTGTGCTACCTATCAAAATATGCTACTTAGTGACTGGGTGTTAAATGTTTAAAGCTGCAGTCAGTAGGATTTAGGGTTAAGGATTTAAGGATATGACTTTAAGTCATATGGTTAATGTTAGGGCTAGGTTTAGGGTTAAAATTGAATTTATTTTCTGTTAATGATTCTCACACTGATTCACGCTATGGTAGCATTTTTTCACGAGGTAGCTCAAATCGTCAGAACACCAGATTCCCTAGCTTCCAAACTACTGTCAGGAACATGAAACAGAGAAGATAATATACTATAAATATATTATTAATATAAAAATATAGCTGAAGGCTATTTCTCCTGGTTGTAAAAACTCCCTTGAGAAGTAAGCCAGGTTGTCCGCCGGAACAGAGCCAGCTATTTCGTCTTGTCCTTACTTGTCAGGGCATTATGAAC
This sequence comes from Notoglanidium macrostoma, assembly GCA_030068235.1. Taxonomy (NCBI): domain Eukaryota; kingdom Metazoa; phylum Chordata; class Actinopteri; order Siluriformes; family Auchenoglanididae; genus Notoglanidium; species Notoglanidium macrostoma. Next base: position 5,522,079 of record JAQQZR010000010.1, read on the forward strand.
AGAGATTTTGCCATAATTTTCGCTATCAAATATTTTTTTATTTACGTTGGGTTTTTTTTCAGTTTAGTAATGAAATAAAAAGTCGTCAACAAATACTTATCGTCAACATTATTGTTTTTAGTTAGTTAGGTAGTTTAGGTGACAAAATTGTAAAGATGCATTTTTTAAATATGGAGCTGTTGAATTGTCAGATTTGGTTGAGCTGACTACTGAAAAATAGATCTAAAGCTAAAAAATGGTGGTTTCCCCTGTTTAAACAGCAGTCCTACAGTGCAATTCCTCAGTTTTGTAGCTACATACTTACCTACAATACCTATAGCTATAAGGACCTATAAGGCTTACTGTTTTTAAGTTAATATATTAATGAATAATTCATAGCAGTTACTAAATAATATGCTTTGGGATGAGTGATTGGAAACTGAAATTCAAAGTGATTAAAGGATTTACTGTATCTGTTCTATTTATGAAGTGTCAGTCACATGGCATCCGTGACTATTTATGTCAAACTTCTGATTATGTTTCAGCACATTTCTCCTGTTAAAAGCGTACAGCAGCGTAGAACTTGTTTCTCTTTCCATTAAAATGTTAACAATCGGATATGAAAACGGAGTCAGCGCAAATATCTGTAAAAAATCTGGTTCATGTTATCACAACAGCTGACTGTAAAAGCTCTTGTGAATGCTTGTTAGAGCATTGTTAAAGGGACAAGCTACAGGAGTTATGGATCCCCCCCCATGTAATTATTTTATACTAGGTCAGATATAGGCTTTTGCGTGGGTATGAAAAGACATTGACTCTCATCATAATGGACACTAATCACCGGATTAATCACCAAGTGCATAGAAAGCCGTTGTGAGAAGAGTTACCAGCTGTCATATATGAGTGGGAGATTAACTAAATCAGATTCACAGGTCAGATATATTCAAATACATGACTCCTCCTGCTATGCAATTTCAAAAGGAGCAATAGGCGACCTGCAGTAGTCATTTGAACCCCCGAAGTGCTGTGCATGATACAGAATAATAGACTGTGTAATAGTAATAAAAGAAATAGCAGCTCCCGTCCGATCCTTGATTGAAATGAAATGCTTCTTTTGTGTGAATGCTGTCACTCCATTATGGCAAAGATTTCTTCCAGCGCTCTGGGTATCTTAAAGTTCGTCTCACCTAGGTTTTTTTGATTTAGCTCATTTTGTTCTTGCACGCTCACCTCACTATGTCCCCCGCCTTGCCATTAACACAACATCTCGGTGCTGTAACTCTGCATGCGATTCGGCCAATTCTGTAAATCACAGTCCTGCTGGGTTGAACTGTGTTATACTTTTATACTCGTTCTTACATGACACCCAGATTACACTCACAGGGTCCTGAAGTCACCTCAGTCAGTCATTACATACAGCATCTTCCCACTGAAAAAACAAGATTCATCCCGAATGGACCTTGTGGCTGTAGTTCTAGTTCATTTTCCATGTTAAGGACCACAATGAAACGGGTTGCGTCATCAATTCATGCATGTAACAACGCTATTAAAGTTAACATGAAAGAAGGGCCTGGGTTAAAAGTGTTCCTTTGTCTGAGTGTCGGTCTGGTTAATCAGCTGTCAAAGAGAGATTACTGACAATAATTGAAACCAAATTATTTACATAAAGCCTCAGTGATGATGGGTTTTTCCATTTTGTCAGCGATAACAACATGACGAAAAGGCAAACCGTGGCAAATTAAAATGATTTTAATTTCAACCAGCTGTTGATAAATACAAAACAACAAAAAATCAGAATAGCACAATAGTTGCTTCTGAACACAATTGAAGCACCAATGAACCAGTGTCTTGTTTGTTTTTTTTAATGAATTTTTATTAATATTTGTATTTAGTTATGCTTCTAGCTCCTCCTCTCAGGATCAATCCAGGAACCCTAGAGCTGCTGCCTGCTATGCCACCCCCAGTAATGCTAGCCACCCTCTCCTTTATCTAAACCTGCCACAAACTAGCAAGTGGAAACTATAGGATACAAGCTTCCTGTTATTTTGGGCAGTTGAACAAGCCCTTAGGTTACTAAGAAGATAGGAATATACCTGCAAGTTGACCAACTGTTTAAACAACATAATTTTCCAGGTCACCAATAAACAGGAAATGGATTTCTGGAGCCATTAAATTTTCTGTGCAAGTAAATTAGCTGCCCCGATAGTGCACTTAGTAAATCACAGCCTTAGTATCTTTCTCTCCCTCTGTCTCTCTTTCCTTGAATTGACTAAGACAAATTGAGTCCACCTAAGTGCTTCCGAGAGATGTGTGTGCATGCATGTGTGTGTGTGTGTGTGTGTGTGTGTGTGTGTGTGTGTGTGGAGGAACACTATGTCCATGCTGTAATTATTATGCTGAGTATTAGTGCTAGCTTAAAGGCCAAACAGAGCAGGAGGAAAAACAGACAAGCACATCAGTATGACATTCTTATTAAATCCATATAATAGATGTGTGTGTGTGTGACTCACCTCAGAACTTCATTGGGGTTCCCCCCCTTGGGGCCTTTCTTTTCGGGCGCACCGTGGCAACCTGACTTCAACAGTGTGTGGGGACCTCTGTCCAGCATCATGGTGGAGGTTGCCATGGCGATAATTGCCACCGCATCACGCACACGCGCCTCCAGTCCGTAGTCCCACTCATCATAGGACACTGAGATCAGACCTGAGAGAAATATGAGAAACAAGATGAAGTGAGAAGATATAAAGGTTTAGTCTCCTTTCTTTGACTTACATTATTCAAACATTTAAACTTTATATAATATATGGCACTTGTTAGTTCAAAACCCTATTATCTTTTAATATAACAAAATTTATCAAGACAACTTATTTAAACCTGTAGGAAAGACATTGGGCACGTTGTCGGCGTCCCCCGCTATCAGCGATGGTACGATCCAGGTGTAACCGTATCCAGTGAGGCCGACGGAATGCGCCACCTCAAAAATGGTGGTGGCCTCTTCTTTAGTGCAGTAGAGCAGTATAACGGGGCTCTGGAGCTTCTTCAGCTGGTTCTGAATCTTAGAGTCGCCATCGTCCACTGACATATCAAGCAGCAACACCTCCTCCAGTTCCCAGCCCACAAAGCTATTGTCTATGGTACTCCGGATCTGTGGGTGAAAAACATGTCTTCTTCAACATCATCAAGGCAAAATTATTGTACTTCAGAATGTTTATCATTGATGAATCATTCATTTATGAAAGACATAAAGCTGAGTTACTGATTAAACACTGATACAGTGGGAATAATCTTTGATTGGAGCATTTATGAAGCGTTTGCTTGAATGTCTGGACTGTTTATAAGTGGAACAGCACCAAGATACAATGGCTGCATCCACATTAATAGGTTTTAGTTTTATAATGGTGTTTTAAAATTTTAACTATCACTGACCAGACCAACGTTTTAACTCTGTATCAGAAATAATCTCCATTCATTCTAACATGCCTGAAAATGCATATCACATGGCCATTCACGTACACTGGGCATGTGTGTGTGTGGTTTCCAAAAGCCTCTGTTTTCCCTCATCCACACTGAAACGCAACTCTGGAGCTTTCAAACTAAAATGGGGGCAGCAGCATTTCCAAAACTCTCCATTTTAGGGGCTCGAACACTCCGGAGTAGTATGGACACCTGGCGTAAATGTAACAAAAGTGATGCCTTTTAAAACTAAAACGTATTAGCATGAACAAAGCAAATGATCCAAGAGAGTAAAACCTCAGCAGAACATTTCTTCTGTTTAAAAGGATCAGAACTGCTGTATTCTTAAATAGGAATAGTTTTAGACTGTTAGAATGAACAACTTTCTTTTTATTTGGCACTAATACAGCACTCTTGGTAAAAGCTCTGTATTATTACTTTATAAAAATGAATAATTTCTTGAAGTGGGGTGCAAGAACCTTCAGAGGCTGGTGATAAACAGCAAGAAAGTTCCTTTATTTGTTTGTTTGTTTGTTTGTTTGTTTGTTTGACTTCATTTTTATTTTTTGTTGGTTTGTTTAATTTCATTTTTATTTAGATGTTTGTTTGCTTTGTTTTATTCCACTTATTTCTTTGTTTCTTTATTTATATCGTTGTTTTATTTGTTTTTATTTATTGATTTATTTGATTGCTTGCTTTTTTGTTTGTTCATTATGATGTGAATATGATGGAGATCACTATCAAATACTATTGTCAGATATTTTATAGTAATTATGCTTTTAACTAACTCCTTATCTTATTTAATTTTATTTCTATTCTGCTTTATTTATATTATTTTTTTTTATGTGTATTATTAATTGTTTACATGAATACAGTGGAGAGCGCTATCATCTACTGCTATTATATATCTTATGGTTTTAATATATATAGTTCTAATTTCCTAGTTATTGGAAAATACTATAATATTTTTAACATAAAAACAATAAATGATGTCAACTTGATCAAATTTAAATGAACTTAATTTCAATAAAACTAGGAAATATGTTGTAGATATGATACACAATGTTGCAAAACTAACAAATTTGAGTTCTGTGTTGGGAAAAGTTCAGGTATATAATCTATATAATTCATTTCCACTGAACGTACTGAAAGGTTTTACAAGCCCTTGTGTTAAGGAAACTTGTTATTCGATTCGCAGTAACTGAATGCACTAGCTGTTACCGAAATGCTTCTGTAATGAGACTCGCTGTCAGGAAGGCAACTAGCTTCAGCTTGTTCGATAGGAAAAAGTGAAACATAAAATAGGTTTGACTTCATTTGCCAGAATTCAAAAGTAGGACATGATCACAGAGGAGGATGTGCCCGTATTTATCTCCTGGTAGTTAGCTAATGATAATTTCACTACTACACCAATACATAAAACAGAGTAAATTCAGATATTCTCACACTGGATATGAGCACCTGACAAGAAAAGACCTTTTAAGTATTACTCAGAGCCATGATTATCAGTCAGAGGTTCATTCAAGACATTAAATTTTGATATGAAATGACTAGCTTTCATTTCCACATGCTACCACCATGACTCCAAATTGTATGCAATTTTCAATAAGTGGTAATAATCAACCTGTCAAACTCTTACTTTATAGTGTGCAGTTTCACACTCGATGTCCTATCAGAATATAACAAACATTTATTTCCCAACTGCCCTCCTATCAGAAAGATAAAAATGATCTATAAAACATTTCTCTGTCACAGAGACACTGTGGCATCTTTTCATTCGTCCAGATGTGATTTCAAAGCTTCTTTCAGTGAAAAAGCCTATAATTCATCTCGCATCACTACTCTTAACCATCTAATGTGTCAGTTGCTTACAGATGTGGCATTAGTACAGGCAAACATAGTAGTCCCTTTCTAAATCCAAATTGCACTCAATTTTTTATTTGATAGATTTTACACACTAACGATGGCTAAAAACAGCATTGTGACCTGCTACTAAGTAGTAAATGACTGCTTAAAGGGACTGGCTCACCCTTCCCAGAATCAGATTTGTTGTTTTGGTTTTGAAAGCATGTGGCCTCTACCTGTTAGCTCTCGGTGCAACAAAACCTCTGCAAACTCACTGTTAATCATCCCTTCGAAACCCATCCCAAAACCTTAATTCACACGTCATATGTAGAAGCTTTGAACTAAATATGACTTGAATAAAATGTATTTTTCGTTCCTTTGCGGCCGACCGAGAGACAGCCGAGGCCGGTTCGGGTCCATTACATATGGAATAACCATATGAAAATGGAATGGATCAGTTGAACGAATTTAAAATAGATACTCTGACAAAATATTTTCAATTTCATGTTACAGTTTAAGATTTATGGCCTGGGATGTTGCTGAATTGTTACGGATTGCTTTTGGAACATCAAAAATGACGACTTCCTCCTCGGCACAGAGGATTCTGGGAAGGGGGAGCCGGCCCCTTTAGAGTAATAGTTCAGCCGAAACTGAAATGTACAGATGGTTGATTAACAGCTTGGCATCTGAAATTTGTTTCAAGTTACAAGGCCAATTTTAGGTAAATAAAGCTAAGTAAAAGAAGCTTAGTTTAGCATTGTGCCTCAAAAAACATTGTACAATACTATACTATATTAACTATATTCACTTTTAACACAAGATTTCATCTCCAGATTTTGGAAATCTAAAAGCCACAGCTGGCTGAGGGAGAAAATGCTTCCCATTTCCAAGTGGCTATTTTGTCCTTTTGACAGGTTTCATAGACATCAGTGCCTCGAATCTGTTTGAGTTTCTATGCTAAACTGGAGGCTATAAACATCCCTCATTGTTAGCTATGTTAGTCTCATAAGCTCCCTCCAGATACCTGACCTGTTTTTCCTCTCTTATGTAGTATAAAATAGGAACATAAATTTTATATATATATATATATACATATAAAATTTGGGGCCATACTATTATTTTCTAATGAGCATAAATTAGACATTTCAGGCATCATCTTTCTCACCCTGTTGACAAAGTCCAGGTACCCCGGGTAGTAGGTAGTAACGATGGAGAAGATGTACCAGTCGTACTCCTCCATGATGTTGAGCATGACAGAGGCCTGCTGCTCAATAGACGGCCCGAACTGGAAGAACATGGAGTTGTCATCCTGCCAAGCAGAAAAGAGACCTGATGTGGATACGAATGCTTGAATACGAAATGAGCCGTTCAGCAGGTGACTGCATACGAAAGGCCTCTTATTCATTATGCACTAATTGCTAATCAATGTTGGAACAACATCACGATCAGAAAGTCAGCCATAAAAAACTGCGAGATGGTGTTTCATTACAACACATGAGACAATATAATACCATGTGTCAAATGTAATTCCTGACTCGATTGTGCTTCTGTTGTTTTTCTGCACACGTTTTCGTGTCCAAAAGTAATATTTAGCTATTGCTCCAGGAAATCTAAATGCTGTCAGCATGAGCCCGAGTGCTTCTGTGCATGTAATATGTTGTAAATAGATTGTATACACAAAAGTGGGTTGGTTTGCGTGTGCGCATGTGTGTGTGTGTGTGTGTGTGTGTGGTTGAATTATAATGAACCGATCATTTATTTAGTGCCCCAGACACAGTGAACGGTAACAGTAGCGCAACACTACACATTCTTTCTACGCTTAAATCAAATCATATGAACTTGACTTGACTTGAAGTAGTGTGTGTGTGTGTGTGTGTGTGTGTGTGTGTGTTTGTTTTTGTTTTTTAGTTTAGTTATAATGCTATAAAAAATGTTCTCTGTGTTTTGGGCTTCGTGTAAAAGTCCAGCATGGCTTCCTGTTAACTGTATGTGCTCACTACATAGTGTATAACATGGAGGGGTTTAAGACCCTGTGCAGCAGTTCATTATGTATACTCCTAACTGAATCCCAGATTCAGATGAAAATGAGATAGATAGATAGATAGATAGATAGATAGATAGATAGATAGATAGATAGAGAGAGAGATAGATAGATAGATAGATAGATAGATAGATAGAATTATTTATATATTTTTTTGTTTGTTTACTACTAATAATAATAATAACATTAATAATTATAAAGCTATAATATGTATTTATTTGACTTTTATTTGGTTTAGTAATAGAAGGGATTATTAAATTAATTAATTAATTATAGGTGTAGTAGTAAGAGTAGGGATTTTTATCTATCTATCCATCTATGTGTTTAAGTTTAGTAATAGTAACAGTGCGGTTTTTCTTCCTCCTTTCCTTCCTTCTGTTCTTTCTGGCTTTCTTTCTTTTTCTTCTTTTTTCTTCCTTTGTTTTTCTTTATTTCTGCCTTCCTTCCTTCCTTCCTTTCTGTCTTTTTCCCCTCCTTCCTTCCTTCCTTCCTTCCTTCCTTTCTTCCTTTCATTTTTTCTGTCTTTTTCCTTCCTTCCTTTCTTTATTCCTTTCTTTCTTTCTGCCTTCTTTCCTTCCTTCCTTCCTTCCTTTCTGTCTTTTTCCCCTCCTTCCTTCCTTCCTTCCTTCCTTTCTTTTTTCTGTCTATTTCCTTCCTTTTGTTCTTCCTTCCTTCCTTCCTTCCTTTCTTTTTTCTGTCTATTTCCTTCCTTTTGTTCTTCCTTCCTTCCTTCCTTCCTT
>JAQQZR010000010.1:5530236-5564180 GCA_030068235.1 Notoglanidium macrostoma
GTGTGTGTGTGTGTGTGTGTGTGTGTGTGTGTGTGTGTGTGTGTGTGTGTGTGTGTGTGTTTGTGTGTGTGAGAGAGAGAGAGAGAGAGAGAGAGAGAGAGAGAGAGAGAGAGAGAGAGAGAGAGAGAGAGAGAGTGCTCCCAGCTGCATCCAAGTCAACAATTTACAATGGCTTGTTCATGTATTTATGCATCATCGGTTTTGGATTTTGGCCAGTGAACAGTCATGACTTAAAAGTGGAAAGTTTAGGTTGTGTGTGTGTGTGTGTGTGTGTGTGTGTGTGTGTGTGTGTGTGTGTGTGTGTGTGTGTGCGTGTGTGTGTGTGTGTGTGTGTGCTTATGAAATCAGCTTTATGTGTGTGATCATGATGCATGCTGAACTATCTCAGGTCTCAGAGCTCCACTCAACATCAAAGCTCACTGCTCTGGAGTATGAACCCCCAGGAACTGGACTTATGGACTCATCCGCTACCTTGATTCGGCTTTAATGAGATAAAAACACTGACACGGCAGACAGAGGTGGGGGCACGGCTGAAAAAACCCCGCCATTGATGTAACACCTACAGTGTCAAATTATCTCCTTTGGAAGTGTTAAAGAAATGTTCAGGTGGTTTTTTTTTTATCCTAATCTTTATCTACTGCAGCTGTAGTATATGTGTGATTACAAACATTTTCTGTGTACTAAAGAATGAACTGGGTGGTGCAGCGATCAGTACTGTTGCCCTACAGTAAGAAAGCTCTGGGTTTGAACCTGCCTACAGGGGGATGTTTCTTCCCATGAATGCACTGGTATCCTCCCCAAAGACATTCTCTCATGTTTGCCTTTCCCTAAGAACTTTTTTTATGTAACAATTGGAGTATACAGCTTTATATGAAGTGAGATGGAAAATAAGTATTTGGACATTTCTGTTTTGCTATTTAACATACTTCCAGTGCACATATGAACTTCAGATTTATGCACCGGATGTCTTTTGACTTACTGAGAATGGTGCTGGGGCATTACACGTCATTAAGGAAACATGAACAGAACAGTACCACGACATATGTGAGGAGAATTTAATCTCATCGGCCAACATACAGAGATGAGCTGGTGAGACATTTCAGCAGGACAACATCCCCAGAACATCCAGCCAAAATAATAGAAGAACACCTTGCATGTTCTAGCCAATCTCCTGTCTTGAATCCCATTGGAAATGACTGAAGAAAAACTTGCGAGTCCATCAGAGGGAGTCTTGGGAACTTCAGGGAATTAAAGATGATTTGCCAACAGGAACATGCGAACATTAAACTGCAAAAAGCTAATTACTTCTTACTCTAGACATCCTGAAGCTATAATTGCCAACACTGGCTTTTCAACAAAGTACTATTGTTAATTTATGATGTCCAAGTACTTTTTTCCCTATTCCTATTTCATCAATACTTACTTTTGTTCATATTTAACTATTTCAACAAAGTTAAAAGACATTATATATGTAAATCTGAAGTGAATATATGCACTGGAAGTATAATAAATAACAAAAAACAATAGTGTTGAATGCTTATTTACCTTCACTGTAGTTTATATTCTATTAGCTCTATACACTTATCGTCCACTTTAATAGGAACACCTGTACACCTGCTCATTTATGCAGTTATCTAATGTCATGTGGCAGCAGTAAAATGCATAAAATCAAGCAGATACAGGTCAAGAGTTTTAGTTAATGTTAAAGACAGTTGAAGACTGGAAAATGACCAGGTCTAATCTTCAGCTGTCCAGGCTGTGTGAGTGTGTGCCCATGATAGCCTCAGATTCCTGTATTTGGCTGATTGGAGTGGAATCTGATGTGATCTTGCACTGTTGTATCCCATCCACCTCAAGGTTCAATGCGTTGTGCATGCTGAGATGCTTTCTTGCTCACCACGGTTGTAAAGTGTGATCATATAATGTACTGTATTCTTCCTGGCAGCTCACACCAGTCTGACCACTTACTCTTACACTTAATAACCCAAACCTCTCTTACCAACAAGGAGTTTCCACTCACAGAACTGTCGCTCGCTCAATGTTTCCGTTTTTTGCACCGTTCTGTGTAAACTCTACAGACTGCTTAGTGTGAAAATCCCAGGAGATCAGCAGATTCTGAAATACTCAACTACGACGCCACAGTTAAAGTCACAGAGATCACACTTTTTTCTCCATTCTGATGTTTGATGTTAATTAACTGAAGTTCTTGACCATGATTTTTTGCATTGTGCTGCTGCCACATGATCGGCTGATTAGATAACTGCATAAATAAGCAGGTGTTCCTATTAAAGTCGACAGTAAGTGTATTGTATATAGTTGTATATTTTCAATGATAATTACTATATAACATCTGCCTTTAGACTCCATTCAGGAATGGACAAACTATATGGCTAAATAGAGTCGTCATCTATAAAGGAATTCATATGCTCATTTAAGTTCTGTTTGCTTGTATAAAAGGTGCTGTGATTGATTCTAATCCAATACACTTTTTGTAAAATGCACCAAATATCTTCTCAGAGACTACTAGCTGTCTGCTCAGTGTGTGCACTGAAAAAAATCCGGTGTTCGTACACAGCCCTGGCTCCGTAAACGGGGAAACCAAGGAAATGACTTGGACCGAGCTACACAACACTATTCCAGCCAATTACAGGACAGGAGAAGGGAAGATGGTAGATGGGGTGTCCTTCTTAGTGTCATTTTGTGTCAATGTCATTAGTGTCATAAGCTTCTGAAGGACCATCGAAGGGAGGTGTGTATTTGTTTGGCTCAAATATCAACCAAAATTTCTCCGAAACTGCTAACTAGCTCCCCATATGTAATTACTACTACTTTTTCACCTCATCATGTTAGGTTGAAACTATGAAACTGAAACTATGCGACTGGGCAGCACATTATACTTGCCCGGTGGGCTAGCTAATAAATACAAATTGTTGTAAATGTAGTATTCTTTTCAATCCCTTCCTCATGGTTGAATCAGCAGATGTGCATGAAAAAAGAAGATGAAAAATATATCACACAACTGTACATTAACACACAGAGAGACATACAGAAACATTCGCTTGACGCCAGCAACCTTTCCCCTTCTTAAAAACTGCACCGCATTTATTTATCCTTCCCATATCTTAGATTTCTCTCTATCACTCTTGCCTGCAGCCTTTCACTCTCTTGCCAGTTTATGTTCAGTCTCTCCATCACTCTGTGTTCCACTACTCCTATGTCTCCTGCACATTTAAACAATAATTGAATCTGCAGACCCCATCCATTTATTCTCTTCAATGTTTAATACACTGAAGTGGCCAGCCCTTCTCACTCCTTCCCCTAGCGGGCTTAGACAAACCATGGCATGCTAATAGTCACTGAAACCTTACTACTAATTCTCTCTATTCTTTTCATTTCTCTAGCTCGCTCTTTGCTACTAATAATCTTTGCAAGAGAAGGGCTCAGAGTGTCCCGCAGTGCAAGTATATAAGAACAGAGCATTTCTAATATCAGGCTTAATAATGAGGCCCTTAAATAATTTCTCCGGCAAGTCCCTGTGCTGCTGGCCAGGGGAAATCGAGCTAGGCCTGTGACGTCCATGAGTGAGTGTGAGCGGAGTGCAGCATTAAAATAGGCTGGAGAGGTTCAAGTATGACAAATAGCGTCAATTCAGCAGCAAGGGGCTCTGGGTTTTTTAAAAAAAAGCGTGTGGTAAGAGAAGTTTATGTGTAATGAGGGCAGTTTGGTGTTGGGATGCGTCGCTTCATCTGGCTCTATTACAGCGCTCAGCCTTGGAGGTGTGAGTAAATTGGAATGTTCGGTTCTAGAATTCTCGCTAGGATGCAAGAACGTAATAAACTGCATTCATACGAGGCAGAAAAAGCACCGCCTGGGGCACATTTTGTGCTGATATGAACAAAACCACCTCGCATGATGAGCACACTTTAACCATAACAACGCTGTTAGCACTGATTTCACATTTTTTATCCTTAACTAGCTTGCTTAGATAACAATTTAGATATATAATAATTATTATTATTAGCAATACACTGTGAACAATAAATGCCATCATATGCATGTACATACTGTATGTAATATCAGATACTAGTAAATGCTGAAGTGGTATTTGCTTTGATGAAAAAATGCCGGTGGCGTTCTATCTGCCTTGTGGCTACTTCCAAGTGGACTGCGTGTAAAATGCTCACTGCTGGTTGAAGAAAAAAAGCTTTTTTGAACCCAGACAACAGGGAGAAGCAAAAACAAGGTCCTTTGTCTGTTCAAGTGGTTAAAGTTGTGAGAAAATGTGCATGCTGGAAAGTTAGCTAGCTTGCATGCGGTGATGCAAGTTTGCAAGGTTTTTTATATGGACTGTGTAGAGAGTGTAAATAACAAAAAAAACAAAAAAAAACAAACTCAGACTTGTTTGTAATTTACTGAGAAAAATATGACTACAAACACATTGTCATTACTCTTAGTATTAAAAGCAGTGTGTATCACCATACTGAACACTGTCACATCTTGTAAAAATTTTGACTTCTGAAGTCATGATTACCACAAGCTCAGGCTATTTATTTGCCATCTATGATGACTAAAACCTCATATAATCATTGCACGAGTTACAGGAAAATACCGAGTCACCGAAGGCACAGCCGATATAAATGTATAGAATACATAATACATAGAATGTTTGAAATATGGACTATAACGTGTAGATACAGTAAATGAGCATCTGTGTATTAATCAGTTGCCAAGGTAAAGAATCTAACAGGTAAAGTAATCAATTTAAATCCTAGATTTAAGATTTGAGAACATTAAATGGAACCATCAAACTAACCCGCATTTGAAAATACTCATTCAAAATGTTCACAAGTCTATAAAAACTGTATAATGCAACATATCATATCATAATTAGAATTTAATCTAATTCTTTTATTAATGTGATCTACTGTAACTTTAGACCACCAGCTGAGTCACATTTGTCTCAGCAGCAGAAACTAATCTAGAATGCTGTCCATCAAACTGGTGTATCATTCCCTTTAGCAGCTCTAATGACAGCCAGTGCAGGTTCAGATGGGTGAAAATGAGACCTTCTGAGCGGAAGGTCAACCTGAGCGCTAACAATCATGACAACCGTGGGCTTGTTAAACCTGACTGCAACCATTAAGCTCACCATAAATAGGCAAGAAGATGCAATAACTCAGCAAAACTGAGCTAAAGATCTATACACTCAAAACACATACAATGAAAAAAAAAAGTAGATACGGAATATGACGTGACTGAGAACAAAATATTGTTGTAAGAAAATTTTAAACGTCATATCAATGCGTTAAATCCAGAAATCTATCATTAAAATGTATTATATTGGTAGCATTATTGAGAGGTTCCTCATAGATTGTGCTGAAGATACTCTGCCATATAATAATTTACATTTATCATTGAATATTTACACCACAGCCTGCAGTATTAAAGACGGTATGAGTAGAACCTTGTCAACAGGAATAAACAGCATAAGCTGTGACTGCTGTAAATATGGAACTATTACCACATAATCACTGGAGACACAATAATTAGGCATCTTGTGAGTAGGGGCAGGTGGGGCACAGCCTCATCATTTCAGCTGTACAACACATATTAATCTTCACAAGTCCTCAATCACAACTCCACTGAAATACTAATTACATCTTATGAGTGACCAAAAAAATATAAATGTTGTTATTTTACAGATTGAAGCAAATACTCATTAATTAATTTAAAGTTATTAATGCGCCTAGTGGTCAAAATAGGAACTACAACGAGTGCTAATAGAAGCCCACTGGTGTACGACTCATGCAGCATACAACACAGTTAAAGACAGGGTTGCCAAATTGTTCAAAATATGCAACAGCCGTCAAGATTGTGTTTAATAGCAAATACTAAGAATTAAAGCTAAATTTCCGCAAACAAAGATAAAATGTAAGTTCAGACCATAAGCAGGATGGTTGGATGAACATATTGCAAAGATTGGGAGAGGTAAATGGGGATTATGGAGTGGAAAATGTACATCAGAAATGCTTGTACACCAAAGTGACCTTGGTTTACATAGAGATAAAAAAAAAACGTGCCGCCAATTTTCAATGCCTTTTTTTTGGACTAGATCTGGGTCTTTTGTATGATTTCTGAGATGTAGTTTTGCTGGAAATTTTGCTGAAACCTGAAAACCCTGGTTAATGGTGCACACTTGCTGTATCAATCAAAGGAATAGACTGAATGCTGGATTGACTCTCAGTTGCCATCTGCTAAGTGCCATAAATGTAAATGTAAATGTCAACTTTCTGTTATGGGGTTATTCTAAAAAGTTACTATATAGTATTGTGATAACCTTTTAACTTCACTTTGGTTGAGGCTATGTTCTTATTATTGTCACGTTGCTCCACCAAACTCTATGATCACAAGCCATTGCTGACAATAATGTGTCACTAGAAAGCAGAAATTTCATATACAATCAAGAGAGCCATCTTATTAATCTAAAATTAATATATATAGAGAACACTCATTTATATTGAGGTAGAATTGAATTAATACTAAACACCAGATATGACAATATGTCACTAATGAACTACACGTGAGGCAAAAATAATAATAAAAAAACAATTCGGAGTAAGAATTTACTCATTGCAAATTCAGCAATCAGCGTATTAAGGAAAAGGAGTGCAGTGACTGAACTTTTGCAAATTAATTGCAGAGCCTTGCTGGTGTAACCCCAATTTCACCCTGGAAAATGCACTCGTATGAACTCCCCCAGCAGTAAGAGCCAGGTTAATCCGCAATGTGTCCAGTCATCCCCTTAACTTTTTTAAAACTATTAACTATTTAAAATAAAACTCCTCATCGGATCACACTGGAGAGTTTCCAGTGTCCTCTCTGAAGGTACACCACCTCCACACTACATATCGGCTGTTATGTAGTCGTAGGCACACCATGTAGTACGTCAGCATGAAGATAAACTCTGCTGATGACCATTACATGGCTATTATTCTATTTTGAACTACATTTCATCTGTCCAAGTTCATCCATCTTCCCTCTTTTGAAAAGTGACAGACTCTACGCGCTTTATCATCCATCTGGCCATCCGCAGCTTCTCATTGTCACTGCTTATCTCCGCATGCAGCATGTTGTATCGTCTAATCTTTCAATCATGTCTCACATTCTGTCACAGCCCATTCTTTTTAATCATTTTAAAATTGATTACTTCTTTTCTCCAATCCTTTCTTTTTTTTTCCAGACACATTTTCCAAGCTATTTTGTGTCACCCTTTACCCCTACGTTATTCCTTCCTGATAATGTTCTCAAACCCTGTTCCTCCTTTGCATCTTTTTTATTTAATTCTCTCACTTTTTTCTCAATTCATCCTGCTCCATCATCATAGCCTACCTTTTTTTAAAGAAGCCCCATCAATCTCTAATCAAACACATGCTGAATTAATTACATGTCACATGCGAAGCGTAATTAACGCCAACGACCTCAATTCCCATTATATTACCCCATCCTTTTTTTCTCTTTTAAATCCAATTTTTAAAGAAAGCCTGGCTTTGATTGAAACATGAAGCTATTTCCGTCCAGCGGAGATAATTCATTTTTTTCCCTCTCCTTCTCTCTCTTGCAGCTTTTCATGTTCCTTCTGGATTGCGTCCAAATACGCATACTTTTACTCCATAGTCTATTCAGCCAAGTTTGCAAAGATGGCAAACGTGGTTAATGAGGTTTTCTACAGATCAGTCATAATTACAATTCGTTCATGTTGTAAACTGGACTGTTTCCCAAAAGCATTGCAAAGGATCATTGTTAAATGGTAGCGCGAGCATCATATGATGCTTTTGGGAAACTGGGCAAAGTTTAGAATCTTTCAGAACATATAGATCATGTGACAAAAGCTGTTGCACTGAGGTAAATTTTGATAAATATGCTAGCTACGTAGGTATGCTAAGTACTAGCGAATGACCCTTCATTGCTAGATATGATAAGCAGTGAAAGACCCTGTGACTCAATAAGTTAGGCTGTTAGTTAACAAATGTTACATTAAAATACACATAACACTCTTCTTAATTAGCTACAGTTAACAGGAATGCTAGGGGGCAGTGGTAGCTTAGTGGTTAAGACATTGGATTAGTGATCAGATAGTCATGAGTTCAAATCCCAGCACTGCCAAGCTACTTCTGCTGGGCCCTTAACCCTCAACTGCTCACTTGTATAAATGAGACATATGTAAGTCGCTCTGGATAAGGGCGTCTGCCGAATGACGTGAATGTAGGAACCTTAAGGGGCAAGCCAAGCTACCTGGTGCTTTGTAGCTTTCTAATGTTCTGTATGCTAATACCATCTACATGTACAAATAAAGGCAGGAGAAAACCATTTCTTTCATAATGAGATGTTCCGAATGAGATGGCCAAACATTTAGGATTATTAATATGCCCTGGAACCTACCATAGTTTTGCTTCAGGTTGCTATGTTATGAATCCATTGATATGATGAATTGGTAATACAAATGTTTCAGACCAACGGCTACTTGTTTACGATAAAAATGTTACTGCAATATGAGCCTTTTCTTAAAGGGCATTCTTAAAGGGAAAAGTTAATTTCATTTGTTTTATTCGGGATCCAAATCACAGATTTCATTTCTGAAAATTGCTTTGCAAAGACGGAAAAAGAAACTTCAGTTTGTTTCAGTTTGGTTATGTATATTTGGTGGAATGTTTATTCTTTATTTTAAGTGAGACAAAAAAGAATTCTTGCTGTCCTCAATGGCTGCTGAAATTGTGTAAATTGTGAAAATGCTTTTATTTGCAATGATTAATTTCTAAATAAGCAAACGTCACTCAGTTGCTAGCACTCAAAATATGTTCCTATTGCTGTACACAGTGAAGCATTCAGCCAAACACTGTCCAGCAAAGTTGTCCTTATTTTGTCTGCACTAGTGTGTATAAGGTTTGAGTGGTATGAACAGTGTCAGCAACTGGCTTCTATGCAAATAAAGACCGGAAGAGAATCCTTAAGCTCATGCTGTTTTTACAGACGTACTGAAAAGCTTAATTTGTTTGTCCTAAATACTAATAGTTCACAAAAACTTTACTGATTGGCTCACAACTGGGCATTTTGGGCATTTATATTATTTGCAAAATATGCAAAATATCTTTTTTATTATTTTTGAAACTTCATTAAATATATCAGATCCTTTAAAATCTTAAAGCAACTAAGTATCTTAGTTTTCTCCCATTGAATTAAATCATGTCCCAGAAATTTATTTTTTCCTTTTACTTAATGGCCATGGGGTACTTTATATACTGCAACACTGCTTATTATCGACCAGATACCGGGCTAATTCTTATCTTTCTTTTCCTAAGTAGTTGGTCACCAGCCACAAATTAAGTTTGCTGCTGTATAATAAATCCTTTGAGGTACTTCCATGAGTAGTTTCATTTTTCTGTATGCTGAAATATTGATAATGTTTCTAACCTGTGCCAAATTTGGAGACCAGAAACTACTAAATTCTCAACGAGATTCAGTCGGAGATGTGTAGCATCAGATATTTAGTCTGGGGGTTTAAATTAGCATATCGCTAACAACCTACAGGTAGCTAAACTGATTAGGTAGGGCTTGTCTCTCTCTGGATGAGTGGAAAGACAGATGAACACACAAAGTCGAACCAAATAATCCAGTAAAAAAAAAAAAAAAACTTGGATAAGGTACCATGAACTTAGAACGAACATATTTATGAAGAGGTCATGCTGCTAAAAGTAATACTTTTAAAACTAAATGTTACAGCTGTGAATACCTTTATTATCATTTCACAATGAAATTCAGTGGACTGTTTACCATTAGACAATGTGTCCCATCAATACAATAATTAATTATAGCATTAGTGATCAAATATAATGTAGTGCAAATGATATAGAGTAATATTAGCAGCCTGACATGGCGCAATAGACAGTTCTGTATTGTTATATTTATATAGCATAGTTATATACTATAAAACTATATTTAAAATAGTTTATGGGTGATAGCTCTCATATTGTTCATAATGTGGAGCATTTCAGATGGGAAAAGTGTTAATAGTAAGTGCTATGGCTTATATATCAGCCCATGTGTTCACATTAACAGCCACATTAGTGTAAAAGCTGCCAAGAAATCCTCTTGATGCTTGGCTCCATTATCCATATTATTGTATCCATATATTACTAAACAAAGTGTATACACTCACTGGTAACTTTAATAGGAACACCTGTTCATCTGCGCATTCGTGCAGTTATTCATTCAATCAACCAAGTGGCTGCAGCACAATGCCTAAATCCATGCAAATACAGGTCAAGAGCTTCAATTAATGCTCATATCAAACATCAGAATGGGAAAAATGTAAACTCAGTGACTGGTTTTCTGCAGGCACGAAGCCTTGTTGATGAGAGAGGGGTCAGAGGAGAATGGTCAGACTGGTTTGCACTAATAAGATAGCTATAGTAACTCAAATAACCACTCTTTACAACCATGATGAGCAGAAAAGCATCTCAGAATGCACAGCATGTCAGTCTTTCAGGTGGATGGGCTACAACTGAAGAAGACCACATTGGGAGCCACTCCTGTCAGCCAAGAATCCTGGAATCAGTCTGAGGCTACAGTGGACACAGGAAACTGGGCAGAGGAAGTGGGCATAGATGCTGACATCTGTCATCATGAATTACAAAAAGAATGGTTTAAAAATAAACAGGGGACTACCTTGTTGTTGATGGAGAAGCAGGAATGAGATGAGAGGGGAAACAAAATATTACCCATGGCCACCTTGCCAGTGATGTGAAGTCAGATTAGCGTAGGCCATCTAATGAGGTTTAATAGCTCTACCATGTTTTCTGGTATTCTTAATGAAGTAGGCAAGCACTGCCGTCTAAGCCGTCAGCTATAATCCAAGTCATGTTCTATGTAGCAATGACCTCATTTGCTGTCTTTTTTCGCCTCCATTTTTTGAAGTTCCTCAGCCTCAGGGAGCCTTAGGGGGAAATGAGACCTGAGGCTCTCGCCTTTTCGCCTCTCCTCTCTGATCCGTTATTCTTCTCCTGCAGAAAATGAGACCTACTCATTAATTGTTGAAAGTGGCTCCTCCATTATCATTCTCTGTTATTCTGTCTTATTCTGTCATCTCTCTATCATTCCCTCCTCTCACCTTGCTCAGCCTCGTCTGCATCATCCTCTTCTGTTGTTCAACACCCAGCCCTTTTCTCTGTCTTTCATCTTCCTTTCTTTGTTTTTAATCCAAGTCATTGCCTCTAGATAAGACCGTCTCATCTTCTAAGTCCAACTTCTCCTCTGTTGCTTTGTCTCCACCTTCTACTTGTTCTCCTTTTCGCCACGCTAAATTGTCCCACTGTTATTTTCGCTGCATTAACTACATCAGCTTAGAGATAAACAGTGCTGGTTCTGTTGGGAATAGAGTAAATGTTTTCCTCCCTGTTTCTGCCAATGGGAAAGGGATCGTAACTAGGTCCAGTGAAATGATATGAATTCCATCAAGCATATTCCCTCAGCAAAAATCCAGAATTCTGAGCCACACATATGCAGCTCAGGGGTTTTTGAATTAACGCATGGAAAGTAATGGACTTATGAGTCACTGTGAATAGCATGGTTGCAGAGAAGAAGGGATGAAGAAGATAACGATGGAAATGGTAATGTACATAGGCGATGGATACAGTATATTAGATGACGATACAGTAATAATCAGTGATATGATCAAAAAAACAGTACAGGAGATCTTAACGACCAGTGGCAACCCATCTGTTTAATCTGTTTAATCTGTTTTATTTACATACTTACTATATGTTTATATATTTTGGGATTTGTAGTTGTCAAAGTTTCCCACCACGCCGTATGCTGGAGTAGAAATTTCTCTGACTATCAGCAGCAGACCTTTAGAAGTCATTGTAGTTGAATTTATTTTAGTCGAACTTCCTGAACTTCCTTCTTCGCATGAAGAGGTCGCAGCTACGCTTCTCTTGGCTCTTGCACTACTTCTTGGCATTGAGTGAAAAGAAAATGTGCCTTCCTTTTATTAAAAACAAAACACTTTCTCGCTCTCTTTAATCCTTACTCCCAGTGGCCAAATTTAATCTTTTACTCTAAATGTGTGGTCACATTACTACTCGCTTAGTTTTTTTATTAAATAAGTATTAAAACCCAAGACATGGTCAAAGCAATTTGTCTATATTAATGACTAAAATGCTAACGACGTCTCCCTGTTTGCTGATATGCAAACATTTATACGGCTCACAGATTGCCATTAATTGCTGTGTGTTAAAGCAAATGGAGTATGAATAATAGGAAGGCCAGGCTACCCATTAATACCTGTGCTAACATAGTGACAGCTTCTCATTGTCCTGTTCCAGTGTAGCACTAATGCCCTGATTCACTTCTGTTTTTAAGAAGCCCTGATTGACTTCCCCTTATGACTCACTTGCCAAACAAGAGACGAATGACTAGTTATTAAAATTTTAACTTTTTTTCAGACCTGAAAATGAAATTGTGTCAGATTGAGATCATTTCTAGGGAAGATCTGCTCCCAAGGACTCCATTCATGTTGAATTGACCTCTCACTTCTCCAAGGGGTCATCTAACAAACGTCACTAGAATATACGTCACGCTTTCGGAGCAGACAGACAGGGGTACATGGTTTGGTTGAGCAGTTTATTACACACAGTCTACAGCAAACAAATCCAAACCGGCAAGCACAGTGCAGGGACAATAAACAGGGGCAAACGGCAAAGCAAACGGCAAACAGGACATAGTAGGCAAAACTAAAAGCAAAAAACAAAACAAAACAGAAAACGGAGCAAAGTATAGAACCAGATAATCACTTTATTTTGGCTTGGCAATATCAGACCAAGTGTACTAAGCAGTTGCTTCACAACTGGTAAGCATGAACTAGAGTCCTTGTATACTGTGTGTGAAATGTAGAACACTTTCTAGTAGTTAGTACTGAGGTGAGCTGGGAACTCTAGTCAGCGTCAGCCATGTTTGTATGCTGTGAGAATTGTTGGAAAATGGAGTCCGTGGTGGTATTTAAAAAGGCCATGAATATCATCATCATTCATTCATTCAGTAATTATGCTCACTGTGCACTTTTTTTAGAAACCTGCATATTCATGCAATTATGCATTCAGTTACTGTTCATGTCCAGTATCAGAATAGGCATGGTTGTTGGTGCTGGACACACTCCTGTCAGCAAGAACAGCAATCTGAAGCTACAGAGAACAGGCTCACTAAAACTGGACAGTTGTAAAATTCACAGACGCATAACATGTTTATCTGGGCTATATTCGCTAGGCCAGTTATGACAATGGCTCGTCTAAAAAGGTAGTCTGCCTGCATTATCTTAATAAAGGAACAATGTTTTCTGGTCAGGCGGTTTGCAAATTGAAAGGAAGAAGTACAGTAAGACTAGACACAGAACGAGAGCTCAGTAGTGTATATCCAAGGCCGAATTATATATGATAATAGTGTTAAATATACCCTTCGGGCAGAAGCATGCAAATTACCATGGTTACCCAGATTCCTCCATGTCAGCTCACATACATCTTATCTGTCCTGATCTCAGTGGGTGAGAGAGAACATGTCTACACAGAGTATAGTATTTAATTGAGTTTACATCGCTCATGGTTTTTACTGGGAAAAAAAAGATGTAGGTTTATCCCTTAAATCGTTTAATCGTTTAATCTTAAATCGTTTAATCGACATTATGACAAAATCGACAGAAAAGTAATCTGAAGAGTTGCTATGAAATCTTATATAATAATAATAATAATAATAATAATAATAATAATAATAATAATAATAATAATAATAACAACAACATACAGGTCAAGAAGAAGCTAAAATGTCTGAACTGTTTTGAGCATTTATTTCTTTATTATTAATATTTAGCATACACTAGCTATTATATACACCATTTTATTCTTTTGCTACTTGTTCAATTTTTTGCCTTCTTCATTTTGTTTCAAGGATAAGTACATTTTTGCACTCAACTGCATTGTCAGTTGATTAAATATATCAGCTGACAAATAATACTGTTCCTTAAAAAAAAAACACATCCCTGTTTGTTAATTTACATCAGAGAAAAAGCTTTTCACTAAGTGAAAGCATTAATGGTGCTATCTCATAACATGTACAGGAGAATGCTCTTTGAGGCAATAGCGAGTGTAAGTAATTACGCGACTGCACTGAGTATTGGAAATGCAATACTGGCGTCAAAATAATTTGTTGCAAATTAAGGAAGTGATGTGTGAACAGGATATGCAGCTATTCAGCATGTATTTTCACTGAGGGTTCTTTAAATAATGTGGTTTTTTTACTAATTCAGTTCTGCTGAGTAAATCGTGTATTCATCTTTGATTTGATGAAGAAAGAGCAGCTCTTGGTAGTCACTCTTTCCTGTTCATATAATTGTATTACATCTGAAAAGCATACATTAGAAATCCATGCAAAAGGATGATAAAAACCAGTCATGTACATTTTCTTTAGAAAGACACACCTGCATCCACCACACACACACAGATGTGGTCCCTTGCTGTGACATAGATAGATGAGCTTCAGTCAGAGTGAAATAGGCCATAATAACATGGGAGCTGAAAACGCTTCATCTTCCAAAGACACACATGGCGAAGGAATAAACTTCATCTTTCAAAGCAAAAGCTACAGTTGCTTAGCATCCTAACACTATGGATTACTAAATCCTACACCAAACACACATACACACACACACATCTGCACACCTGCCACCCCCACAGCCTTCGTCATGTTGCCTGTGCTCGCTCTCTCTTTCTCTCTCTCTCTCTCTCTCTCTCTCTCTGTCTCTCTCTCTCTGTCTCTCTTTCTCACCTACCTAAGGAGGCAGAGAGATATCCGACCTCATGCCACCCTGATGATTGATATATCTGAATGTCACAACATTGTCTGAACGAACCAATACATGGCAACATCTCAGGAGCACAAAGAAAAACCTGAGGGCCAAATAAATCATCTTCAGTTTCAACTTGCTCTGATGACATACTGAGCAGCCTCACACCCCCTGTGATACTGTGACCCCACACTGAGGAACCACTTTTGAAGAGTCTGTGGTGACTATTTCTTTCCAATGGGTCACCATTCCCCCTCTCATTAGAAAAGCCTTGAGTCTTCAGCAAGCTAGGGCTTGTGCTCACCTTGCTGTAAAGGGGAAATATCTCTGTGGCATATGGGGTGCAGCTCTATGAGTATCCTGATCCTCTGGCGGAAGACAAGGCCACATGAATACATCTTACCTAAAGGACCTCTAAAGGACTTTATTAGGATCTGGTATTAATGAGTATTTGAGCCATGAAAGGGTTCATGACCAGTTTAGGAACTGTTTTCCTAAACTGAGTTGGTATCACTGAGACATTGTTATCAGGTTTCACTAATCTGATGTAGTCACTTACAAATGAGCAATGTCTTCAGGATACTGTCGCTGCTCCCAGGCTCTTCTTAGGCAAACATTTAGGTGAGGAGGACCCAAGTGACAAGATCGATGGGGCACTTGCTATGGGCCTGAGGGTGCTACTCCTCCTGCCTAAGACCTGTGCGAGGCAGGTGGATCCTTTGTGGGTGCTTCCAAAACCAGGTTATGGTGAACTTAATGTACTGTTGAAGTGACCTGTTCAGCCATGTGGGGAGAATGAGGGGCAGGTAGAGTGAAAGTAAACAGCCCTAGTATTTCATTAGTTAGTAGAATTCAGCAAACTTAATGGGTTCTGTAATGAAATTATGTGGTATGACTATTGCTAGTGGCACATAGCCGAAGCCTATTGTATGGAAGATGGTATGACATGTAAAAGGTGTCAAAATGGCTTTCATGATCCTGATATTTATTGCAAACACAGTTCTTGCAATTCATTGTTGAAAGGTCTTGGCATGCTGCCACACACACATTAAAGTAGCTGCCTCTACTGGTTGGAGGGGGTCAAACAGAACTAGCATTAGAGACAGCTACCATCCACCAGAGTGCTGTCCCCACCTCATGGCCAGTGCTCTCAGGAAAAGCTCCTGGTCTACTGCGACCCTGATTAGGATAAAGCAGTTGCTGAAGATGAATGAAATAATTCATTAGTGTTTTTTTTCTGCTTGTCCTTGTCGACAACTAGAAATTAAAGTATGTACCCTGGCCAATGGTACTGTTCAATTTAATTAAATGGGTTCACTGTAGAAAATAAAATATCTAATATTAACAGTAAGTTTCTTGAAAACTGCTGTATAAAAATGTTAAGAGAAAATTCTCTTTTACATCTTTCAATGTGTTCATGTTTTTATTAATGCTTGTAAACAATATTCTCCAAAAATATTTCTATTTAAATTAGTTAAACTAGTTTTTTGTTATACACTGTTTTTAGTTACACTTGTCACTGTTATATTAGGTAGGCACAGTACATAGTGTAAACCTAACACTGATAGGTGTATCATCAGATCATCATCCTGTGTCATACCAGCACCTCTAAAACCCTTTGATTTTAATAACCTCTCTATTTCATTTGGTCTTTGTGCCATTTCAGCCATTGTAGGTCTGTCACATGCTCTCTCTTTTCTCTTTTTTCCAGACATCTCTTCCCCCCCCCCCCCCAATTCACCAGCCCTTGAAAGAATCTCTAAAGAAGCTTCTTTCATCCTTCCTTTATCCTAGTATGAATTTGTAATCAAAAGAGATCAATCTTCAGGACTCAAAATTAGCCTCAACATTATATGCTAATCACAAAAAGGGCCCTCACATCTCCATGGCATGCTGTCGGTTCTTGTGTCGTAGTGTCTCATGCTCTTTCTGCTCGTTCCCCTTGTTTTTTTTTATTTGTGTGGCAGAAGAAGAAATTGCGAAGGGGAGGAGACGGGTGACTGCTTTATTGGAACGAATGCCATTTATTTCAGTGTCAATATGTCGGACACATCAGTTAAAAGTCTGGCGATCATGAGAGAGAGAAAGAGAGAGAGAGAGAGAGAAAGTAAGAAGGTGGAGTCAATATGTTTCAATGCCATTCGACCCATGGCTAATTAAATTCGCAGCGCTTTGGAGTTCATTAAGCTTGCTAGCAAAAGAGAGAATAAAAGCTATTAATCACTGACTGATATGAGCCACATCGGAGGAGCAACGCACACACAGACAGAGAGAGAGAGAGAGAGAGAGAGAGAGAGAGAGAGAGAGAGAGAGAGAGAAAGAGAGAGAGAGAAATGGACGTAGTCAACGTATAAGAAAGCACCATTAGGAAATTTGATCTGTATGTCTGCACAGTGGGCTTGTGTAGTTAAATCTGTGGTCTTGCGATCTCTGACAATATTAGACTGGAAAGAGAAAAGCAAAAGGAACACAGACAATAGAGAGCGTAATTATAGCTGAACATTTCGCCAATAAGAACAGTAATAGCTGGGAATCTCACACAGTGACAGAGAGGAACGAGCGAGAGAAAACAGAGAAGAGAAAATGAGAGTCTGAGAGACTTAGTGCATTTACATGAACTATACAGTTACCAGATTACTCAAGTGATCACATACACAGCTACAAAATATTATATCAGTTTAAAGTAGTGATAAGATTTCAAGAATTGCTTTAAAATATGTCTTGGATGTAGCCCATTCATTTGTATAATGTACAGTATAATGAGTGTATGATATCTTTGTTTTTACAGTAATAGTCTAGCCTACATCCTCACAGTATAGTAATGTAAAGCCCCAGGTTGGGTGGATGAAAAGTCCTCCTTGGGCAAATTGAGTCACACACTCAGACGCTCCATGAATGAACATCTGAAGTGTATCGTACAACAAGAGACTGTATGAAGAGTAGATACAGTGTACAGGTTAGAACATGCACAGGATAGCATGGGACACTCAAAATGGTGGCTGTAATATGCATGTCCCTCCCCTTCAATAAAAGAGCCAATCACTTCATTAGTAGGTCTAAGTGGAAAAAGCTAAACAGAGTCCACCACTGTCTGTACAACTTTCCTGAATAACGTCACCTCAAAATCTACACATTATTCTTTATTTTTCTCTCAACGTCAAAACAGCAGCCAATCCTCAGAATTAACGTCAATGAAGAAAATGTTGATTGTGTTAGCTACATGGACTTATCTACAAAAACAGAGGAAATACACATAAGCTCCATTCCATAGCATATAGTAACCTATTTAAAAGCAGTATATTGGCTAATTTATTACTATAGAAGTTATTGTGTTTTCCCTATGTTTTGGAAGATTGTAGAGGGCAGGAAGACATTTGGGATTCAGCCCACGTTCTGGTTTGGCCTTTGCCCTGCTTGTTATGGAGAAAAGCACATGCACAGTAGCAGGGCGTCCTGAGGACTACAAATTATTTACACCATTTTTTGTCAGATTTTAACGATTGTCAGATTTTTGTTGATTCATATCAGGCTTATGGGTCTCTCCCCATTCAGTTAGATTGGAGCCTGGTGTTGACTGGAAATAACTGCCTGGGAGTGTTGCCAAGATGGACAAGGATACAAGTTCTGCAAAAACAAAGGTCTGTGATTGATCGTTTGTACTACAAGTCAAATGTAAAAACAGGCAGTTTCAGCCACCTTGTGTGTTAATGTTCTTCCACTTCCACTTTACTTGATGTTTTTTGGGGCTTTGCCCCTCATGGGCAGTAGCCTGTAGGAATGCAGCTACACGTCATTGGGGTTAACAGATTGATCCAGGCCAACATTTTACAATCATGAAAATCACCCTAATAGAGATTTGCCATTAAAGTGACTCTATGTGTGGATTTACTGGTGGCTTGTAAAGTGTACATAGCATACGTTACACATTTGAGAAAAAAAATGATGGACTCATGTAGATTTCAGGTGTTAGGTTTACATAACGTACTTCCAAGTACTTACATTCACGCTCCTCTGTTTCTTCTTGTGCTAAATAATAAGTATGAGCCTCCGTTTTTCAAAATTGGGTTCTCAGCCTTGATAGCCAACACCAGCACCAGCAGAGACTAATTCCTCTTATCTTTTTGTCTTTGCCTTCTTTTCATATTCTTTGTCATTCTGCTGTGCTGCCTTCCGGATTCAGGCTGCCACTTGTAAAAATGCGAAACACAGAAGGCGTTCTCTACAGGTTTGTCTGTTCTGGGCTACAGTAGCAGCACAACATGGCTGCTCTGTGAAAGAGGACCTGCTCCCCATGTAAATATAAAGGGCTCATTCTAAGCTTACAAAAACATATCGATTTGTAGTTACAGATAATTGTACACTAATGGAAGCATACTTATGAATATTATATTCCATTTCCACTAATAGATCCCTCTAAATCCTACATAGGGGACCTTTCAATAAAGCAGTTTTCCTTGTGGAGACCAGTCATGTCCCCACATGGACAAAATGGACAGATATTCCTATCTTCTTATTATTTGGTCCCCACTAAGATATAAAATCATGCCCCTCACCACACAAAACAATAGCTAAGGGGCTCTTCTGTTGCGATGTTTACCATTTACTTCCGAAAGGGACAGATCCATTAAGTTTCATTAGCTTAATGAATCAGAGCTATTCACTAGGCTGTGAGACCAAGCGGCACACTGAAAGTGCAAAAATGTGCCCCATTTATGAAGAGCTCTGTGTGTGTGTGTGTGTGTGTGTGTGTGTGTGTGTGTGTGTGTGTGTGTGTGTGTGTGGTCTCTCCTGTGTTCATTCAGTCCCTGTGCTTTATTTCTATCTCTAATGTAGGTATATGTCTAATGAGTGTGTGTGTGTGTGTGTGTGTGTGTTTCTCTTTTCCCCTTCATCTTAAACACATTCATTTCCACTCCAGCTCCCATCTCATCAATTCTTTCTCTTTGCCTGTTTTTTCTCTCCTCCTAAACCCCTCAAATACTCTTCATTTCTCTTCTTATCTCTCCCTCTTTTAAAGCTTTTCTCTCTCTCACCCAATCCTCCTTCTGTCAGTTTTCCTCCCTGAGTGTGTCTGTCATACACACACAGTCACTAACGCCCTTCTTACATCTGTTATCCACTGCTTCTCAGCTTATCTCGCCACTCCAGTTCCACCACTCTTCTTCTCTCCCTCTCTCACCTCTCCTCCGCCTATCTCTTTACGGAGGCAATTATTTCTTTACGTTCCTGTCGATGAAGTCTACCTGTCTTCATATTTCTAAATCAAGACACTCCAGATACCCCCTCGCCTCTGTTTCAAACATGAATTTCTGTCTGTTTCAGCCGCTTTCCGACAAGGGACACCTGAACTGTCAACAAACAGGTAGAACAAAAAAAGACTAAAAGGAAAAAAGGATTAAAAACATACTGTATTCCTCTGCAGACGATTCGTTTGTCAGTGTGGTTTATTTCCCTGACAAAACTCCTGCATCCAGGCGACTGTTAAATACCATGGGGTGAGTTCCTTTACCCAGGAGCCTGGACGTTTGCAACACACGTCAGTAAGATTACATTTCTTAATCATATTATTTATTAATAAAAAATTGTATTCATTCTTTTTACCATATATAAATGTAAAGTGAGGTTATAAATTAATCAGCCTACAAAACTGTACTCTTTCGTTTCTATTTTAGGCGTACAAGGCTTCTAAATTTTATCACCTGCCAATTCCCACCCAATATATGACAGCTATGTACCAGCCAGGAAGGCTGAAGGCTAACATGTGCTTCCTCCAAACCAGCTGCATTTCTTCTAACTGATGCTCATGTGTGGCAGTGTAACACACTCAGAGGAAAGAGTTATCTATCCTCTCCACATACACGAGCTCACAGACACCCACAATTGGCTAGTATCACTGTGACTAACAAGAGTATGTCATCCCTCTCACCCAGAGAGCACGGCCAATTTTGCTCTTTGGCTCTTTGCCATGGATAGCTATGGCACCATCAGGATTCGAACCTGCGATCTCCCAATGATAGACTTTCGAATTTCCTGTTTCCAATGAGAACTTTTCAAAAGACTCTACCAAAGCAGGTTTTTCAAGCTTGGTAAAGTCAGAACAATTAACTGAGATTCAAAGAGGAAAAGTAATGCATTTCCCATACCTTATTTCTTCTGACACTCCATTTTCACTATTAAATACATTGTATTTATATACAGGATATACATGTATGCATTTTCTGTTTGCATTAAAATTTAACTTATGAAAAACAGCCATCTCACAATAATTCAAACGTTACCAATTCAATACAAAGTTGAAGGGCTTGGGTTATCAAAACTGGCATTTTGACTACAGTAGGCTATTGATATTTATTATCCAGATGAAAATAAAATCACATCTGAGTAGCACCTTTAAAGGATGGAGTAGTCCCACTGCCCCGTGGAAAACTAATGCCATTGAGTAGGGCTGTATAGAACATTTGCGACTGGCACTGTAAGAGTGAGAAAAACATGAAGGAATGGAAAAGATGGATGTGATTTTTCTGTCATGGAGAGAAAGTGTGCCCAAAGGGTCAGCAAGCGGCACCAATAACACATTTCACACACACAAGTGCGTTTAGCTCTACAGCATTCCTAGAGAGAGAGAGAGAATGGTAGAGAGATTGGAGGAAGTCAGGAGAGATGTCTAATTCAAAGAGACATGCAGCGTTTCCGTGGCAACATGGTTTCCATCGTAACGGTCTCGCTAAAGATGCCATTAGAGTGAAAAAATATCCACTTGCACTCCTATGCACTGTACACACACACATACATACACACACACATAAACAAGCAAAATTGCACATAGACACAAATATACACGCCATATTGGAACATTCAGCATTGAAACACACACATACATAAACACACATACACACACAGACTGTGCTGCAATAATGCACAAGAATTTGTCTCCCATAAGAACAAGCCCTCCAGCACATTAAACTGGACTAATAGTCTACAGCTAGTAGAAACATCAATAAGGCTCTAGAAAAATAACTCACTTTAAGTGAGATATCATCTGTATGTGTATGTGAGTGTGTGCTTGTGTGTGTGGGCATGTATTTAGCTGTTTGTGGGAACCAAATGTCCCAGTGATAGTAGAAATATGTGTCTGTTTTGACATTCAGGAGACATTTGCCTAGTCCCCATAAAGAAATATACAAAATTACAACAGTAAAAAGTTCTCTTTTTGGATCTTGAGGTTAACATTAGAGGTGGTGAGGGTTAGTGATGGGGTCTTAAAGGATATTTCAGTGACATCATAAGCCATTACACTCTGTGGTTAAATAAGGTGTGTTACGTTATATCTTACATTATATGTTATACATTAGGGATAGTGAGGTTAGTGTTATGGATTAGGATTATGGTTAATGAGGTTAGAGAATAGGATTAGGGTTAATGACATTACAGATAGGACTTAGGGTAGGGTTAGTGAGGTTAGAGTAAATGCCTTGGGTAGAGTTAGTAAGGTTAGCATTATTGAGGCTAGGGTTAGGAGTTAGGGTTATATTAGGATTGAGACTGTGGGCTTAAAAGGTAAGTGTTTTGTGGAGACTCAGCATTATTTATCTACTGTAATTCATAACTTGATGTTCATATCCCTCACATAGGGTTATGAACTTCCTTCCTTCCTCGGACCATGTGTCATTTTTTCCATGTTTTAAACTGTTGAACAAGCTACATACATATTACATTGTGCTGTATTATGTGCATAAATATTCTATATTGTATAATATTGTATAACACCGCAGAGGCTGTGTTTGTTTATTGGGTGTGTAAGTTAGTAACATCTTGGGAGTTATGCATAGCCTACACCTTTATTAATAATGTTTGTGTATGTGTGTGTGTGTGCATGTGTGTTTCTGCACAAATGCGTAAATGTGTGTGTTTGTGGGTGATGATTCAGTAAGGGGCAGAACAGACCTTGTGTCAAAATTACAACTACGTTATTGATGTTATGGTCACCATGGTCAAAGGCCAGGGCCTCCTTCTTGTCATGACAACAAGGGCCCTTTGCGTTGTATATTTACATGGATATTGGGTTCTATATTTAAATGGTGGCTCTCATTCCGGAGGTGAAGAGGGAGACGGAGGCACCGCCACTGGACTGCCACATTACATTATTGAAAAAGGAGAGATATGATAAATAGGAAATTGTCGGCAGAACAAAGAAAGTGCTCTTGGTTCTTGGTTATGGAGATGTAATTAACAGACATGCTTCTTCTCTGTACTTAAACTCTAACCTTTGTGATTCTCTCAGCTTTCATGTTAAATATAAGAAAGTAGAAAGACCTTTTCTCAGTCTCAGACGAGACCATTTTTGATTAAATAGTTTGGTGTAGGAAAGCAGTTTATCAGGGTCACCTACCATATGCCATATACTACACCAAAGTATAATTATGGGTTTAAATGCATAATCGTAGGTACACAGTTTTACTGACTGTATCCCATCTGCTGCTATGCACAATTTGTCTACCTCATGGTTTCCAAAGTTTGTTCTCAGGGACTCAATACACTCCACATTTGTACACTTTCCAAAGCTCCAACGGACTTAAAACAAGCACTCAAGACCACTAAATACCAAGCAGGAGCATGGTGGGAGACAGATAAATGTGAATGGTTTGGGGTCCTGGAGGACTTGTTTGGTACAACCTTGTCCATGATTACATGACCGATGATACACTTGTACCGGCGCTATAATAAACCTATTTATTCAGACATCATCAACATCTTTCTCCTGGTCGCAGGATCTGGAGCCAATCCCAGGAACACTGAACTCAAGTCAGGAGAAAGACAGCCCTCCAATACAGCATTCCACACATGTGTAACAAACCTGTGTGTGATTGGGAACACTTTGCCTAAATTCTCTGTTTTGTAATCTGTAAGCTTTCTCTTTGTTATGTTCTGACTTCTGTTTTTCTGTATATTAGCACTAGTATAAATGAGAGCATGCCCTCAATATGCCTTGCAAAATTTAAATAAATGAAATTATTTTGAAATGTTTTGAAATTGAAATGCTACAAAACAGCATAGCTATGGAATAGAAAATAGAAAATGACAAAATACAGAATGCTTGGCCAGGTACTGAGTGGGGCTGTGATGGTATGGGGGGAAAATCACAGATTAATAATATTACAAACCCATAACCTCTTTTAATTTGATTTATTATAGCATACAATTTATTCACAGGATTACTCTTTGATTTTACATAATTATGTATCATACTTTGCTTTTTATTGCATCATAACACTTCGCAATATACTTTATTTTATACCTTACATACTGTATTTTGTACCATATAATACTATACCCTAAATATTATTTTATATTACTTTACATGTCATATTAAATACCATACTGTATACTGTACATGTGAAGAGCATTATTATGGGGTATACACAATGTGTGTGTGTGTATGGGTTTCTGTGTGTGTGTGTGTGTGTATGTGTGTGTGTACTGGTGTTGCATTAGCAGAATTAATGTCTTCAGGGAGACTAATACGCTCTGATGGCAGAGTTCCTACATATATCACACACAGTTGACTCAACTCAGCCTGCAGCCGTGGTGTGTGTGTGTGCGTGTGTGTGTGTTTGCGTGTGCATGCCTGCGCATGTGTGTATTCTCCATCTGCGTATCTGTGATTCTTCCTCTTTTTTCAATTCTTGTGATTGTGTGTATTTGTGAAAAAAATGGTGTTAAAACGTGATGGTTCATTGTGTAGTGAGGTTCACTGAGAACAAACTCCTCAATAATGCGCACACTCTCTCACACACACACCTATAACGAGGCATAATTACCAGTAATAAATACATATCAATCGTACAAGCATACACTCCCACCCACAGCGACATATGGTCTGTACTGTAGTCTGTTGAACACAAGCACACACACACAACGCACATATACACACACAGCCCTTATCCGCCATCACAGAAACAGTGTCTAATTTTAAACCATTAACCAAAATGCTGCTAATTTGGAACCAAGAACTCTCGAGGTAAGATGTTCAGGAGTGAAGTCATTTTGTGACCATGACAACCACTTGAGCAAATCAACTTTGGGGAGGTTACCACATTGCTATCCTCTAGTAATCATATCAGAGCAAGATGGTTTCAAGCCATTGAGTCTATTTTGTGCAGCTCTTTCACATTATCTCCAATGACTGTTATGCATACAGAATAAAGTAATCTTCTTTTTAAGGTTCAGTGAATGATTAAAGGTCCTTAGCCTCTTAAAAGGGTTTTACGTAGAACTTTCTTCAGATCGACAACCATTAAAAGTTCCAAATTTCCTAAAGTTTTTATACTTATCTTGTAGGATGTCCGTTTGAACTTTGAAAAAACTGTGCAAGGTGTACATAGTGCTTCATAAATAAGGGACAATGTACAACAAGCTGGTCAGTATTGTGAAATAATCAAAGCAGAGGGGTCTTGGATCACCCTGAAGGGGTTTATTTTGCAATAATGACAGGCATGCTGTACGTTATCCCACTTATTACATGGCTACTTACTAAAGAAATCGACAATGTGACAAATATGAGTTTAAAAATTATTTCACTGATTAGAAAATTATTTGATCGCTTCTGCTAATGACAGGATCCATAGCAAGGGACTGTTACACAGAAATTACAGACTACGGAATGTCGTATTCGACCAGAATCAAATAAACAAATGATCTGTGTAATAATAGTGTTAAAAACACTAATTTGGTTATCACTTTTGTTTAAGGTCATCATAATTACACCTGCATCTGATAGATCATAATAGATTTGAAAGCAAATACTTCTGTTTAAAAGCAGTCAATTCCTTTTCAAGTAAATACAGCAAATACACCTCCTGAACGGTAATCTACAGGTTTGTAAATAATGTTGGAAATTAGAGATATATTAGTCTCAGTTCTCTCTTTTCCCTGATTGGTTGCTGTGTGAGTGGAGAGAACTAACTAGTGGGTGGGAATTGGCAATGACTAAAAAATTGGAGATGATTGGGGTTTGCATCAAACCTGAGCCAGTACTGACTCTGGCACGGTGTCAATGAAAGGGTTCACCATGCAGACACACACACACATACACGCACAGTGGCCTTGTAGTCATTGGCATGCTTGGTGTCTTCACCGCTTTCCCCTTTGATCTATCACACACACTCAGACTCCTGTGATGTTTGAGAAGAGCAGCACACACACACATTTCAACCCAGGAGTATGCCACTCCCAAGAACCATCAGAAACTGAATCACAGAGAGTGTGTGGAGGGTGTTTTTCAGAGGAAGATCATTTAAAGCACCAGAAAACGGACAGGAAGGAAGTCAACTTGATCTAGAAGTTTTGTTCATCAGATATTATAAAAAGCGAAATAAGGAATATTTGCAGCATTAGATTAAGCATATGGTCCTACTCTACTAAACACCTGGACACCAGAAGGTATATAAATATTTGGAAGAGAGAGACAAAGAGCGAGGGAGGGATAGAGAGAGGAAAAAGGAAAGCAGGAAGAGGACGGCAGTACACACGAGTGCTCAAGAAAGGGGATTGGGGGGGGGAGCTAAAGCAGGAAACAGTGGCAAAATACAGGTCAAGAAAGAAAGAAAGAAAGAAAGAAAGAAAGAGGAGAAGAGAGGAGTACTAAAGAGAGGAAAGGACAAGAGCAATAAAGAGAGGTGATCAGGAGAAAGGAAACAAGAAATAAAAAAAGGAGAGAAGAAGGGAAAAGATTACATAAAAAGAGGAGTGATAAAGGAGATCAGATGAGAGGATAGGAAGAAAAGCTAAAGAAAAGCTAAAGAGAGGAGAGGATGGAGAGAAACAGTAGAAGGGAAAAAAGAAGGCAGAAATAAAGAGAGCAGAAGAGAAGAAAGAGGAGGAGATAAAATGTGACGGCAGATGAGAGGCCAAGACAGAGAGAGAAAGGAGAGACAGAGAGGAGAGAGCGCGTGGGCTGCTTTCGCTTTTAAACAAGTCACAGAATTACTTACTGCTAAAAGACATGGAGAGAACATGATCGTATTTCTCTTCTCTAGCTCTCCGGAATAATCTCTCTGTAGCTTTCATCCCTCAGTGGGACAATCATACCAACATGAAACAAGAATGGGGGAAGACAGTGAGGAACACAATAAAGTGTACACATGTGTGGGAGAAAGGAGAGAGAGAGAGAGAGAGAGAGAGAGAGAGAGAGAGAGAGAGAGTATACTCTCTCTCTCTGCAGTAACAGATTTTCCCACACAACTGAGACACACCACTAGGGGGCCTCCAACTAGCATATATATATATATATATAAACTGCATGATTTAAGTCAGCCTGATACTTGCTCGCAGCGGTGACACGAAGGGACACGCATTGTTGCGTGCCAATGAGGGAAATAGTCATGAAAGACTGAGTGGAGCTTTGTGGTGCTTCGTGTCAAGTGAATACGTGTGTGCCAAGGCATGCCGGGATTTTTGAAATGTTAAAAAATTTGGACAAAAATGCACAACATATGCGCAACCTATTCGTAACAACTGCACATCACCGAGTGTCACTGCTTGCCATTATGTGCAATTGTGTGGGAATTTTTTTACGACGTAAACACCTGTGGAATTCAATGTATTGTATTGGCATATATTGCACATAGTTTCCGCGCGGCAAGCAGTGGCTCGCCAAAAGTAGCTCCATCGTTTTGGTCAACAACTGATCATATTGTCTATACCAGAATATGTATTCTGGTCAACCAATCTCTGACCCACACACTCCTTGGTTCTTTCTTCTTCCTGGGACTCTTTCATCTCTCCTTCTTCTCTCCTTCTCCTCTAATTTCCGCTGATGATTAACAATCATGCCCACAGCTGAGTGACTGCCATAGTCTTCCAAGATATGGGCCGCTGTACCACAAATTCCTGCACATTCACTTCACGCAACTATAGCGTGTCAATGAGTGCACAGGCATGCCCAGGCGTGAAATCGTTGCAACTCATGCTCAAATAGTGTGTGCCCTTGGTGCAACTATGGCATAAAAATTTCTGCTATGGCATGCCATTGCGTCTCTAATACATCTATATAATCTTTTATACAGACAATGTAAAGACATAGTGACTGCAAACACAAAGACAAAGACGAAACTATCAGAAATTTGTTGGTAAATAATTAAGAAAAGGCAACGTAATGCTAATATTACACTGCAATTGCACTCTAACACAATTAGGTTCAAATCTCAAATGGCTTCCTATGTACTATTCAGTATATGTTCACTTTATAGTCATGCTCTTTGTAGTTAACATTATTTAATATTCAGAGTGAAAAAGCATGACTCAGTAAATATCTATTGTTAATTTTAGTAGTTATTATTTTTAATAAATTAGAAAAAGTTGAAATATAAAATATACTGGCATATAATTGCAATGTGTGTGTGTGTCTCCATATCTCTGAAGCACATACAAGCCTAACACACCGTTCCATCTCAGGATTACTCCACACCTCCGTAGCACCCGTTTGGACCATGCAGTGACACTTGGACCCAACACAGGCATCCCGGAGCAGCAAGTATTATGGGATGGAAGCATTAGTCTCCCTTCTTGCTGGTGGCCAGAGCATTATTGCATTCAATTGCCCCAGCTGTGCCAGAATAACTATGATCTAATATGAAGAGGATTATTATCGGCACTTTCTAACCAATGGCATAATCGCAGAGAACAATACTGCTGTCATTATCTCTCCAGTGCACACAGACACACACATACATACACACACTCCTTATTGAGCCACACAATGAGGAAATGCTGGTGGTTTTCCCAGGACATGAGAGAGTATGTACACGGGGGGATTATAATATCCACACTCATGTGCAGAAGATAACAATGCTAGTTTAAGAACACCTGAGTCTGGCTAGAGCTATAATGTTGAGACATTCGGGAATTGGTTTGCCTCTAGTCATAACACAATGAGCAATCTGTCCACCATTAGTCTCTATCACACAATTTGTTTCTCTATCTCTCTGGTGCAGGCTGGGAATGTGGGCAGATGGAGTGTGTGATGTGGTCAGAGAATGACCATTTGGGCCTTTGTGTGCTTCTTTTCTTAAGGCTTTCTTTATTAAGTTCTGTTCTGAGCATTTCTAGATCTCATAGCCTACTATATAAGCTCCCAGCTAACATAGAACATTATCGAGATGGTTTGTTAAATTCTGCAGGTTCCAAGATAATGTTCCAAAGTAGAGAATTTATGATTTTGATATGGGAAGGTTTGAGACGTGCGCTGTTCAAGTGTCCAAGTGTTTAGGAGAACACTGTTGGAAAATACCCAGAGCATAAAAGCTAATACATGAGGCTAACGATTTCAGTAGCTAGCATACTAGCATGTCCAAGATTAAATCTGATCTATCTACAATCTATTTCAATGCTGCACTCCTATACATAGTGTATAATCATATTTCAGCACATTACCAGGAAAACATTACATTTAATTGTCATACATTACAGAGGGTCCTACATGTTTCTTTTTTCTTCACAAATTTAAAAAGACTTTTATGTAGTGCATCTCGTTGTAGCTTATCAAAGTCGGGTAAAAGCACGCTTTCAGTTGTTCCATCCAACAGAGATCAGTACTTTGATTTGATGCACCATATGCACTGATCCCTGCTTCACACAATTAAGTGTTAGCACATGATACCATGATCAGGTTGAGGTATTGCATTTCACCTAATATTTTCATGATCATAAAAAGCCCATTTAAGTTGCGCTGTTTTAAAAAAAATCTGTATCAGGGTTAAAATATGCATTGCAACTATATAAGATCTCCTAAAGTTTGTTAATTCGATGAGATTTTCATGCCGGTCTTCAGTTACGGTTAGAAAGCTTGCATTTTAAACAGAATGCCAGACAACACCATGCTCCAGTAGGTTGCAGTCTGAAATACAGCTCATATTCTGTTTCGATTATGGGTATCCAGTGCAAAATACATCATGGAAGTTAAGTTTTATATTGTTTCTAGGTGGAAACCACAGAAAAATAACAAATAAAGGTTTTATGTGCTGCACACACACAGTCCACTTTTAACGCCTGTACACCTGCACATGCATGCAATTATGTAAAAAGTCAGCAGCAGCGTAGTGCAAAAAATCATCCAGATACACATCAAGAGCTTTAGTTAATGTTCACATCAAACATGAAAATGAAGAAAAAGTGTGATCTCTGCGACTTTGATCGTGGCATATTTATTGGTGCCAGATGGGCTGCTTTGAGTATTACAGAATCTGCTGATCTCCTGGGATTTTCATACTCAACAGTCTCTAGAGTTTACCCAGAGTGGTGTGAAAAACAAAAAACATTGAGTGAGCGACAGTTCTGTGGATGGAAACACCTTGTTGATTAGAGAGGTCATAAGAAAATGCCCAGATTGGTTTGAGCCGCCAGGAAGGATAGAGTAACTCATATAATCACGCTTTACAACCGTGGTGAGCAGAAAAGCATCTCAGCATGCACAAAATATCAAACCTTGAGGAGGATTGGCTACAATAACAGAAGATCATGTTGTGTTCAACTCCTGTCAGCTAAGAATAGGAATCTGAGGCTATCATGGTCACACACTCACCCTGCTGAAACAGTTCAAACTGTTGAAGATCAGAAAAAAATCACCGGGTCTTTTTCCAGTCAATGAGCCTGTGCCCATGATAGCCTCAGATTCCTGTTCATGGCTGACAGGAGTGGAACTTGATTTGGTCTTCTGCTGTTGCAGTGAGATGTTGTGGCCTGGTGTAAAACTGGTTTAAGAGGCTCTCTCAATTAAATAAATAGCCTAGGTTAATGAAATTATACTATGTTAAAAAAAAAGATTTTTAATTATTATTATTATTATTGAAATTTTTATACGTTTAAGGTATCTGAATAGTTGGTAAAAATCCATCTGCATCTCAAGCAACCCCATATGAAGTCAAGATGAAAATGGTTGAGAACCTATGGATTATACATTCAAGAGCCAAAAACTCCTGTACCTGCCACATTCAGAAACATTCTTCTAATCACTGATCATGTGATTACTTAGTAAACTCTAGAAGGAACAGTCCAAAGTCATCCATTTTGACTTGCTCTGAGGAAAGCCCTAATGACTGAAACGCAAAGGCATAATCAAGAGATATTAAATGCTTTTTACATTTATTACCTTCCTGAGTGCCTCAGATTTCTTCAATAATACTCAACTAGAATCCCCAAACTGAAGAGCGCCAGAGAGACATGTTTTTGTACGCCCGAGGAGCATTCTATGCAAACTGTTTTTGACATTTTTTCTAATCCTTTCCAAGTGACGCTCATTAGAGCAAAGCTGGACTCCAGTTCTGTCATCTAATCAGTGATCTTTTCCTTAATTTATGTGGTTGAATAAATCAAACATGTACAGAATGTTTGTAAATATGGAGTAACCAGCTCCCAGTAAATGATGTCATGTGGTGGCCATTACAAAGCACCCAGCACATGTAGACATTCCGATTCAAGTTTTGATTGACAGCTCTTATGGAGAACACTTCCTGTCTCTTTCATTCTGTCATAGGGACTGGTGTAAAATCTTTTTAAAACAGTAAAACAGCCTACTTCCTCATGTAATGCTAGCAATTACATCTGGGCACAGATGTAAGTAATGTTTGAAAGAGAAAAGACTTTGGTAATTAGTTAATTGAATCCATAATTACGGTAAGTATAACTTTTATATTTACTCATCCTATCGCTTTTGCCAGTGACTAAAATTATGTACTCGAATGTAGCACCATTTTCTCCTAAAGAGGACTTTAAGCGTGAACTTCCTCATTTTGTTAAGTGAGATGTTTTGTTTAACAGAGAGGTACATTTCCAAATGAGCTTACTTAGGACATATTTCAGAATGTGGCACAAAGGAAAGATGTGTTTGAGTACACAGTACATTGAGTGCTGCAAAATCAGGAATAAAAGGCTTAATTGCTCACACAGAGCCCAAACAAATGAAAACACTGAATTGCTACTGGAAAAGGAGGAGCAGTATATATGCGCCAAAGCAGGGATCAGTCTAACCTCACCAAAGGAGGAGCTACACACACTTCTGCTATTCCAAGACTATTTGCAGAATATTTTGACAAATAGGTTGAAGATACAAGTGTTTTTAAAACACAATTTCTACCCATTTCTGTAACATGGATTCGATCTAGTCTCTGACGTTTGACTGTAGAGCCTGCAGATTGCCACCGACTTTTATCCAGACCTTTACTGTGCTGATGCTTGTGATCCATCTTGTAAAGACGAGTTATTGATGGGACTGCTTAAATTGGGGACAGTACAAATCAAATCACTGCACTCTGATATTGAATTCCAGGAACTAACTATTGCTGTTCAGCAGCTTTCATTTGGCTGTGCACCTGGTATTGATGGCATGCCGACCCGATCTTATAAATGTTTTTGTCAAGCACTTGGAATGTATGAGATTTTTAAATGGTTCTTTAGTGTTGCGAGACTACCTACTGGTTTCACAAGGGCAGTACTGCTACTTCTTTCAAAATAGAGTTTTTGAAGAACCAGGTGACATTATTGTTTCTTGGCTATAAAATACAATTAAAGTGCCATTCTGTGAGACTATGAATTTCTCTAATGAACAATCTCTTCTTCGTGTGTAATGTGATTGGATTGGTTGGGAGTGGATTTTATGAGGATTCAGAAAAGATTTCAGCAGGGTTGCCCATTATGTGGTCAGGTATATTATTTAGCAATTGATTCTTTTTTATGTAGCTTGAGGACTGAGCTGCAAAAGTTCTAAGTGTGTTTCCACTGCAGGAACCTTTTCAGGAACTTTAGATATTTTACACCTGGAAGAATGAAGGACTTTTTTTAGTTCCTTTTTAGTTAGAACATGCAAATAGAAAGGCCCCAGTCGTCCAGCAGTTTCAAGCCCAGAACCTTCTTGCTGTGAGGCGATAGTGCTAACCACACCAATGAGCCACAACTGCTTCTTGGAATGTTTCTGGAACTGCTTTCCATCCACATTCCTGATTGGTCAACACAAGCTTCACAGAATGGCTAATCCTCTCAGGGAAATGATCAAAGCCCCATCTTTAGCTAACAAGCATTTACTCTTTTAAATCTGGTAAGGTAAGTGACACAAATGCAAAGCGTAATGTTTCCCCAATGCATTTGCACTTTTACAAAAACAGATAGTTGAAGGTTCTACTTGAAATCACTTTGCCCGGAATTCATAATTCGGTTCCAGGGTATTCAGGGGAGCTAGGGAACGGTACATCAACTTCATATGCAAATGATGTAGTAGTGATTAATGAATGGCTCCTCACAGTTATTAGTTTGTTGATGGTATCCTCACCTTAGATAAACTGAGCTAAGTGGTAGAGATTAATCACAGAGCAGGGGTGAGGATTTTGATTTCCCAAATTAATAAGCAATTTACAGTAAATCAGAATACAAATAAAGCAATTAAATAAATGTTTCTCAGCATAGCAAAATATAATTATAAACATGCGTTTTATTGACCTTTTATATATAGGCCCTACAAGTTTGCTCTTTGTCATAAACATTTTAAACCAAGACAAGTCCGAATGAGAATTGTGGGTTTTATTCTGGGCTGGACAACATGTGACCCATGTTTCTGCTCTGTCTCCCTACAGGCTTGATTGATCTGTTTGGCTGTGTTAAGGCTTTCCAGCATGATACAAAGATTTTAATTAGAGAAAAGCTGGAATGGGAGATAAAAGAATTCACTTGGATAAAATGTTGGTCCTAAAATCAGGAGATCGTCTCTAGTACAGCAATAATGAGGGATTTAGGATTACATGTTGTACTTTAGACCATACAATGGATTTATAATCGTTACACACTGCAGTGGTGATGTAAGAGTTATTTTTAATTCAAAATGGCTTTTTAATGAATTATTAAGAATGTGACACCAAACTAAGTTAAGTCTCTTGCTCTCCTTCACATTACTCTGTTGTTAAATTTATTATATATTTTTTCTCTTAATGTAAACTCCTGGTGTGTGTGTGTGTGTGTGTGTGTGTGTGTGTGTGTGTGTGTGTGTGTGTGTGTGTGTGTGTGTGTCTGTGATCAT
>JAQQZR010000010.1:5584520-5598105 GCA_030068235.1 Notoglanidium macrostoma
ACATGATGAAAGAGTGATTGTAACATCGGTTTGAGACATGATGAAAGATTGAGCTTTGGTTTGAGACATGATGAAAGTGTTTGTAACATCGGTTTGAGACATGATGAAAGAGTGATTGTGATTTGGTTTGAGACATGATGAAAGAGTGATTGTAACATCGGTTTAAGACGTGATGATCGAGTGATTGTAACATTGATTTGCACCATGATTAAAGACTTATTGTGACTTGGTTGAATACGTGATGAAAGAGTGATTGTAACAACGATCTGAAACATAATGAAAAGATTGATCATGAGGTTGGATTGGGATGTGATTTCAGAGTGGCCATAATCTTGCTTTGAGACGTAATGGTAGACTAATTGTGACTTGTCTTAGAACATAATTAAACAGTCATAACAACAGTTGAGCTATTATTAATTGTTTTTGGACATGAATTGGGTTGGGAACATAAATGAATGAACTGGACGTGCTGGTGGGTGAATGCGATAACTTACAGTATATAAGGCACAATGTATAAAGTCTATACAGTTTATAATGACATATAGCCTATAGACATGCTTTCATAACAATGACTCTTAAAAGCCAGTTAACCTACATATTATCCCTAATTCCACTCATGCTTATGTTCTAAAAACACTTATATTATAGGTGAGATTTTGTCATGGTATATAAGCACTGTTTAAGGGAACAGTGTCATAACTTATGACGATATGTGCCAAACTCTGAAAAAGTGCCTCAGGAAGTTGGATTAAGTTGAAGCTCACTGACAGAAAGCGATGGACACTTGGCGCAGGAGAGTTTCTGACAATCAGTGAAAAGGAATCTACAGAAAAGTAGCAGAAATCAATTTTCCCCATATTGAATGTTACGGCTTAAACCAAAACAGTATGTCATTAGCGTACCAAAGGTGACATGTGATAGGCCTGCAGCTTCCCCATGACTTACACCTAGTGCTTCAATATATAAACACTGTTTCATATTGCAATGCAAGGTATGGCTTCATATGTTAACGGGTGTTATAACCACAGTTTCTGTGAAAAGATATTGAATCAGCATTGGAAGGAGTCTCCTGTGTCAGCTGTCAGAGTTACAACAGTCAATGGTAAAACTGGCTCATTATGTTTTTCAGCACAAGAAATTATTAGAGAGAGATGGCTTTTCACTTTGTGATTTGTTGTTAACATGACTTGCTGCATTTTTGTCTTATTACCATATTAACAGGAATTGTAACTTGTTTCAGAAAGGTTTTGCAGAATTAAACTTAATTCTTAAGATCATTCTTTAATGTATAAAAGTTGTTAGCATTGCCAAATTACTCTGGTGTAAGAGTTATATATATTACTCTAAAATATGCTGTTATAGGACAATTATCCGCAGGGTGGTAACTGTAACTCTACTTTGTGTAGCGCCATATCACACCACTCTCATCAATAATTATTCTGCTATAACAGCACACCTTGTTGTGTTTATGATTTCAGGCAAGATATGTCATCTTGCATACAGCCTTCTGTAAGACCCCAATGCAGAGCCCAATACTACATTAACAATTAAAACCAATATTATTTATACCAAATAATTATGATAAACAATTTTCAAAAGGATAGACTATAATTGGAATAAATTAGCTTTTATGCTTTCTATTTTTACATCTAAGGGAACTGTAGCTGAATAAAGTCGATAGCAAGCTGCCAAAGCTTGTGATGGATCTGTTGTTCTTGAAGAAACGTCCAATAGCAATTAAAAAGCATTACAAGCAAAACACGCTGTAGCACAATTACTAGCACTGTGTGTAATGGTTTAAGAAGCCATTATAATAAACCACTGTCATAAAGACGCTGTGTGAGCTGGCCCTCGTCCTTTTAGCACAAGAAACAAAGCCAACTGTTCCTCTAATTGTTATGAAGGTGGGAAGAGGTACACACTAATAAACCTTAACATAGGTGAGCGAACTGTGTGAACATATCCACGTGTACGCAAAGTGCTTACGCTACAAGCTTTTTCTTGTAACTGCATTATTAGATTTAGTTTGATTTAATAAGAAAATGCTCTTTTAAACGTATCAGCACAACCTGTACAAAAGCACACACACACAGTCTAACCTAAATCCCCTTAATTGGTTGGTCAATGTTGTTCCAGTCGCTTGGATGAGCACAGTTGTTGTGGATAATGACCTTCGTGTCTATCAGTCCATCTCCCCCGCTGATACAGACACGTACTCCATCGATCAAGAGAGAACAGGTTATCTCTGTCTCTCACAGACACACAGACGCTTTCATGCATCATCACACACCAAACAGTTTAAGCTAATGAGGTAAACACCAGCAATGTCTGCTGTTCATCCAGCATTATAACAAAACCCATAGGGCTGTGACTAGGTGCTGTGCAACAGAATAGGTGGATTACTAATGAAGGAAGAAAGTCAATTTTAGGTACTTAGTACATTTAATGACATGCTAACCAAATTGCTTAATAAATTTAATTTGATCGTTGAAAAACCAGACATTAACTGAGCATGCACACACGGTCCATTGGGTATACATTCAAC
The DNA here is from genome assembly GCA_030068235.1 of Notoglanidium macrostoma. Classification (NCBI taxonomy): domain Eukaryota; kingdom Metazoa; phylum Chordata; class Actinopteri; order Siluriformes; family Auchenoglanididae; genus Notoglanidium; species Notoglanidium macrostoma. The sequence goes on from JAQQZR010000010.1 coordinate 5,587,066, forward strand.
AAGCCTGAGAACAATCGTGAGCAGAGACTTAAAGGAGTTTAAATCATAGCGACTCACCTAAGGTACAGTAAATGGGTTATTCCTGAAGCCTCAGTGTTGCTATTTTAAGAGCATGGACACCTTTAAGATTTAAGAAGGACTGAGGGACAAGACCGATCTAGAGAAACTGAGTGGACAGAGTAAATGGCCAGTATAACAAAGAATGAGCGTGCTGGGAGAAATTAAAGCAAATAATAAAACCTTAAACTGAATCCTAAAATGAACTGAAAAACCAAAGGAGGGAAGCTACAACCTGAGTCATATTCTCTCTTCTTGGGCAACTGTCAATAGTTGGGCAGTGGCATTATGGAATAATTGTAGGTGGGAGGGAAATGACTAACTAGCACCAGCATATAACAAATAATCCAATTAATAATTCAAGAAAAAACAACATAAAAGCAAAATAACATTACAAATGTAATATCAAATTTTTTTATCTCACTCCAAAAAATAAAATAAATAAGACACGATTTTTGGCAGGATGATAAATATTGCTTCAGGACCAAAAAGAGATATCTTAACCATCTAGATTTAAATGTTCTCAATACAGTCAATGAGCCTTTCTAAGAAGGTTACCTTACATTTCAGGGTAAGTGCATCAAAATATTACAGGTTAATGGAAACATATTAATAAAATAGTTAAGAAAAATTGGCCTAAAACAAAACCTATATGCAATAAAGGCAGAAAAGATGGAGGGGGGAAAATGCCTGTTAATGCAAAATGAAATACACCAACTAGTAAATTTGGGGAAGTTTTTGCATGATTATTTTAATAGTTTTAACGCTCCACAATGTAGGATTCAGTTTATTGCAACCCCATTACCCCTCCCTTTCTAAGTGTGTATTAGAGCGTATGGTGGCCGTCAGGTACCCATAGTATACTTCCTACTACTTAAGTTCACATTCCCTTGCTTTTCCCGAGCTAAATAATGAGTATGATCCTCCATTTTTCAAATTTTGGATTGTCAAACTTGTTATGCATCACCAGCAAACACTGATTCCTCTTATTCCTTTTTCCTTGTCTTCCTTTCTTCTTCTTCATCTCCCTCCTGGTGCTTCCTTCCAGATTCACATTGCCGCTTGTAAAAACATGAAACACGGATGGCACACTCTAGAGGTTTGTCCGTTTTGGGTTCCTGTAGCAGCGCAACGTGACAGCTCTGTAGAGGTGGACCCGCTCTGAATGCAGATATAAAGGGCTCATTCTAAGCTTACCAAAATGCAACAATTCATAGTTACATGTAATTATACACTTATGAAAATATATTTATGAATTATATATTGCATTTCTGCTAATACATCCCTCTAAATCCTACATAGTGGACCTTTTAAAAATATGCCAAATAATTATGATAAACAATTTTAAAAAGGACAGCTGATTAGTGATTGGAATAATAATTTATTCTAATTGGTGATTAGAATAAATTAGCTTTTATTATTTCTATTTTTACATCTTAGTGAACTAAAGCTGAATAAAGTCGATAGTAAGCTGCCAAAGCTCGTGATGGATCTGTTGTTCTTGAAGAAATGGCCAATAGCAATTAAAAAGCATTACAAGCAAAACACACAGCTACAAATTAACTAGAATTGTGTGTAATGGATTAAGAAGCCATTATAATAAACCACTGTCAAATTTATTGTCCTCAAGAATTTTGCTTTAGAGAAGTGTGCATTACTGGCAAAAGAGCAAAGCAGGTGTTGTATTTTCTGATAATATGGCTTAACCAGGACTTGAATATTGAAAACTGCTCTAAATATGATCCCTGAGGAAAAAATCGACAGTTCTGTCTGGCCTAGGAAATAATCAAATCAAGTGCCATACACCGAATGCCAATGCAAATCCCCAATTCAGCTTGATTGCGTTGCAGAAAACGTCGGCTTTAATCGAGTTGCGTGTCACTTAGAGCAGACAGATTCGGCGCACCCTGTAAAAAAAAATTCATCCTCATAACTGCAACAAAATGTCTGACAAAATTCTCCACAACAGTTAAGAACCAGAAATGGTTATGTCACACAAGGTCTCTGTGGTGTCCCAGTGTTCTGTTGCCATGCCAACTGAACCTTCGTTGCCACGCCACCAGATTCTCGGAGTAATGCAGTAGAAGATTTGAAAGACATTTTCACTCTCTTTTCTTTAATCCCTCTGGTATTATCAATCAAGGACAGGTGTGACTGGCAGTTTTGCTGACCCTATTGAGCAAGGGCAAAAACAAATCTGTCACCTTACATTAATAAGCAAAGGCGAGTCCGAAGATACTGACACGTTATCAGACGTTCTAGGCCGGCTGATGAGTCGCTGCTTATCTCTATCGCAACAAATGAGTTTTATTAGTTCTGAAAAAAGATAACAAGGGATGAAAGGCCAGCAGGTGTTTAGCTCATTTATTACATCCCTCTTTCTCCTTTTATTGTCTTCTTGTTAACCTATTTAGTTAAAATATCTGGACAAGACTCTAGATTCATTCCTCAAGCATGGAAGAAGGCAGCAAGATCGGAGCAATTTTGGGAGCATAAGGTTTGGGTATTTTACACACAAACACATACAAACACAAACACAAATTCTTAAATAAAATGTCATCACAAAATGGATCACAATTGGACAGCGTTAAATACATGTGTGAACGACCAACAAGACGCATTCATTCAAAGCACTTACTGAGGTCGTCTGGGACACATTTGACCACATATCTTTTGTGGTGTAAACGCTAATGTGTCCTGATGTGTCTCTCTCAAGGATATAACATGAAAATACATCATTAATGCAGGACATTATTATGGTGGTTATTTTCATGACTGGAAAAAACTGGAAACTAGTGCAGATGTACCCGGATGGAGTACAATCAAATAATTAAGGGCCTTTTGACCTACTAGAAGAAGTGACGTAGACAGTAATGAAATCTGAACACAAGTGGTCAGCTGGACACCTTGGAGACGAATGATAGACAGGTCTAAACAGTGTAAACAGGACTAGTGATCTCATGAGGACCTTCCATTGATATAATTGTTAAGGCAAGTATTAAATGCTATGCATACACCCAAGTCTCACCCTAATCACATGAACTTAAAAGAAACTTCTGGTGCTTTTATTTATTTTTTTAATACAAATCTCAGTTTTTGTTTAAAACAAAAAGCTGCTATGCTTAAAAAAAAATAAAATAGCTGAGGACCAGCTAAATTTGGTCAACACCTAGATCTAGATGTAAAAACAAGCCCAGATATACACACACACACACACACACACACACACACACACACATATCTCGGAAGGAAGGAAGGAAGGAAAGAAAGAAGAAGAAAGAAAGAAAGAAAGATAGAAATAGATTCGTTCCTACCTTGAACATTGCCAGCCCAACTGCCATCCTCACTGCTCAACTCTGGCATGATGGTTTGAGCTGGGTCTCCTCTCTTCCTCTCATAGCCTCAGATGGAGGGATGACAAAAGGATAAAGCAGCACAAGGGGGACCACAGAGGAAGGAAGGTTCGTGTAAAAAAAAAAAGGTTCTGGATGGACCCTGGATTGGTTTGGCCTTACTGTAGATCCAGGTAGATCCAGATTATTTGAGTCCAATGATCAATCAAGAAAATAGCTGCTCCCCCTACCTCACAAATGAGATCAATAATGAATAAATAAAATATTTAACTACAAATGTAGTTTAAATGTAGTAGTTACTTTTAGTATAAATACACATACAAAATAATGTACCTAAATGCCCTGGATAGCACTCCTGAGACTTATGTCTCTGGTGGCATCGTCTTCTTACAAAAAAACAAACAAAAAAGCGATGAGTCAACACTAGTGTGCCGAAAAATGAAAGTTTGCAAGCAGCTGACAGTGCGTTTTGTCCTTTTGGCTTCTTTCTTAGTATCTTAAAAAGATACTATTTTTGAAAAAGAAATAGATCTTTAGATCTTCACTGATGTATGTCTCTAGTTGTCGGTCAGTTCAGTTTAAAGATTCCCACCTGCATCCTCCGCTGCTTCCTTATTGCATCACTGCAAGAAAGGTAAAAAAGAGAACAGTCACTTCTCACCTCTGGCATACGTGCAGGGTTTGTGCTTGGAGCTGTGCATGCGAACAGAGCTTAAGCTAAAATTATTAAATTTTTTCCTACAGACACCCATTTCAGGTTATTCTCCTGAGCTGAACATGTTTGCCCCTTTCACATTATGAGTCATGAGACAAATCAGAGGACTTGATTGAAAGCAGTGGTGATTCTGAAGTGTGGTGAATGAAGAATGATGTGCAGTTGTGCAATATTAGCTGTGGACGTTCACCACAAGTGCACTAAACAACAGTAGCAGGTTGGAAATTTTAAATCTACAGTACAGTAGTCTGTTTTATACCACAGCTCTGAAGGCAATTTGCAATAACAGCAGCTCTGACAGTAGTTCACGTTTATATTAGTGCACTCTGATCTAAGATGTTATTGTTTCTATAGTAACAACTCATTCACAGGGGCTCGTATGTTGGACAATTCATTTTGTTTAAGCCAAATAATAAATAGATTAAGAAAAGGTGATGTTATTAAAAAAAGGAAAACTTATAACTCTTGATATGGTGGAGTTGTCCGTTGGTTAACATTTATGGAAGGAGGTTTGCATGTCCACTCTTTGTAAAGGTCATTAAAATCTTGCCAAAAGTGGACTTTGCGCTGCCTGCTAACATGGCAAACTGCATGTTTTTTTTTCTTTTTGCCTTAACCTCAAGAGAGAAAGAAAAGATGGAACTATTTGTAGCTGGTATAACGTAAGTGATAATTAAGAACTAACTTGTCTCATGGACATTCAACATTAAATATAACTATAAACAGTTGTGCATTAATAAATACAAAAATGTAATCATTGACATATTGCTCTGGTGTTAGATAAATAAAACACCTTAGAATTTGCTGTTATTGGAAAATAATCATCTTTATGGTAGTAACAGTAATTCTACTTCACATCACATTCTCCTGCACGTTATCTTTTAACCAAGCTAAAGCTGAAGTAGGCTAGAGGATTCAAATGACTGATACGTAAGAGAAAATGATATGCATTTTTTTCTTATTTTTCCAGTTTAGATGCTTTTGTTGGATTTCGCAGGCTGGCAGTTGAGCAAAATTTGAGCTGGCTTGTCTTGACTAGGGGTATTTAAAAATAGCACGGTGATAAATGATATTGCTTAATAACTTCTCTCCACACTCAAGCATTCCTTAAAACTTTGACAAATTCTATTTGCTCGCTGAGAGATGTGCATAACCATGCCCACACGCAGCGTAATCTGTGCACTCAAGTGGGTTTTTTTTTTTTTTTTGCATCTTCACAGAGTAGTGCTAGGGAAAATAATCGCTGCTATGACACCATCATCAAGTATTTTAAACAATTGTTGGGTTGGTGACTATAAAAATCAGTCTAGATGGGCTAGGTGGGTGAAATTGATTCAATGGGCTACAACCAGTTTTATGCTTTAGGAACGTGAACACTTTGTCTATCTTTCCTTTTAAATTACAAATAACAAAAGTTTTTTCACATCAAGACTGTATGGGCCTAGATGTTTCAACTGACCAATATCCAGAAAGGCCACAAGAGGAGGCAAAATAAAAGAATAATCATCATGTCTTCCTGTGCTACTCACCATTGCAACCTTTTTTGCAGTCTCACTGATATCTGGGTGATGGACAAATGGGACAGAGAAAATACAAGAAACACAAAATGATATCCACTGACATGTCCATAGAGCCAAATCATTGGCTTTCCAACGATGTCCTTAAAATTCAAGAAAAAATGTGAAGTAGGAAGGAGGAAGTGCAATGATAGATTATACAAGAATCTTGTCTGGGTAAATCCAACTGGCTTGAAAAAACTAATTGCAAACCAGAAAATGGAAAGAAATGGGGGAGTACAAGCAAGAAATGGATGAAAGGGAGGGATCCTCACAATTGTATCATTCAGTCCATTGGGATAATTCACATCTTTTGGCATTGAATTTGAAATAAAATTGGTTTGAGGCCATTCTGAAGTCTTCCATTTATGTTCTTTCCCCTCCCTGTTTTTTAATTTCAAGAGAGTGTTATAAACGTTCACAGTAAAACAGCAAAACAAAAAGTTTTGAAAGGATATAACTTCTTGGAGATCTCCAACTGAGTGAATTTGTGAATGAGTCAGAAAGCTGCCTTTAATTCTCTAATGGGTTTGTTCCCGTGCCATCTGGGAGTGCGGTGCTTTGGCGTGTCAGCTGATTTTTTGGTGTCTGAGGGGTTGGGGAAAGGGGAGGAGGGGAGGGAGTTTCGAGGCTAGTGAAAGAACGAGGGAGATGGTGAGAGGCGAGAGGGTGAGAAAGAGAGACAGATAATGACGAGGCCAGAGAAGTGCGAGCTCGTCCCTCAGGTGGTAGACGGGCCGAGATGTAGGAGGGAGAGAAAATAAAGACGAAGGAGTGACACATGAAAATTAAACACTCGATAAATAGGGATCTATAATGTGGCAGGTTAAATCCAGGGGAAAAAAGGCAGTGGAAGAGGAAGAAGGTGTAAAATAAAGACCAGTGGGCAAATATGAACTTCAAATCATTTCAAACTAAGGAGGGTTGTTAATGATATAACAGTTTGACTGTGTTTAAGGTAATCTTAAATAAGTCTACTGTTAACATGCAAATGCTGATGATTTTTCCTAGTGTGGCTTCTTGTTCGCTTGATATATGCAAGATTTTGAAAATAAGGTCGCCTACTTTCTGAAGAACACACCAAGCAGAGAAAAACCTGGTAACATTTCAACAACTTAAACATCTAAATCACTGACTGTTAACTAATGGCTAGTGCTAATGATTAGTGAATACATTTTGCACACCAAACTATCTCCATTTTAAATATTCCAATAGATGGTATGACATAAACTAAGTGTGGAAACTGGTTCCAGCCCTAGAAATCATAAACATTACCAAGTCCAATGTGTGCTTGATTCAGTGTAAGTGGTGACAAAAACACATATAACAAAGTAGATTTTTGTGTCTCAGAGTAAATAAATGCACCAGTAAAAGAAAAAGAAGAGCCTTGTTTTTTCTTATAGAGGTTTGCTGAATTAATGAACAAGCTTCACATTGCACCAACATCAAACGCTTTTACTTCATGGGTGTGGTGTTATCCATTCAGGCCCAACACAGATACTAAAAATGGGTTTTAAAGATGATAAAAATGAACATGTTGTGACTTTTTTATGTTTGCATGTATACTTCAGGAGGGATGGAATGGCATGGGACTGGAGACCCCTGACTTTACAAATGAGAGAAAAAATGGTGGAAGTTTGGAAATGGGCAAGCAAACGGGATGGAAGGATGGCATAGGATGAGCACAGAGATCCTGGTCACCTTCGTCCGTTTGTTTAGTGCGTGCATATGCAAGTGTATGTACGTGTGTGTGTCAATGTGTGTTTCATGTACACGTAAAGTAGAGGACACACAGGTACACACACAGACAAACAGGTCAGACAGACACTAAACAAGTTTGTTAAACCTACCTAGAGGAACTTTAAAGCATCCGGAAAAAAAGGAGTGATGTGAAAGGACAGGTAGTGGAGGACCAAGGGAAGGAAAAAAGGAAAAAGAGGGGAAAAAGAAGAGATGATACAACTAAGGAAGAGGAATGTGGTAGACTGTAGTTGCTCTTTTTTTAAGAATTCTGTCCAACTTTCATTCAGTGAACGCCAGAGTTTTTTTGTTGGAGAGGGTCAGGATGGATGGAGAGAGGGATGGTCCGACCGGAGATGGGAAGGAGGGACTGATGGAGGAGTGAAGTCGGAGCGAAGTCAGAACCAAGGGCCACGGGGAAGAGAACGAAAGGAAAGAACGGAAAAAAGCCCCTCTCCCCTTCTTTCCCTGCTCCAGTGTGTGTCATAGGTAGACGAAATTGTACACCATGTAGATGGAGAAATAAATCAGGAGGCAAATGATGGAGAGCGCAAACAGGTGAAAAGAAGACGCGCCTCCCAGCACCACAATGAGGAAAAAGAAAAAAACAAAACGAAAGAAAAAAACGAATATCCCAGCGACTTCCGTTTTTCCCTCCTGTCCTCTCTTTCTCTCTCTCCTTTAACTGGGGGGTAGATCACAGGAGGTGATGTCTGTCTCTCAGTTCCTTCCTCCTGTTCCTCCTTGTTGCAATTCCTTCTTGCTTTATATTTTTGTGCTTTTTTTTCTCCCACTCTCTGGTGACTTGTTGAAATGGAGTCCTTCGTTTAAAGTGTGAAATAGCCCTTTTCCATGGACAGTGATTGAGGGAGCGCACAGGGGAAACTGGCTGCAGAGGTGCTAGCAGTTGCACTGTCTGCCTATGAATACCACAGTGTGGGTCTGCGCTCACTCTCTCTCTCTCTCTCTCTCTCTCTCTCTCACTCTGCATTTACTGGTACAAAAGCGAAGGAGTGGGAGAGACAGGGTGAGGTGGGAAGAGGGAGCCCTCTACAGGATTGTAAGTCAACTGACAGAGAAATGGGTTGCTGGATGGATTATATTGTTGTTTGTTCAGGCCTCTATGTTTCTCAATAGTTTTTTTTTTTTTGACTATCAAAGTCCTTTGGATTATGAGTCTCTCTCTCAGAAAGAGAGTCTACATGGAACCAGCACTGAAATGCTTATTTGTAGGGTTTGAAATGCACAAATGACAAATCTAGGACAGTTTTCAATGACTTGATAGTTATAAACCAATTTTCCCCAAATTAGGTCTCAAGGAATGGATGAAACCTCCTCATACTGTTTTTCAGAAGAGAAGACCACAAAAAAATAGCTTGTTCTCTAAAATTTTTTCTACTGTCCTATTTTAGCTTGTATTCACTGCCCCGCATTAGCTTCTTGTCAGGTCTTCTCTCAATCTTTCCACTCCTGACCTGTGCTTGTCCTTGCTTCTTCTTTTGATCCTTTCGTCCTATCTGTCTTCCTCTCTTCTCTGGTTGGACAGTTTGTCTCTTCCACTTATCTGCTCCTACTTTCAGAAAGGAAAAGAGACAGGAAATGGGGTGTCAAAGATAAGGAGAGATGAAGGATTATAGGGAGCCATTTTTAAGCAGATTTTGGACCATTAGACATACATTTCTAAGTCAAGTTCTTGTTAAACTGCATGTAGAGTGAACATACGTCCTCTGTTTCCAGGACACATCTTCATTTTGGGACCTTAAAAATTCATCTGAGTGTAATTTAATTTAATCAGACAACACAGGTAGCCCATGTGTACAAGCATTAATATTATGCTATCAGTTTATTAGTTAGCTAATGTCAGAACAAAAATGATAAGCCAAGAGGTGCTACAAAGCACCTGAAATCACAGGAAAGTTCAGGAGAAAGTTGAGCTCTTACAGGCCTGTGTGAGTTCCAGGTGAACCATATGGCAGCACTGAATCTTTGCCAGGGAGCAGGTCACCTTCTCAAAGTTTCAAAACTGGTTCCAGCTCTAAGCAATGCCACTATTCCATTGAGTGAAATGTTAGTGTAGCTAGCAATGGGGAAACCAAACAAAGGAGAAAAGACTTGCTGATCAAATCACAGATTATACTAATGAATTTGGTAATTATATGGCCCAAGTAAACAACAAACAAGTAATCTCAAACCATGAAATGTATCGCTGGATCAATTTTACATGTACAATTGTGATATAGTAGGCATATCTACGGTAAAGACCACTTCAGTTTAATTATGAGTTTTAGTAAGAATATTGTAGTAATGAACAGTGGGAATGGGGGGAGGGGTGTTGGGGGGTGCAGTGCACAAAACAAGTGGTTTTTGCTTAGAGGATACAAATGTTGGATCCAAATATGGCACTGATTACAAGAGCAGGTGTAAACTGCAATTCCTGTTAGTAATCTGATTGAAGAACGTGAATGTGAACATTTAAGGGTTTACTGACACCACGTGGTAGACTTTGAGTATTACACAATTTTATCCAATACCAAAAAAAAGTTTTTTGAGGACACCTAATGGCCAAAAGCTTCTATGCAAAACTTTAATGATTGAGTAAAATATGAGGAGCATGCTGAGAATGAAAAGAAAAATGAACATGGTACACAAGGAATTGGTGTCTCCTGTGTCACTCATGCTTCAGGTAGTGCATTTTCTTAGAAATAAAGAGCCACTAAGTGATGTTCTATAGTACTCATGATGCCCATATCACTGGCCAGCACATCTGTCTGGTAAAGAAATTGACAGCAGTTTGACAAGCTGATGACAGGTTGACAATAACATTGCATGTACAAGGATTATATTTAGAACTAGCTTAGTCCAAATCAAAGATTTGTCCAAAGGTTTTCTTGGACCATTTAATTTAGTTTAATACATCAGGAATTCAAATCAGGATTAATTCTCCAGGGGCACATATGAACACTTTGTTTGAACATCTAATAAATTTTTGTCTGAAATGTCATTGTTCTTTGGAACTGTGTCCTTCATATAACTTTTACTACATTCACCTATCATTAAATGCTGACCTGAGGCCATTATCAAGAGCAGAAGTTTTCATTGATTTGACTACAATTATTTAAGCATGATATAACAATAATTACATTACTATATAATATAATACTACTAATTACTGCTATATTATATTATAACTATAGAAGTATATACTGTAAAAAACAATTAAAATGACCTGGTTGCCATCTGTCAGTTTGCATCACATGCCCTGTAGTTGCAGTACAGCCACAACACACAAACCCTATTTGTGAACAAGTTAGCGATCCAGAGATGATGATTTTATTCTGCTTAAATTATTCTGACTGACTGTAAACATGTTTTCATGTTGTTTTTTAGTATTAAACTTCACTGGGAACTGCAGCAGAGCAGTAGCAATTCACACCACATACTTTTCTGAAGCGTTTTTTTTATGTGTGAGACATAACACTGCACAACAATTTTTTTTTAAAGTCTTGCTTCCTGAAAAGTTTTTGCTGATTGTGACAGGTACGTACTGGGTATGCACAAATATAGTTTTGGTTTTACTGCATCATGTAGGAACTCTGAGAAATAGACATTTATATGTTTA
>JAQQZR010000010.1:5598205-5672538 GCA_030068235.1 Notoglanidium macrostoma
GCTTCCAACCTGGCCTGATTCCATGCCTGGACATGCCCAGGCTGCACAAACCGTTGTTGATAAGTCACTTACAGGAGTGAAAATGTTTGGATACAAATATAATAAAAAATCATGACAAAACAGAAGATTTCTCTGAAACAGTACGTGACGGGTAAATTTTTATGTGATATTCATGATCAGCACCCAAAAATCTATAAGAAACACCCAACAGTGTTCAAGAAGCAAAAACTTGTTGTGCAGTGTAGATGTCATGATTGTGCAAGCTGTTCTTTCATAACATAGTGTACGTTCACCGCTCCACTGTCTTATGCCATGTTTTATTTATATGTATTGTAACTTCGAGAAATAGATCTGTATGCAATTGATTGCTAGTTTGAACATGTACCTAGTAATAAAATGCATTCCATGCCTTTGCATTTGCATTTTCTCCCCATCATACCACAGCTATACCAACCATGGAGTGTGAAGGCTAATACATGCTTCACCCATGATACTTGAAGCCATCCAAGCACATCTTTTTGAACCGCTGCTCATTCTGTGTCACAAGGAGACATAACGCTCTCATGTAGTCTCAACAATCTGCCCTCTTCTGCATACATGACCTCACAGAGGCCCATGATTGGCCAGAGTTGCTGTGTTTGACAGTTGACAGAGAGTGTTCCATCCCTCTAACCCAAAAAGCATGACCCACAGCAAAGAGAACCTGGTTGTGGCATCGTCGTGATTTGAACTTGTGATCTCTGGATGATGGAACAAACACTGTTCTGTAAAGGAGTAACATGATTCATTCAAAATCACTAAAAAAGTGAAACTGAGATTAATTTATGGTTTGTGTGCAATCCTGATCATTTTAAAATGTTTACAGGTTTGCTGCATCTGGATCACTATATGAAACATTTCATCCAGGTTTAAAATTAATTATTGTTGTGAAAACCAGTCAGTGACACTGATATTAAGCAGCACTCATACAGAGAAACCTTGTACTTTTTTTGGCAGGTGAATCTCTTCCAGACCTCCCCGATATTCCATGATATCCTCCCTGCTTGTAATATGCATGCAACACATCAAACGTACATTCACTGTACACTTTATTAGGAACACTATACTAATACTGGATAGGGCCTCCCTTTGGTCTCAAAACAGCCTCAATTATTCAATGCATGGATTCCACAAGATGTTGGAAACATTCCTTTGAGACTCTGGTCCATATTGAGATGATTCTATCCTGCAATTCCTGCAGATTTTACAGGTGCACTTTCATGCTGTTATTCTACCACATCCCAAAGATGTTCTACTGGATTCAGATTTGGTGACTGGGATGGCCACTGAAGAACACTGAATTTCTTGTCATATTCATGAACCCAGTCTGAGACTAACTTGCTTTGTGACATGGTGCATTATCATGCTGGAATTAGCCATTAGAAGATGGGTAAATTGTGGCCATGTAGGGATGCACATTGTCAGCAACAATACTCAATTAGGCTGGGGCATTCAAGTGGTAATTGATTGGTATTAACAGGCAAGACAAGAAAACATTCCCCACATCCAGTGGTCCATGGATTCATGCTGTTGGTGCCTAATTCTGACCCTACCATCTGTGCACCTCAGCAGAAGTCGAGATTCATCAGACCAGCCTATGTTTTTCCAGTCTTCAACTGTCCAGTTTTGGTGAGCCTGAACTCACTGCAGCCTCGGCTTTCTGTGCGTGGCCGAGAAGTGTAATCTGACGTGGTCTTCTGCTGTTATAGCTCATCCTCCTTTTCTGCTCATCACAATTGTACAGGGTGGTTATCCTAGTTACTGCAGCCTTTCTGTCAGCTCAAACCAGTCTGCCCATTCTCTGTTAACCTCCCTGGACAACAAGGCATTTCTGTCTGCATTAGTGCTGCTCACTGGATGTTTTTTCTTTATTACGCTATTCTCAGTAAACTCTAGAGACTACTGGCTGTGAAAATCCCAGATGATCAGTAGTTATAGAAATACTCAAACCAGCTTGTCTGGTGACACAATTGGCTGATTAGATAATTGAATGAATGGGTAGATGTTTAGGTGCTCCTAATGAAGTGATTAGTGAGCATATACTGCTTTCATATACAGTGTGTTCAAGATCTTGCATTTAATTTACATAATTTGAGTGCTAATGTGTATTAGACAGATTGTGACTACAGCTTTCTCCAGACTGATTCCAGTTTCGTCCCTCTGAACAAAGATGTACACTAAAACTACTTGAATAAGAGCTCCCCCTTGTGGAGTCATCACGATCTGGTACGTCTGGCTGATGAGGCATTTTTTTTCCTTCTGTCCAGAATGGGTAGCATTAAACTCTAAGGAGTAAGCTTCCGGTTTAGAGGAGTCTTGTCTGTGTGCACAAGTGTGCATATAGAGCAGTTAGTACAGGTCTTCGAGTGAGGTGTTCTCTGGAGTATTTGGTATCAACAAAAAAAGCTGGAGGTGATATTTACATGTTAATTGAGGGCAGTTAAAGAAATGTTTTTGCTGGGAATCTCGTAACATGAGGCAACATATAGCTACATCTGTCCAGTCTCACACATACCAGAGGAATATATTCCTCCATATTTTACATATTAGTCCTGTTAATTAAAATAATCAAATTCAAGAGACAGGGATGCTTTTTCCATTTTAAACACCTTTATTTGAAGGTTGTTCTTTGGGCGTCTGGTTACCAGACAGAACATTACAAAAGCAATAATGCCACCATTGTCTTTCCATGTAGCTTGAAACCATGCTGTTTTATGGAGCATATGTGCAATGGATTGAAAGTCATTTTATTATAAAACATTCTTTTAAAAAAAGAAAAAAAAGAAAAAAAACAGAAATGAAAAATTTGGAACGGACCAAACACAATGTATAAATATCTGACCTACTGGTTCAACACTTAACTGTACAGTCATTCTACATGTGGAAAATACCGTTTGCAGCACGTTTCAGACAAGTGCCAATTCCCCATTTTCCTTAAAATAGCGTCAAATTACTGACTAGTGTGCAAGTCTTTTTCTGCAGGGTGTGTGTATTTTAACATCCTATCCAATTTTGGGGACATTTCCTAAATAAACAAGTAGTCTGACGCATTATTAGCAGTTCAGTCTCTCCCGCAGTTTGGATATTTCTGCCGACTACACCACATTTTTCCTTTGCTAACTAACACAACTCATTACATCAACTTAGGACTGTGGGTTGATTACATCGGTACACTGGGGCTCACAGAACGGCCCAAAGCGGCCGTACACGTCTTTGGCTCTGACGGCAAAGTAATACGTAGAACCGGACACAAACTGGGTGAGAGTGCAGGCCATGGGCAGTGGCAATGCCTTCACTTCACCAATCTTCTTCCACAGCGTGTGTGTGGGCGACTGTGTGGAAGATCCCGCCGAGGAACTCTGCTGGTCCTGGTGGTAGGCATATAGGTGGTAGCTGTCCACAGGCGCACAGTTTCGCTCCGTCTCAGACACACACCATGACAGCACAATACCATTCTGACTCTGCACACGTGCGAGCTTCAGCTGAGGCTGCTGAGGAGGAGACGTGTGCGCTGCCTCTGGGGGCAGACGAGCTGGTGGGGTTGGGGCTAATGGCAAAGGAGGAAGAGAAGCCAACGATGAAGAGCTTGTGCGTGATTTAGAGGGCGAGTCCTGGATGGATGAGAAATTCAGAACAATTGTTTAGAATAAACTCAAATTATATTATATATCAATTATATTTTGACCCACCCAGGTAGGTAGAAAAATTCAAAATGTGAACATAATTAAAATAACAATAAAAATAACAGTTGGTGCTGGGAACTTCAACAGAACATCAAATTAAAAGTTTCTCTTTTGATTCATGTATGGTTCTCAACCCATAGCTATACTAGGAGTGGAGTTACGGCTGTTTGAACAAAACGTACACCAAAAAAAAAAGGTTGCCAAGGCAAGAAAACGGAAAGATTTTCAAGCATCTACTGTAATAACTGCATCAACTCACTAATTTAATTTTAAAGAAAAGAATCAACGTGTCAACCTTCTTCAACAGAACGCATCTTACTTTTCCATTTGGATATAGCTTTTGCATTTCAAGATTAGGGTATCTCTTCCCAAATGTGGAAAGGATCCTCCGCTTTACATGATCGAAGTTCCAAATTTTGCACCTCAATAGACCTTCAGCTCCATTGCTGACTGAACAAAGTAATCAACAGGGTTCAAACCAGGGCTGTAGGGTGGCCACTCGGCGAGTACAATTAAATCGTGGCAGCTTCCTTCCAGGAAGGGTACAGTGTCGAGCTGTGTGAGCTGGTGCGCCATCTTGCTGGAACACGAAGTCTGGACTGTTTTGACTGATTTCTGATAACATCAGAATGTTCCAGCAGTAACTGTGACCATCGATCTTGATTCCACGTGCAAAGCAGATGCATGTTTTGCGGTCATAGGATGCATCAACTGAAATCATAACGGACTCGGAAAAGTGCTTCCATTCTTGGAGAAGCCGGGCTGAGTCGATCTCCTTTTTTCTTGCACACAGCTGCATGAACTCAGTCACTCTGAGAGTTTCGGGGTTTCTCAAAATTGAATCTCTTTTCATCAGTAAATCAATTTGAGTGACTTTTCTGACTGGAGGCATCAAAAGGAGATTCTTACACCTTTCAAGGCGTTTCTCGGAACAATCCCGGAACCTTCACGCGTTAGAAGACTTTCAGTTGCAGGTCGTTAATGACAGTCGAATCATTAAAGTAACTCCACACACTGACATAGTACTGCAGTGCTGGAACTGCGCAAGCACTCCATCAGGAAGTCAAGCTGAAATGAGTAGCTAGTTGCAGGCAAGGAATGAATTCTTGTCGCCGTGGCCTCCCAAGAAGAAAATGTGCAAGAAACATGAGGGGAAAACCACAAAGCAAGAAAGAGGTGACAAAGGTTGCAACGACTTCAACTTAACGGCCGTTACAGGAGTCAGGAAAATTGCACTGGCAACTTTTTTTTTTGGTGTGTGTTTTGTTCAAAGAGCCATAACTTCAGTTCTTAAACGGCTATGGGGTAAAACCATACATAAAAGTAACAGAGAAATGAATGAACTTAAGTTGTAGTTTCCACCACAGATCACGACATTCAAATTTGAAAATTTTCTCTGTGTATATTATTTATT
Organism: Notoglanidium macrostoma; assembly: GCA_030068235.1. Taxonomy (NCBI): domain Eukaryota; kingdom Metazoa; phylum Chordata; class Actinopteri; order Siluriformes; family Auchenoglanididae; genus Notoglanidium; species Notoglanidium macrostoma. The sequence goes on from JAQQZR010000010.1 coordinate 5,603,342, forward strand.
TAAAAATACATATATTGTAATATGTACAACATTCAACTGAAACAACTGCATGCTTTTAGGCTAACTTCAAACGGTTCTTTACTCATACGACAAACAATACAAAAGTTTTTTTTACCAAATTCCACTTACCACTGAGGGTCGATGCTGCACTGCAGCGCGAGTTGCTGAAAAAAAATTAAACACGTTTAACTACAACCCTGAAAACAGGGCCATTAAATTTATAGTGCTAGTAGCCAGGACAAAAAGATGGCCAAATTATACAAGAACTAATCAGAGGAGAAAAAAAACCAAACAGAAATAGGACATCAACTAAATAGTCCGGGTAAAAGTGATTTTAGGGCAGATTAATAAGCAAGGGAAAGAAGAGAATTGCAGAAACTCACCAACAGAGGTGGAGCTCACTAGTGATGGGGGAGGCCCTGGGGGTCGCTGGGTATTGGTGGAAATGGCAGGAGCAGCAGCCTTCTGCACACCAGTAACTAACAGAGCAGGCGAGAGAATGAGGGCGTGAAGTACCATATGGGTAAATGAGCCCCAAGTAAAACAGCGAAAAGGAGCTACAAGAGACAAGAAATGTAATAATTTACCTTGGACATCGTCGTCATCCTCAGTTAGGTCAATGACTGAGCCCTTGGGACGAGCAGGCTGTGGAGATGACAGGAAGTGATAAACATTTACTTTGCAATGGAACTAGTGATGTGGCAAAATGCTGGATCCTCGAACAAAGAAAGCTGAAATTATACAGTTAGCGCTATGCTATACACATCATTAAAAAAAAAAAATAGATACCAGTTACATAGTTAGTTCATTTTGAAAAGAAAAGAAAAAGAACAGCCAAATCAGATACCATAATATCCATACAACCCATTGTGGGCTTTGGTTTTACTAAAGCATTAATATGTTACCACGCATATGTAGTGTAAAGGAGTAAAGCACCAGCATCCTACGCTTACCTGAGCAGGTGACTTGGCTGGAGCAGAATGAGTCGCTTGATTATCTGAAATGAAAAGCGCAAGATGGAGACAAAGTAAGGTTGAAGAGCACGTTGTAGTTAATGTGGCTACAAACAGTATATACGGTGTGCGCACACGCACATGCATGTGTGTGTATATGGATTGACAGACAGATACATAGATAGATGAACTGATAGATGGAGTTGTATCTAGTGAGAGATGCTTCACACACAATAAAACTTGGCCTGTAAAAGTTCCCACACCTGTTTTGGATGCCATTTCAGAGGCTGACGGCGGCCCAGCTGTGGCTGCTGCCGAGCCTGTGGCAGCAGGGCCTGTGGTCGCCGGGGACGATGAAGCGGTGGCCATTCCGACCACGGTGGCACACTGTGATGGGGCGCGGGCCGTGGTGACGGAGATGCCAGCATTAGGTGAGCTTGCGGTGCCCGTGCCACCCTGGTACACTGGCCTACTTGGTGGCATCTGTGTCACTGCCGAAGACACCGATGAGACCAAGGAAGAGGGAGCAGACGATGAGGAGGTCACAACGCTTCCTGCAGTCTTCTGCAAGATAAAAGTGGTGGCTGTCGTTGTCTTGGCCTTGCTAAGGCTGTTAACCGTGGCCAAAGAGGACACCGGAATCAGACCAACTCCTCCAGCTATGGCCCCACCCTGGCCATTAGCCACAGCCAGTGGCAGCTGGATCAGCAAAGGCTGGATGGACATGGGTTGGCCAGCAGATGTGGCCGTGCTCGTCGTCATGGCACCCGTGTTTGGGCGGGGCTGCAGCAATAGTGTGCCTGCCTGGGCCTGGCCACTCAGAGAGGAGCTGGAGGAGGAGGGTGTGGAGTTTGTCGTTGTGGTTATGAGCTGGAGGATGGGCGCAGGGGCGGCCAGTGCCGAGGAGGTCGGCGTACTTGGAGTGGAGTGAGGTTTTGGCTGAGCCGGTGTAGCTGAAGGACATGAGAAAGGATTTTTAAGTAAGGATTGATAAATGAATACTAGCTTAAATATCTGAAACAATCCAAGACTTTAGCAGGTAACTTTGAGACATGACTATTTAACTCACCAGTAGAACTGGATGATGCTGCAGAAGGATTGGACAGCTTTGGGTCCAGAGTGGTCCTCACAGCACTGTAATAAAACAAATATCAAGCGATTTTCATTATATTTCAGTTTGCTGTTTACCTGTAATGCCTACAAGTTGCACTGGTGTATAAACACACCCTCAAACTGGACAGCATAGACTTTTTTTGGAATGGATTGGAAGGCGTTTCCTCTTCTGTGCACCATCGCTGAGGCCATTAATTAAATGTTCAATCAAATCAGCTTTCTGGAAATCACCCACTGTGGCGTCAGCCTTGATTAGCTTCCACACTTCCTAAATCCAGTGGATGATTTCCTTAAATGGTGTCAAATTCACCCATGACTCAGGTGACACTGGCTGTGGTTCTTAAAGCAGAGATTCACTGTGATGCCGAATTCCACCAAGCATCAGTACCACCAAAGGCATTACAATTTTCCTTTTGAGATCACATCTGTACATTACAAACCCCCCCGCCCCCCAAAAGAAGCTGTATGCTCTGCCTCCGAAGCAAGAACTCCTTTCGTAATTCCCATCTGATTTTTTCATATGGACAGCTGTTTATGTGGCATGAAATTAATTCATCATGAAGGTCCACCTGCTACATCTGTGATGTTTATTCCCTTGGGAAACATCTGTGCACAGAAGTGTAACTGGTTGATTGATATGTCAATGCCAGCAGCAGTCCTGATAATTGGACCTCATGTTTGTTTTTTTAAACCAAAATTCTCTTTGAAGGCTGCATTCCAAGAAGAGCGCCTTCCGCGTTGCACCAGTCTTTTAAGTTCCCTCCCCCTTCCCCCCCTTCCCCGATACCGAACACCATTTTCAGTTTCGTAGATCACAAGGTCAAAGTCAATGCATTCTCTTAGATCCACTGCTCAAGTAGCACTTCTCACAGATGCATGTTAGCTGCCATTAATTAGTACAAATGTAAATGAAAAGCTCACCGTTGAGTTGTTGGGGTTGTCATCGGTGTGGAAGTAGGTTTAGCAGCAGTGGCAGCAGCAGCAGCAGCCTGTTAGAGAAAGAAAAAACAAATACTTACTTTCCAAACAAGCTGTTCATTTAGTCGGTTTCTAAATGTTCTTGCCGTTTTCAGATAATGAAAAAAAATTAGGCTCGTAGTGATTAACTGACTTTGTTTAATTTTTCAGCTCACCTCTTGAGCTTTTTTGGAATTCTCAGATGCCTGGTTAGCAGCTCCAAACTTCTTGGTAAGTCGTGCAATCTTACTCTAAAAGCAAGAAAGAGGTCGTTACTGACAACACTAGGGCATTTCAATCTCCTTTATACTCACGCATTTGTTTTTTAATTTTTTATATTCAACACAAAGTTTTTCATGATCAAACATTCCCACCTCCTATATTGTCCGTTTACTACACTGATTCTCAAGGACCTTACATAGATAAGCCGGTAAGGCTGGGGAATCCAAATTACAAAGCAATGTGTAAACGGAACTAAAATTATGAGTTGCACCGCCATTAAAATTCTACTTAATTTAATTCTTGGTTTGAACACTTGAAGTTACCCTCACATAAAAACGGATCTAAAAAAAAAACGGATTAGCTTCCGATCTCCTCGGTCCCGTCATTCCTCTATTCAAAAGGTTAATGTTCAGTTCAGACCTAAAACAATAAAGATTTTGGGTAGACAGTTTGCAACATGTGAAGAAATATGTAAGTCTATGCAAGAGACACAATAGTCTTATGAAATATGCAAGGGAACTACACTATGCAAATCCTTTATATTCTACACTACAATGAAAAACAGCCTCACAATGTAGAACAGAAAAATGTACACTATTTCTACTACAAGAAAAACATGTATATCTATAATAAAAACAAATTCAAGTTCATTTAGTTTTTTAATATGCATTTTAAATGCAAGTTGACATTTTAATGATTTTCTAATTTACATTGAAACCATCTACCAGACATCTGGTTAAATTACCAAATTGTATGCAACAGCCGCACAGCATATTACTACGCAAAAACAGTTTTATGAATGTGCAGGACCCTTAGAAGCCCTTATAAAAACCAATTTGCCGATTTGGCTTCCAAGTTACATTTTTCCATTCCAGAAATGAGCTCCGTCCCCCACCAGATGTAGCAGGGCTGCTGAGCGAGACACCATTCCTGCTTGGTTAAACAGCCAAATCCACTCCTTTAGAAAGGGAATCTTAAATACCTCTGGATATGTATGGTAAGGGTCACTGTAAGAGTATACAGCCTGGTCCTAGATTAGTGCCCACCTGTAGGGTGTGTTGGACTGTTTTCTGCTGTTTGGAAGCCACATCAATCTTCTCCATTCTGTCCTTCAGCTCTTGTAGATTGTGGTCGAACACCGTCAGCTGCAGCACACGCAAGCGCTCCTCCACCAACTGCTGCACCAGCTGAGAGAAAGAGAAAACACAATATTTAGAGTATAAACAAATGGCTGGAGAAAAAAATTAATAAATTAATAAAAAAAAAAAAGGCACACTTTTCATACTCTCATGAAGCCTTCGAATCTGCATGTGAATGGATGCAGCAAAGATTAAAATATATATTTACGATCCCAATCACAAACCTTTTCCAGTTTCAGACGGCTCCCTGCGTTGGCCGTGATCTTGAGCTCCAGTTGAGCTTCCAACTGCACTCCCTCCACCCTTGCTCTCTTTCCATCTCTCTCCTCCTTGATCTCCCCATCTTTCCATCCATCTTTCCCCTCAACCGGTGACAAGGATCTCTTTTTACCAGAAGGAGTGCTGGTGCCTGATTACAAGACAGGACAAGAGTGATGTATTAGGTTTAGGCTTGAGAAACATTTATATACTCACACATACAGAAGCACACAAGCATTTGTACAGTACACAAGCTTTCCGGTACAGCTGGGTGGCTTTGACAGCAGTAGTTTTGGCACGAAGTCCCCCCTCCGTTCTCCACACAAGCAACAAAGATCAAATGTTTGTCATACTACATCATCTTCTCTGTTCTTTCCCAGAAATTACAATCAACCTCTGCTCTGAATGGTGACTGATAAACATTTCACTCCAATTCTCAAAACAATCACAATCAAGTTCGTATCTAGATTAGCTGGTCTAGTGCCATGTACGAGTTTTCCTCCATTGTTCGTGCCATTTCCCCTACTCAAAGCCCTGCATCAATAGGACATCACAGTGGTACTTGTAAAGCTATATCGCAACATGATTGAGAAGCAAGTAGAGACGAGTCCTCGTCCTGACTGGATGGTACTTTAACTCCAAAATTACAGCGCCTGGCACAACCCATGCTTCGCCACTGGGCAGATGTTTTACTGATAGCTGCATTGTCCAAGTGTTCTCACCCCAACTTGAACCCCTTCCAGTGCTAAGACTTCAACTCAATCCTAAATCTTAAAATCTTAGCAAACACCACTTGCAGGCATGAAATAAACACCTCCTACTTCAGCAAGAGAATCTTGCGTCAGGGCATCCTACATGAAAGCTTGAGCCTTTACAGCATTTGGTTTCACACATTCTGAGCTATTAAATGACCAGAAATGATCTTCCATCAGCCTCTTAATCATAGAAAAATGCTGTTACGTCAACAAAACAGGCTGTATGTGCAAAAGCACTTCCTCTTGCCTAAGAACTGTGGCAAACAATTGCGAAAAATACAACTCTGCACAGCATTTAGACTCGGAAGCTGAACTATCCACAGCTAACATCGTTTTTTTCGTTCCTAGGTGACCGCGTTATTTGAGTACAACCTGCAGGTACTCGATCTAAAAATGATTCTTTATTGGCATCACGAATAGGCACTAATTACCTGTGCCATCCGCCACATTACACCCTTTCTCTCCCTCTTTCTTCTCCTCCTCTTTCTCAGGATCCACATCCATCTTGTCCTCGTTTCTGTCTTTCGCCTCATCTTGCTCTCCCTGACCCTCATCTTCCTCACTGAGGCAGAGAAAGCCCTCTTTCACTTCCGGGTCACACTCCAGGCTGGCGGCCGGAGAGCCGGAAGGAGACGAGGAGGAGATGCTCTTACTGCTTTTCTCCTCCGCCGAACCGTTGTCAAGGGAAGTGCCGTCCGTATCCATGGGCAGCTCGCCGTTCAATGTTTGGTCTGTGGAAGCCTTTTTCTGCTCCGTCTTCTTGTCAGACACTGATGGAGATCCACTGCGTGCAGACTTGGTGGTCTGGAATAAAAGGTAAGAGAGAGGAAGTGACTAAACTATCAGAATAATTCTGTTCTCTGTTAGAGTCCTTAGAGGAGTCTTGAGTTGCAGGATTCGGTCAGAGATTTGCTTTAAAAAATTCCGCTAATGTGTTTACATTAGCAGAATCCTAAACACTTTAAAGTTATGGAATGCCTGACAAAAAGCTCTATTTTTCTTCTGAAAAACTGTTTCTGGAGTTTTAAGGTCCTGGACATGACTCACTTCTATCTTGTCACCTTTGACTTCGTCTGCCTTCTTATCATCCTTCCTGTCTTTCTCTCCTTTTTTCTCTTCGCCTTTGCCCCTCTCAGAGCCTTTCTTCAGAGAAGGTGAGGGGTTACGATTTTCGCCAAGAGCCGGAGAGGGCGATCGAGAGAGCGAGACCAAGCGCGCTGGTACAGGGGAAGAACGTGACATGGATGAGACAGGAGATTTTGTCCCAGTCTCCTTGTCCTTCTCTTTCCCTTTTGGTCCATCCTCCCCATGCGTTCCGTTCACCAGTGGTGTCTGGGGCCGTGAAGATGAGGAGTTGGGGTTTCCAGTCACCAAAGTGTTGTGCAGAACCTCCAGCTGCTGACGGTCGCTCATCTTCATGGTTTTTCGAGCACGGAAAATCTTCTTCTGAGGTTCTTCTGGAACGGCGACTTCCATTTTTTCACCTGGTTAAACTAAAAAGACAATCGGCCAATTAGTTCAAGTGAATTGCTTAACTTCATTAAACACTGAAATACTTTGAATATTCTATCTGGTCAAGTCCGAAGCAGCTCTGCCTCCTTTATTGGTCCAAGACAATTCTCTTTAACAACACTAGGTGGCACTCTGCACCCTACATGACACCTTAGTCTAGATACCACACGTCCTTTAAAACAATACGTAAATCTATAGCTGCCTTTGTCCCAATGCCACTGATCAGCAGTTCTCCATTTAAGGACACAGTTAAGACCTTAAAATGCAATTCAACCTAAGAAAAGAAAATTATAAAAAACCTACACATATTTCTACACCTAAAGTCTGCTTACACTGCCATCTAACAAATCTCCTCAGAGATCAGACTAGTCTGAAGACAGCAGTTAGACGGAGCCAAATCCTAAACGAAAACTAATCCACTTCCTCTACCACATTAGAACAACTAGTACACTTCCTCTACTGAGGCAGAGCAAAATGCTTCGGTTAGGAAGAAACGGGAGGGGTGAAAACCCAGCACTGTATCTCCTCCCCTTCAACCTCACTGGTCAGAGGCATAGCCAATGAGAACAACAGGATACAGAGTCTGCTAGCGACAACAGTGGCTGATTAGGTAATGCTCTGATCTTTTATCAAGTTTCAAGTTAGATTCCGACCTCGTGTTCAAGATTGTGTTTAAATTTGTCTGTCCCACTAGCATAACACAAGGTGATCCAAACCCACAGAACAATCTGAAACAGGGCTGTATGTGTCTTTCGGATTCTGTTCAAAGGTGGTGTACAAGCTAAATTTCTTCACGTTAATTTAATCACCACAATGCAGCATTAAGCTCACAAAACAGCTCGTCTCACCTGATCGCTTTGTTCCCCTGTACCTCCCTGCTCATGGAGGGATTTGCCCACTTGATTTTTCAGTAATCTGAGGACAAAAGTAAAGACATTAGCAACACTGACCTAACTGCAGTGTACAATATTACGCTAGACATTTTTAAATCAGGTAAGGCTGGCTACTGCTGATGTATGACTATTCCTCCAACACAAGCTTAACTTGTACATCTCAGACTCCGCAATAATCTATTCTTAACTGTAACCAGAATAAATACTATAACAATATTTCATACGTAGAATGATACTAGTGCTAACATAAATATTCTTCTCCTATTAAGCAAAGTACAGAATATCTTCGCTCCATTTAAGCTCCGACGCCGTATTGGTCATTTTTACCCGAGTCAAAAAGAGTGAAGTCATGATGGCACTACACAAATTGTGACAAATTAACAGATTTGTAGAATTTTTTATTTTTTTTTATTTTTATTTTTTTTTTTACATGGGGAACCAGAAATGCTATCCTAAATCCTCTTTGTTAAATGAGAATTGCATCTCTTATTAAAATGGCCTTCTATATCCAGACATGACCAAATAAAATTTTTTTAAAACCAGCCTTTCTTCGGTTTTATCCATTTTAAATCCTGTTAGTGCTGCTTACGCTCATTGGTAATCACTAAAACCCTACGAGACCATCATTAGCTTACATGGTTCATTGTCTGCATGCTTGAACTAGCCGTTGCATTGCTGCTGCACTGCTGCAGTCCTGCTTTTGCGCATGGTCTGCTCCCTAAATATAGCAGCGTCTCCTTGTGAGCCACGTGCACAGCGCCTCTCGCTTCCTGTCAAACTGTTCATATTCCACCTCCAAGATGGAATAACTAGTGACCATGACAACAGGTCTGAAAATGTATTTGTACATATACCGCGTCAAAGCTGAAAGGTTGAGTCAGACAAGATACTCCTGATTTCTGGGATACACATCTTTGAGAACAATTAATCGTCATGACCCAATATATAAGGCAGCATAATGACATTCCCTCATTTATTATGACGCACAGAAGGTACCAAAAGGGAAACGTGGCTTGTGACAAAACCGGAATTAAAAATAAGTGGACTAGGTTCTGCCTTCCACCCTGTATTTCCTCAATCGGAGCATCAGCATTTGTCTGGCGAAAAAGAAAAAAACAAAACTGCTAGCTGGTAGCATGATCCCTATTACAACGTTGTTCATGGTGCTTAATGTTTGCACTCCCCTTCTCTACAGCATGGTGGGAACCGATTGTAGCTCTCCTTGTAGAGACTAAAGATGGCCACTGGGGCTTGGCTCGCCATACCTTTTTCCTCTTTGAACCATTTTTCTTTTAGGGAAATACTGTTCATCTCATCACTGCAACCTAGTTTTACCACAATACTCAGAATACTCAATCGCCTGGACAATCGGAATTACCTGCTAATTACAACAAATGCGTAAAGAAAGAGGAATTCTATTTAATTCAAGGTTTCAGTTGAATTCTTAAGAGGAACATCTTTTTGGCTTTCTCTTCCAAAACAATATTAATCACTAATTCTCAGCATAACCTGATTGCTATCAAAATTAATGACTTTACCTAGCCTGAATGTCTACATAATGAGCTGATTTGAGGGGGGGACGGGGGACGGCAGGGGGAAATGGGACTAACGCCAATGTTTACAAGCATAGGTACTGCCTGGCGAGAAAGCTGCAAACCACTGAGGAGTGAATTCATCTGATGCACAGAAATTGCTCCACTTAATCATGCATAAACTATGCTGTAATCTCCTTGTTCAGGGTTATACCACACCCAGGATTATAACGATATAGAGTCTGTGGGCATCTGTACGAGAGGCATGTAGTCTGACCAAACAATTAACTCAAGTTAAATCATATGATTATCTGGCAGAAACACTTGGATGAGGATAAAACTTATAAAGACATGAGCCAGAAAAAAAAAAAATGCAAAGTCAGTCACAACACAACACAAATGAGTGAACCGTGACTAGCTCAAGTCAAGCCAACCTTCTTGTGGACACTTTTAAATTAATTTCAACTGCTAACTTCTAGAGGATATTTTTCAATAATGAATAAAATACCGTAAACCACATTTGTAACGTAATAAAAACAACAATTAGGACACTTGAAGCCATAACCCCCCTCCCCCCCACTGCTACACAGAGCACACAGCAGCTGCGGAATGTTCCAGCTACATGCAGACTGTACCACTTGGCCAATTAAGAGGGGTGAGGAGACAAACTCGTAGCAAGAGGGAGATAAGTCTTAATGTGACCATGAAATTCTTTACAGGCTATAAGCCTGCTGCTAACAAAAAATAATTTAAAAATAGACTGTAAAATAATAAGGAAAAGCTTTCAGATGCAAAAGAGAACCAAAGGTGGAGGAGAGCTAAGCAACTACACCACATGCACTGGCACACACTTCTTACGATCCAAACAAACACCACACCATTTAGAAACCTCAACCTAGTTGTAGTGTGAATACAAGACAAGGTGCATCACTGGACTACATAAAAGAACAATACCCCACAAATTAAGACAATTATATTTATATAAAATTTTTTTTTTAAAAAAGCCAGTCTAGCACCAGACCATACATTGAAAAGTACAAGACACATTCGTTTCAGTGTAAAGGATCTGTAAAATATCATATAACACAAGAAAAGTAGTCAAAGATCACATAGTTAAAGGGTGAAATTGATCCCCTCCCCCACTACTGCGCAAACAGAGTGGAAAATTACAGCTGGGCATGGAGCATACCACTTTCACAAAGGAGAGGGTGTTCTGTTTCAGCACAAGAGCTAACAAGGTTAATCACAAAAATACCAAAAACTTAGCTACTCTGTAGCTGCAGACAATGTGTGCACAGTTTGATGTGGTACAGCACATCAAAACTCACTGGTGGTTTAGCTGTTAAATAATCTGGGACTAAAGGCACAAAGCACATTTTCCCCTCTTCAATTCCATAATCTGGTGTTCTTACAGAGAACATGGATGCTAACATCATGGGGGTAACTGATGTTCACAAGCCCTCATGTGAAATTCATGTTTTTATGCTAGCAGCACAAGGTACCCAAAAATATCACAGTAAATCAAAGATTATGGAAATACAGAAATGTGATGCATGTACCTCTAACAAAATATTTTTTCTACAGCAATTTAATTAAAACACTAAATATATAAGCCATACAGAAACTAGTTAGAAATAAATCAAAATAATCTCTTAATTCTCACTTTGTAGTTACGATCAGCTGTATGAATACTGCGTGCACAAACTAGCACATCTGTCTGACCTGAACAGCACAAAAACAAACACACTAGAAAAAAAACCACTGGAGGAATGGGGTGGTGGGTGGACTAAACAACCAACCAACACTATGTTACTGAGTGGAGCAGAATGTGTTCAGGATTCACCATTAACTAAACAAAGAATACCATCTGTGAAAATTAAGACTTAATTAAGACCACAACACACCACCTAGTATTTCATATATAAAAAAAAAATTCAGAACTGTCAAGGTGATAGATCCCCCTCCCCCAATGCTAGTCAAAGAGGGTGGAAAATTACAGCTACATATGGATTGTAGCACTTTCACAAAGAGGGGTGTTCAACTGTGCCTTGCATCAACACAAGAGGGAGCATGACGCAAATCTAGACTACAGGCCCATAGCTCCGAATTAAGAGATTTTTCACAAAAATACCCCCCAAATAATGACAAACAACGTAAATACCCCATGCATTTTCTGAGTTTTTTTTAATTATGGTACAGTACATCATGATCACTGAAGAACATGCAAACCCTTGTTAAAAGGCAAAAGTAATGGACATGGCAGTGGGATTAAAAAACCCTCAAATCTGAGGAACTCCCCACACACACACACACCTGGAGGGGTGGGGGGGGTCAACAAGCAAACACCATGTTACTGGATGGAGTGCTGTTGATCATGAGATCTGAACACTGTAGTAGGACCTCCAAATACAAATACCAGCTACATCACTGCAGGGACAATTCCCCACAAAAAAAAATCAAGTCAAAGTGCTCTATAAAAACTAGGCCATGTATTCTGAAGCACTAGGCAAACAAGTTTTTCAGTGTAAAGATGTGTAAATCATCTTCAACAACAAAAATGGTCAAAGACCACATTGTGAAACACTGAAATGGATCCCCTCCCCCACTGCTCCACAGAGAGAGTGGAAAATTACAGCTAGGCACGGATCATACCACTTTCACATGCAGAGGGGTGTTCTGCTCTGCCTCAACACAAGAGGGAGCTTCACAGGAATGGCCCCTAGTTTGTAGTTAAGTGAATAACTCTTAAATGGCTTTGCTACCATGTAGCTGCCTGCTTATCCATTGTTTGTTGTTTTATGGCACAGTACATCAAGACTCCCTTGATGTGGATGACTGCCACTTTTTTCTAGAAGCAACCGTGACTGACCAGGCAAGGCAAGCAAATAGCGATTTCGTACACACAAAATAAATTTAAAAAATCTTCAGGAAAAGCAAAGAAAAACCTTAGAAACAGTTCTCACACACTCATCAGCTGTGCACAGTGTAATGACCGGATGGCTCATAACTGAAGCGCTCCCAATACACACAGAAGTAAGAGCAGCAGTGGGGGATGGGAATGAAATCTCAGTGTGACAGGGTGGAGCAGATTGTGTTCAGGTGTGATCATTAACACCACACCACATAGTGACAACACAATTACAGTGCCAACACACTGGACCAGATAAAACATGCCAAAATTAGGTCGTGACTCCAACCCTTTGCTCAATAAAAGAAAAGGTCAAACAAAAGGTCTCTAAACAGAAATTGTAATCAGACAATATGGTGAAAAGCAGAACTCAATCCCCTCCCCCACTGCTGTACAGCATGGAAAATTACAGCCAGGAACAGACTGTACCACTTTCACAGTGCAAAGGGGCGTTCTGCTGTGCAGTTCTGCATCAACACACGAGGAAGCATGAAAAATGTATAACCTGAAGAGGAAATTAATCATCTGTAATAACCAACAACCAAAATGGAACCTTCTCCCTCATACCACACCTGTTCTAGGAGTTGAGAAGATTAGAGTATTTAAACAGAAAAAAAGAGAAAAACAACCAACAAAAAAACTACTTTTCCCACCCTATTCTGATCATACACTATTCTAATCTTTGGAAAGTCTGCCTCTCTCCTATAAAAACCAGGTTTTTGTAGGTAAATGATCATGACAATTCAGTGAATATGCACATTAGCTGGGTTTCCATTGCAGCTTTGCACAAATTTAATTTTGAACAATATTGCTTTATTATATCTTCCAGAAAAAAAAACCCTCATGGGAGCGTGAACATTTTTGCAATATTTGAGATTTTTCAAAACTTTTGGTTTCCATTATTCATTCTTTAGTTCACACTTTCAGTAGCCATGTTATCAGGATACCAACATGCAAGTACCATCTTGAGGACTTCTCCAGACTTGGTGAGGAAAGATAAAAAAAATAAACAGTCACTGCAACATCTAGGTTTATTTTTTCTTCAACAGTTGATTCACATTAGTCCTCCATATGACTGGCCAGCCAAAAGAAGCGAACATGGTAAAAACCATGTGACTTCCATGCTAGCAGTACAGTGTGAACATTCACACACAGCATTTGACACTAAAACCTAATACAACTTACCACAAAATAGAAAATACCTTAATATTCAATTTCCACTTACGCAAAATATTCAGTCAAGAAAAGGAAAAAAATTAAAAAAAAAAAAAAAAAAAAAAAAAAAGTTAATTTTCAATCAGTAGCTTGCCCCAGTCAGCTGCTATACGCAAGAGTGAGCTAACGTTTCAGCACCGAAGAGCTCATAAAAAAAAAGCACACACAAAACACACACACGACAGAGAACCAGAGGGGCAGGAGGACTAGACAAGCAACCATCACATGGTCCTGGGTGTAGCACACTATGTTCAGGTGTCATCATTAACGCCACACCATGTTGTAGGAATATTAACACAGCGTAAACTACAAACACTGAACCATGTAAAACAAATTAAACTTGGGTCCAATAAAAAAAAAAAAAGTTAAATATTCAAAAAGACAAAAGAATAGAACGCCTGTGTAAAGATCTGTGTGAAAGACCATATACATTAAAGCAAAATAGTCATAAATCACATGGTAAATGTTTAAAATAAATCCCCTCCCCCCATCTCTGCACAAAGAGAGTGGAAAATTACAGCTAGGCATGGATCGTACCATTTTCACAAATGGGGTGTTTAACTGCACAGCTCCGTCTCCACACAAGAGGGAGCATGACAGAACTAAAGCCTATATTATAATATAGTATAATATAGACAGTGATGTCTTCAACTATGTTTGCAATCTACAACTGATAAATTAAAATAATCAGAGACCTGAAACTTTGTTACTAACTAGCTGTGCCAAGTTTATGATACAGTAAAGCAACACTACCTGGTTAACATGCGATCATCTTTTAAGCAATTAAGGCACTTTTAAGCAATCTGGGCAAAAAGGACTACAGACATTTCTCTTCGTATACAACCCCAGATCTAGTGGCTCTACAGAAGAAGCAGAGCAAAACTCAGCAACAAGCTTTTCCTGTGGTGCCGTAGGTGAAGCCTGACAGATGAAAGAAAGAGAGCCATATGCTGACAGACATGCTAAAATTCAGAGGCCCTATGAGAGGCTGGCCAAAACAAGTTCATCATAATCATGGTGGTTTCATGGTAGAAGTCCAGACTTTAAATCTTAGTGGTTTTATTTATAGATTAAAAAACAATAATGCACGAAGCACTGGATCTGGAGGAACTAGACCTCTGATGTGCTTACTCTAGTTCAGTACAAGTGTCACACTATGTATAATCGTAAAATGTTACATATATTAAGGAGTCTCTAGCTGTAGTCAATCTCCACATTGTGAAAGGTTGAAAAAATCCCCTCCTCCACTGCTGCACAAAGAGAGTGGAAAATTACAGCTACGCACGGATCGTACCACTTTTACCAAGGACATGCCTCTGGAGCTGCACAGCTTGGTCTCAACATTAGAGGGAGCATGACAAAAATTGTCCTTCACAAGCCCACCATTTGAAGATCTCTCAAAAAAACAACTAGAATACTTTTGAACACTCATTTTTTGCCTAGGTTTATGCATTGTTAAAATAACCTGTGGCAGACCATGAACTGCGAGTACAAGATACACCTACTGCCATTTTCTCAAGTACTTTTCTGAAGCAGAACTCAAAACTGTAGCCTAAATTTGTCAGAGCCTGAGGATTGTTAACACAAGTAAGCCTGTGGTTTAGATGTAGGGCTTCCGTGTGTGTGTTCTTCGCTCACTCCAGACTTGTCCACATAGACAGTGATTCCATGTGGCTGCATCTATATCGGCCATCTGTAACGCTCAGATTTCTCACTGAGGTTTCCAGGGACAAGTGGAATATTCATGTGAATTTCCTGTATCCCCTCCCCCAACCATAAAATGTAAAGTTCCATCAAGTGTTGGTTGTGACCGCAAAATCCTTAAATGAGCTAATTTCACTTATATCTGTGGTATTGACATAATACAGACCGATATTAACGATAGCCAAGAATATCCCAAAATGGGCAAGTGTCTGGCTTATACGAATAACTGAAAATGACCTGGGAATCTGACAAGGGAAGTTCGTAACTCCAGCATTTCAATATAAACGCTATATCGCAGATGTGTTTCTCATTAGCAGATGCGTGATGGAAAAGGCCACCAATATGAAACCATGAAGAGCATGACCATGGCAGTGAACAAACAGCTTGAAAAAAGCCTTTCATGGACTCCTTAGCTATTCCAATGCAGTCTGTAAAAGCTTGTATTCAGGAATGAAGGTACTAGTCACCAAATACTGTATTTCACCAATTTAATTCAATTTACAGTTCTCCCAAGTAAGGCACTAAAGAACCAGAACCAACCATCTTCCATATCATTACAAATTTAAACTCGCAAAATTATCTCCTCAAATTGTGGCTTGGTTCATAAATGTAAACCACATGAACAATATGACTCGTCATGCCATGTTAGTGGCTTGAAGTTTATTTTAAATTCTGGGACTGCCACAAAGTTGGATCCTTGATCAAGACTTGCTCTGTGCATGAACTGGATTCTGCCTAACTTGAAAGTGTCGGACTGATTTGCCAAGTGAAAATAGATATATTCAAAGTAAAACAATTTAATTGATAATGCAGTTTTCAAAACCATGTATCTAATCAAGGAAAACCACAGGAAACAATGTCACTCTAAATGTATTTTATGCATGTTTATTTAGGAGCAATATGAATACAGTGAATTTCTGTACAGCCATAGACTTACTGCTTTTAGATTTATGGTCATCCAGTGGGTGAAATATTTAGCAGTTAGTGCACAGTTGGCAGTTTTTTTAAAAGGAAATTGCTCAATATCTACCTCATTTAAGAACTGTAATATTACACAAATCTCAATGCTTGTTTACAGTGGTTGATTAGCTTTGACTGGTAAAGCACTTGTTGATTTTCAAGATGTTCAAGTAAAATTTGAAAAGGGTATGTACCAATATGATACAGAGCACAGTCTCAGTGAAGACTGATTTGATTTAATATTTTTTGTTCCATTGACCATGTTATGCTGACTGACAATGCAGCTATTGTAATCTTTACACAGTGGAAAAAGGTCTTTACACATACAGTGCAATGTCATTTAAATTTTCATCCGACAATATTTTTCGTTCGACTATCCCATAAATGAACACGTTCACGTCAAAGATGAATGTTCGTATGCGAAAAAGCAAAATTTCTCACATTTGATTTTTCCAATTTTTCGTCTGCTAAAGGAACACATCCAACCAATCAGGGGCATAGGTTGTGGAAATGTCTTCGCATCGCTGCAGGAATGGTGGAGACCCTCGTTCATTTTGTGTCTCAAAACTCAGCATTGAGTAGCAAGGGCAATGAAAACTATAAAGAACTTTAAAGGCAATGCCCAGGTAAAAAAAAAAAGGAGAGAAGCTTGGCAATAGAAATGGTTGATGTACAGTACATGGTCCATAACCTACTTGGTGAATGTGGTGAAAACAGAAACCATGAGAGTTTCCACTCCTGAACCAAGCAGTGAAACTCCATGTTCTGTCCTGAAGATCAGGCGAGATGTAGCCAGATTTCTTTCACCTTTTTGTAAAAGAATAAGCACCAGCTCATCATCTCTTGTTGATTCCATCATCAAGCGATTATTTTTGTGGAATACTCAGTGTCGTGTTGAACATTAACATTATTGTTGCACTCAATTTGTCAACGATGTTTTCACAACTTCACATCATTTATTCACCACCATGTATGTTTAAAGACCTTAACTTGACGTAATCACAATCCCACACTACATGTTCCTGATCCCATGCAGTTAGTCAGTTAAGACATTGCAAGATCACCACAAATAACTCCATGTTATGGAAATATGCCCATGGTAAAATGGTAGAGAACAAGAAACTGAGAGCCTTTTCTTTCCAAAGTTTTTCCAAATACCAAAGGTATGAGCAAAAAGGAAGATGGGAAAAGGGAAGCAATAATGAAGACAAACTTGAGCACAAGGTTTGTCTTTTAACACCAGGGCTCTCCGTGAAATGCGTAAAATTCCATATGCTGAAACTGCAGCTTCAGAAGTCATCCAAATTATCTTAAATACAGGTTTCCTTTTTTTCCTTCCGTGCAACAATAAATCAGCCTTTCCCCTACAGTGGTGCTTTCTAACACAAACCACAAATTTATGATCTATGAATCAGATCTACAAATCAGCATAAAGCATGTGACCCAAATGTTCAGAAACATGCAATTGTTGCATCATAAAACCAAGAAAACTTTTTTGGCAAACTTTTGCTTGCTTTCTTGAGGAAGCCAGGCTTAGCTGATGCACCGATACCGTGGCTGCTTGAAGAAAGTCCTGAATAAACTGTCAACTTCAGATGCTCGTATGCGTTAACTTCAGAGACATAATAGCTGCAACCATGTTCAAGCTTCCTTACCGACAAGCACATTTTGTTTTGGCTGCAGGTGTGCATCACATCTGTACTTGGAAATTCTTTTAAAGGCTTCAAACCCACAGTTCAAAATGTAAAACACACTAGCGTGCATATTCTCCATTTTGGTAATGGCGTTTTCATAAAAGATTTTACTGGTCATCATATTCAGCCGAAATCAGTATGTGTGGTAGCATCTATTGGGAACTCTATAGTCGTCAGGTTTTCCTGTGGAGACTAAAGTATTTCTTCCATAAGAAAAAAGGGATGCACCCGAGTGAAATCCAGGTGTTCCAACCATGTACAGAGCCTCATCTTCATGCTTCCCTGCCAAACGGGTCAATCAAATCAAGATAGAGGTGGCGAAGTAAAGTGTTTCGTAAAAGAAAGAAATTGAATTTAACTGCATTGTGTGCATTTACAAACTCCAAGAGAGGGAAGATTCCACAAAAAAGAAGCAACTCCAGATGAAAGCCACAATGTGATCACCAGCCTTCTGTGGTGACAAGTACCCCAGAGATGCATATTGAGCACTTTACTAGAAACACCATTGTCATATTGGGTAGGGCCTCCCTTTGCTCTCAAAACAGCCTCAATTCTTTGTGGCATGGATTCCACAAGAATTTGACAACATTCCTTTGAGGTTCTGGTCCATGTTGACATGATTGCATGACGCAATTCCGGCAAATTTTTCCAGGTGCACTTTTATGCTGTGAAATTCTTGTTCTACCACATCCCAAAGGATTTAGATCCAGGGACTGGGTAGGCCACTGAAGAACACGGAATTCATGGTCATGTTCATGAAACCAGCTTTGTGACATGAATTAACCTGCTGGAAGTAACCATTAAAAGATGGGCAAGTTGTTGCCATTAAGGGATGCACACGGTCAACAGCAAAACTCAAATAGGCTCAGGCATTCAGTTGGTTGATTGGTATGATGATTGGTATTGACAGGCCCAAAGTGTGAGAAGAAAACATTCCCCACACCATTACACCACCCCCACCAGCCTGGACTGGTGACAAGGTAGGCTGGATCCATGGATTCATGCAGTTTGCACCAAATTCTGACCCTACCATCTGTGTACCTCAGCAGAAATTGCAATTCATTAGACAAGGCTACGTTTTTCCGTTCCTCAACGGTCCCGTTTTGGTGAGCCTGCGCCCACTGAAGCCTCAGCTTTCCGTTCTTGGCTGACAGAAGTGGAACCCGACATGGGTCATCTGCTGTTGTAGCTCATTCGCCAAATGGTTCGAGGTGTTGTGCCTTCCAAGGTGCTTTTCTGCTCACCACAGTTGTACAGAGTGGTTAATGGGGTCAATGTAGCCATTCCGTTAGCTCAAACCAGTCTGCCTATTCCATGTTGACCTCTCAACAAGGCATTTCCATCCACAGCTCACTGGATGTTTTTTTTTTCTCCTTTATTACCATTCTGAGTAAACTCTAGAGAGTGCTGTATGTGAAAATCCCAGGAGATCAGCAGTTCTAGAAATCCTCAAACCAGCCCAGCTGGCTCCAACAATCATCCCAGTCAAAATCAGAGAGATCACATTTTAACCCCCATTCTCATGGCTGATGGAAACATTACCCAAAGCTGCTTGCTCGTATCTGCATGATTTTATGCATTGACCTGCTGCTACATGATTGGCCGATTAAATAATTGAAATGAGTAGGTGTACAGGTGTTCCTAATAAAGTGCTGAGTGTATCTTCCCGTAGACACTGAAGAGAAAATCCCTCTCCTCCAGTATTCCACACATTGCCCATACCCAAGGGTGGGCCATGCTGTCAGTGCCATCTAGATCTCCTCTAGATCTGCAGATGACACCCAAACATGGGACTGACTATTCCATTTTTCACCAAAAGTCTCAGTTGTTACCTACCTGTAGTCAGAAGAAGTAGAACAACCCACTAAAGGCTACCTAGCTAAATGTGTAGTCTTAAATATTAATAACTTCATTTAACACACGCTGTGGAAATCTCACAAAAAACTTAAAGATAAAATATACATTAATTCATAAATCGTGAGAAGAGGAAAAAAAAAACATGTGACAATGTAATAGTAATGCAGGTATAGGCCAAGTGAAAAATTGTGGAAGAATTGTCATAAGCGTTGGTAGCGTTTCGCACATTAGTTGAGGAGAGAAAGAATGTGAGCAAGGTAGGGAGCACAGCCTCTCGGTCCAAAGAGCAAACACCATGTAGACATGTAGAGCAAGGGAGCAAAAGAGTAATACAGAGTCAGAGAAAGAGGAGGGGGAGGGGTGCACAGCTAGGAGTCTACCATGTGCTTCAGGGTGTTGTGCAGCAACACCAGTGCCTGGTGTTGCTAACAACCGCACTGCTCTAAACCAAAGACCAGAAACAATTTATAGGTGCCACTTCAGAACCTAATGCATAAGTGAACATTCTGCAACACAAATACATCTGTAAGCCAAGCTGACTCACAATACAAATGCGAATTTTAAAAAGCCAGAACGTTTGCAAAGAACACTCATCCTTACTAGTAACCCACTCTCCGACACCAGAATCAACTTACGCGTACCATTTTCATAAACAGCTTTAAGATAATACTGAACACAAGAGACTGAAATCTGCCTCACGTTAAGAAAACATGACACCCTGAAAAGAAATACAAGAGAAAATTATGACGATCCAAACCATACCAAGTGTACTACTCTGATTTCATGCTAACTGCGTCGCGACACCAAACAAGACACGCACAAAAATTTTAACTATACTAAGCAATGCTAAAAAAAAATATTTTTACTAAATTATAATAGTGACATAAAAGCCAACAAAAAAAGATCCTGTACGACAAGAAGTATGAAAAAATGTTAAATGTAAACCTACGTGAGCTTCAGACGTAGGCCATGAACAAGAATGCGAGTGCAACTAGCAAGAGGAAGGCTCACCCTATATATAGGCGAGACAGAGTGAGGGAGAGAAGTTCAGCTGGGACTGTACCACGTGTGCAGAGGGGTGGAGCATATTCTTTGTGATCTTCCCAGCAACACCAGAGCACAGTGTAAAAACACTAGTCACAACCACAATAACCAGAGAAACAAAAACACAATAATAATGAGGATACTTGCTCTGTATGGAAGATTTGTCTCCACATGACAAATCTTTGATTCCTCAAAAATGCAAAAAAAGAAATAAACATAAAATCTCATTTTAAAATGTCCATTAAATGTGTGGGGCAATAGGTGAACATCTGAAAGACAAACTTCTAAATTAAAATTAGGAAAAAAAGACTAAAATCCATGAAAAAGACAAACACTATCCCCTCCCCCACTGCAGCACTGAGCAAACAGGATGGAAAATTACTGCTAGTCCCAGACCATACCATTTTCACAAGGTAGAGGGGTGACAGGATGTGCAACTCTGACTCAACACAAGAGGGAGCAAGACAAAGCCATCTGTTTGATAACATGAACAGTGTATATGATTAAATTACAAAATGAAGCCCACTAAACATAAGCCTGTGAGCTTTATTACCATAAAACATGTAGCAAATCATAACACTACTTACCACTTTCACATGTGTTGCTCATCATGTCAGGTAAGCAAACTTGGCTATTCAGTTATTACCGAATTCTTCTAAGAGAATATAGAGGCCTCAGATTTATTTAACCGATTTTTATTAAGTAGAATGAATAATGAGAAACCTCACTTGGTGTGAGTGTCACACGTCCGTGCGAGCTTAGAAGGTTGTAGATCTAATAGCTGAGAAAATGAAGTATGTCTTTCCTCTGACTTGTGTAAAGCCTGCATGTGTTCACACTGTAATATTAAGTACAGGAACTCGAAGAGAACTCGAAGTCAGTCTTGTGATTTGACAGTGGAAATTCATTTCATAACTTGGTCTCATTTAAAAACAAATCAGGCTAAATCAGGCTCACATAAGCATGGCTCGGTTCATGGGTTATATTTAAATTCTCCATTACACTTTCCTCAATAAGCTAAATTCAGCACCTTCAGGTGCCAAGTAAGGACATTTGTCTCTGCAATAGTCAGCTCCCATTGCCAAGAACACTTTTGTCCCTAAAAATAACAGGAGAAAGAAGCTTTTAACAAACATTTAAACAAATTTGCAATAGAGCTAACATAACATTTCCTCATTTGGAACTATTGATCACAACTTGGCTGGAGGATTTAAAGCTTAAGATTTAAAGTTGGCCCAAGTTGGATGAATCTTGATCTCAAGAGGAATCAGATTTATACTACTGCTTATATGTCAGGTTTACATTTAGTCAGTCATTTTGTGCACCTCAAGTATCAGGGGCAAGGACTATGCATATAAAAATTTATGGGTAAATGCACCCAAGACACATATGCAACAGTTTTAAATCTAGGTCTGAGATGCATTTTAGCCACATGTTATTCAAGTGCACTAGCATCTCTCCAAGCCAGGCATCAGACATGCTCTGTAAATGGTGGCACAGTTAAAATGTCAGTTCGATTTCAAAACTGCACAATTTACTTTGCAATGGCCAACCTCATTTATATATATTAAAAAAAATAAAATAAAAAAAGGTCAAATGATAAAAATCTTATCAGGATACAATCAAGATACAACATGCGTGAAATGATCAGATATAAGCTCACACACGCCAATGTGTAACGTTACCAAATTAAAAGACGTTCACAAATAAATAAAATCAATCATTCTACTCAGTAAAGGGAGGGATCTTATTAAAGATCCTGTGCAAATTATTGTTTAATCCATTATAATTCTGAGAAACTGTCCGTAATCTGCTGAGTCACCCAAGATCTAGAGCAGAGGTTCCCAACAAATCTTAACATATGTGCATGCTTTTAGTATTCAGTGTAACAGAACAAAACCTGAACCAATACTCGATGCATTTTTATATTCTTGTCCATGGACAGAGTTGATTGTGGGCATCTTGTATAGTCCTGGTTGCAGAATTATTAACAGTGAATGCTATTCAATGGTTAGCATTAAAAATGTAAGAATGGAGTTCACGGACACTAAATTTGCCATGGGTGTGTTTGTAGAGACGAGAAAGCCGGGTGAAGCAGGGTAGGTGAGAAGGCTATACAGGGTACAGGGCTATACCAAATGTTACCAGTACTAGGGGGGTGTCTGAATGCCCTTTTCTTACCCATAATTAAAATACAATATTACCACACATTCAATACAGCCTATTCTTCACTATGACAAAAAACAATTCACCAGTACATCACTACAAGTCTCGTGTTTGAAAAGCCCATAAGCGTGTTATTAATTTTATACATCATGGTTACCATGCTCCTTCCCTGACACACACACACAAAACAGTGTGTACTAAACACTGGGAGTGAGACATTCAATGTATAATCAGAAATAACAAAGCTAGACTGCAAAAAAAATACCTTAAAAATAAATGTGCACCCCACGCTGAGTGCACAAAGTCACAAGACACAAGTCCTCTATGATACAGTGCACAGTCACAGTCAGGTACTGTAGCCCTCTCATACAGCACAAGACCTTAGTGAGGCAGTAAGCTTAGAATACCGAGCCTTGTAAAAGTAAGAGTGAAGCATATTTAGATGAGAATTAGTACACCGAGTACTTTAGCAAACAGTGGTGTTGGGGGGGAAAAAAGATATTAACAATGCTGGCCAATCAGAGGCATGCAGCAGGAACCAGTTTGAACCAGCTGAGACTTGTTCCTCTAAAATCAAAACCCTCCCCCAACAAATGCCCTTTCCTTGACAGCCTCCCATTCCAATATCACTGAACTGAAGAAAACATTATACTGAAGAGTTAGGGAAAGGCATTTTTCTCTAAAGAATCTTTTCAATAAATTAAATACACTCTTAAATAGAGAATAAATACTTTAACAGATGGTCTGTAATTAGATAGTGTGTAATTAAAAATGCAAAATTTGATAACTTGAACCAAATATATAGGCTAGAGTCAGTGAATTAATTCAGTTAAACAAACTGTCCAGCACTCACTGCCAGTTAAATGTCTTGTTTCTTTTTTGCTACAAACAATTTCTATATAGAACCAAAAAAGGAAAAACCGCAACCTGTGAAACACAGCATATCTATGAACTGATCACTAGCAGCAATACGTTTGTGAAAAATGCAAAAGCAAACAATGTGGCACATTTAGGACAAGGTTCCTTTAAAAGCCCCTCCTACGAGCGACCATTTCATACGAGAAGCTCGACAGTGCAGTAACACAAAATGGCCACCAGCTTAGCAAGAGCCTTGGCACTTGCTCAGTGAATGTGAATGAGGCAGGACAAACAGGCAAGGAACTGCAGGCAATCCCAATGCTCTGATTTTTACAATTACCCTTTATCTGATACCCATTTCTCTGAAAAGGTTACCAATCCCTTAAATCAAGTACTTCCATGCTGTAATTTTTTGGCCAAATCTCACTTTTGCTTTTAAAATTCATGTTGGTTCATCATTCTGTTTTCATGGTACATCCACAACCATCACCTTTTGGTACAAGAAAGGAGGTTGGGCTCTCTTTGCTCGAGTGAGAACACTCATCAATTTGAGAGTTTTTTTTACCATCTGATCCCGAAATATTGTCTTCTGGCACATCACATGTAAGGGATGGGCAAGGAATGAACAAGCATGAAAATGCCCCTGCTCCTCCTGTGTAATCAAGCACAAGTGCCTTTGGTTCAGCGCTTCGGTCTGGTGTTTTTAAATTCCAGTAAAACCCTTGTACGTGCTTCACCCCAGATGGAGGACACAATTAGATCTCACACATCTGATGCTGATTGCTTGACAATTCTGCTGATCCACCTTTAGCATACTTCCCATTCCTTTACACCTCTTCCTTCTGGTTAATCCTTCACTGTGTTTTTAAGAAACCATTTCATTTTACACATGCCCCAACTTGAGGTTACTGAAAAAAAAAAAATTCCACACTGGTTCCTTGATAAATCTGGGATTTTAGCGCACAACCTGAAGGTTGGAAGTGCTGAATCTTTTTCTTTTTACATCCATCCTCTCCCAATTGTCATTCCCCAGCTCCCACTCACTAGTTAACTCTACTCCATCGCATGACAGCCGCCAACCAAGACACAAGACCGCTACTTCCTCCTAGACACCTGAAGCCAGCCAGCTGTGGTGTTGTCGGGATTCAAAGTCACAATCTCCTGTTGATAGCAGAGGGCCAAATCTTTTCTGATGTGTCAGTTAGAAGCCCACAAACATGGAATCTTAATGCTTCAGTCACCACATTTACTTCAGATCTAGAAGACTGACTCTGGTTTTATAAACGTATACATGTTGGTTCTATGATATCCTAATATAGATCTGAAAAAAATCTCTTCTTGCCTTTTGGAATACGATACCTAATTTAATTAGGGATACATCTGCTTCAGAGGTTCAACGCTGATCCTCATTCAGAATATAAAACATACCAAAACCAATGGAAAGATTACACGGTCAAGATTTTGTAACTAGCAAGATGAGTTCACCGAATTTTCTTTAAATATGCTTCTAGTATTACCCTTATGATACTGACCAGGTCTCAACAATCTGACCCAGTGGTTGTTGACTTATGTCCTTGCACATGCTAACAGCAAAGAAGAAAAATCTAACAGTTGTAGGATGCTAGCCAAAATTGCTACAGTACCCCTTGTAGATTCTTGCAAAACACCACCAACCTTAACCGACTTGCAAAACAACCACCACAACTGAATTCAGTCTTGCTAATTTCACTTATAATATTCAACATTCTGAAGTTTGTTCAGCATAAGAATAATTCATTACAGAGTGACATGGAGGTCAGGTTTTGAAAGAGTAAGAGACAAGCAGTTCATTGACCTTATATTGCGGTTTTCAAAAGCAGGCCATCAACAATTTGAAGGGAAAACACACAAACTTCACTAATGATCATGAGCCTACAGGGAAGGAGGGAGTGAGAAGGTGGCTGGTCCTACAGCATGTACATTTAAGGAATGGGAGTGGAGGAACTGGGTGGGTTTTATACTTAATTTTAAATGAGCAATGAATTATCCTGTTAAATTATACCTGACGGTACTACATACATAACCATACAGCTGATACTTCTATGTGATGTATGTTTTTAGACTTCTAGTTTGCTTTATTTGAAACAAAAATGAAGTTCACAAAAAATCAGTAATGTCTGAATGGACTGCTACTAGCTTTGAAAGTGGACTTTACCACTTCATGGTTCACATGTTCATCCTTGAAATGTTTCCAACTTTAGAGCTGTGCTTATAATTGGATATTGACAATTTCTACATCAGTATTTATGTTGCACAATTTAATTGTTTCAAAGAATAGCACTTCAATGTTCAACTGCAAACACTGTCTTTCTGCAAACTGGACCCCAGTTCTTTGTTTATGTCATTTTCCACTAGTAAAAAATAAAGATTCCGGTCCTTCAGGAAAGTAATAAGGAAGAGTTTTTGGATCTAGATCTATTCTATTTTCAAGATTCATCCGTGTTAGCCCTGTGATGGATTGGCTCCAGCTCCCCCACAACCCTGATGGATAAGCAGTATAGATAATGGATGGATTTTTGAGTTTCAATTATTTTTTTAATAAGTATGCCTCATGTTGTGGCTCCCTAAAACAAGCAATTTATGTCGTTTCAATGTTTTTTCGTTACTGATTTGTTCAATGCATTTGCAAATATTACAAGTTTTCTTAAGATTACCTTAGTATTCATAAGAATTATTTAACCTAAACTCCAGTTTACCAGTTTGTAAATTTGACATAAACATTACTAACTTTCTATTACTTTACCTAATTCTACATAATAAGCAAACAGCAACTCCACATGTCTACCTAATGTGTTTTGGGCAAAAATAACTAATGATCATGAGCAAGCTAATACTACCTTTCTGCTTAAATGGTACCTTCATACACTTCTGATATTCATTTATTGAAATGGACATGATTATCATTTGAATTTCATTATAGACTACAGGTTCTGTATTCCAGTGATGCATCGTACAGATTATAAATAGTTCTCCTATATTACACATGGGAATAGTGATTGATTAAACAAGTGTGAGACTATGTTCATATGTTCCAAAATAATAAATGTGACATTGTTTGAACTTAGCAATTTGTATTAGATGTATGTGGGCAGTGTAAAGCATAAGAAAAAGGACAATTCTGTCCATGAAAATAAGACTTACCACGATTTGATTTGGTTTGCGAATTGTTAGTGCTGGTCAAGAAGAAAAGACAAGCACAGTATGTGATTATAGACACCTCCTGCGGAAAAAAGAAATAAATATTAGCACCATATGCTACTTGTTAAAAAGACACGAAAAAAACATTGTTTGTGTTGCAAAGAATAGAACCTGTCTCCTGGGATCTCCTTTCTTTCTGTACACATTCACATTCAGATTAAACAAGAAACAAGTTAAGAATTTTAGATGATTTTTAAAGCCCTTTGACCTATGGCTTTTAAGTCACATGGTGCAAACAGGATCCAGGTGCTCTCCGTAATTAGAAATTATTATTGTATTTTGTTTTGCCTTTGAAAATGTGACAGAGCTAACACAAACCATTAACACAATTAATCATCATGCTCTTAACTGTAAGAAATGTGAAAACTGGATTGTTTGATATTAACAAATGAACTCTCTGAATCACATAGCTATTTTTTCTTTTCTTGTACTCAATAATTAAGAGAAGTTCCCCTCCCCCATCCGACATTTTGCGCCACATTTTCCTGCAGTAACTCAAAATGGCCACCAGATTGGCACGATGAGAGAGGAACTGTTCCACAAAAACATGCCTGCAGCAGCACTGCAACATGAGGTGGGGAAAAATCTGAACGACTAGCACTTGCTCTATCTTTACATCGCTCCATATAGCAGGAAAAATTTCCTAAAACATTGGTGAGGTTTTGATTTTTCAGCAGTCTTTCCTTTTTGAACACTGTTTCACATCTGTAAATCAGCATAATCTCACAGTTCTGCTGAATTTTACACAAAAGACGATGTAAGAAAAGCTATAATGGCTAATCCTGTTGTGCAAATTTGCAAAGCTGCCTTTCAGAATCCCAGTGTGATTTTAATATCTAATTCTTGATTTGCATTGAACAAAAAAAATCAATGAGATAAATTTCACAAAACATCCCATAATAACCAGGATTTTATTTATCATTTACTATAGCTAGTTAACTTAGCATGCTGGTCCATCCGCTATGTTCAGAGTAGATTACTGATCTCCTACAGAATAGATTTTATTAGATTTTGCTTGCAGCTTATACGTACATTTCAATGATGTAAAGGACTTACAGTATTTTCGAAGTTGCAACCAATTTAATCCAATTATACAGAATATAGAAACTTCTACTGTTTTTTTAATAACTTGACAAAGAAGTCTTTTAATCTACGATGAAGTACTTTGATCTGTACATGTGTCCCAAAGCCATTTTACCTAGGTCGCTAGATCCTTAGCAAAACAGCAAACTACAGAAAATCTGTACAAACCAAACAACCAGAAGCAATTTAATTCAACTATACATGAATCGTGCATAGCAACAAGTTAGAATTAGAAGACATTAACAACAAAAATTAACTCGTAAATGATTTAGCTTGGTTATATTTAATATTAGAGGAACTTAATTATTAAAAGCTTTTACCTACAAGAGAACAATAATAAGCAAGACCTATATATGACCAATGAGACATGACCTACGAAAGTAGTCCTCAATTGACATTATTTTGATTCAAAGAAGGTTGCTATATTTTGAAAAGAAAATAGAGGGGAAATACAAGGGGGAGGAGTAATGATGTTCAGAATGTACCATGTCCCATATACCAGAATGGTACCAAACATATGCTAATAAAATCTCACCATATCTTATTTCTACAAAACGAGACAGCTCTTGGCTCCTTAGAAACTGCATAGATCACTGTGGCTGTCCTTCATCCCCCCGACTATTCCTTTAGCCTTTTTCAGGACACTGTGGCATATCCAGAGTGCACCAAATATTCTTCAACATGCTTTCAGACATATATAAATTATAAAACAGCAAATTTCCCTAACTAGTTCAAAATATATAGGAAAGGATGTGGTTCGGACGTAGGAATGAACGAACCACCATGTGGATATACACAAAAAACTAACCGAGTGGAAAAATACAGACTAGCATGGGCTATATCATTTTAAAACTGCATACAGGATTTAATAAAGTCATGACTATGAGCTTAATATAAATTATTAAAAATTCCCATAGGGGTTGAATGATGATTTGTAGTTTCCTACTTTCACAGCTCTTTTTACACGCTGTATTAGTGTTTGACTAAACACTGTAAACTTATCGCAACACTCTGGCAAGCACTCCGTTTACATTCCTCTAATAAACAGCAGGGTTTTATCCGAGTTACATATTAACAATACAGTTTCTTAGTAACAGCTGTGAAGAGAAATGTGTATATTCAATTCAGCTTGAACAGCAGTCTTTCTAGCTTAACCTGATCCTGCTAGTACAGTGAGAGAAAATCATGAGGAGTGGGGGATGGGCAGCTGTGTTGGACTGTACCATTTTCTTCTAGAAACGGTGACATCCTTAGCTGTGCATTGTGGAGATAAACTGCTTTGACACTTTGTGTACAGTTATAACCTAATCATACTTCTGTGCAAAAACAGTTAAGCATACATAAAAAACAAGAAAACCTTCTATAAAATGACCAGTAGAAACAACCTCATGTAATATTTCCATACATTATCTATACTGCTTTTTTCATCTGTGTTGCGGGGGAAGCTGGAGCCAATCTCAGAAGACTTTTCGGGCGAGAGGCGGGGTACACCCTGGGCAGGTCGCCAGTCCACCATCATGTAATATATGTCCCATCCAAATTGATGTTTGTAAAGATTCTGTTATATCCTTTGAGATAAGAGATTTTATGCTTTTATTTCAATGTAAAGAAACTCCAGGAGGCGCTCTTTTCTACTATAAACGATTCCTGAGAACAGAATGAACCCTAGTTTTTGCCGAGTTTAAATTGCATAACAAGTAGATAACTTTTAAAAATACTTGTCAGATCAGCAAGACAACCAACCATACATCATGAAGACACTCCCATTCTTGTCATTCATACAGAGATCACTTAACTTGTGTGAATGGATTATAATTACTACAGACGTCCTCTGTCAACATTACTTAACAAACGTACCATTAAAACCACCTGCCTAATATTGTGAAAGTCCCCCTTGTGCCGCCAGAACCTCTTTGACCCATCAAGGCATGAACTCCAAAAGACCTCTGAAGGTGTGCTGTGGTATCTGACACCAAGACGTTAGCAGCAGATCCCTTAAGTCCTGTAAGTTGCGAGGTGGGTCCTCCATGGATCGGATTTATTTGTCCAGCACATCCCACAGATGCTCAATAAGATTGAGATCTGGGGAATTTGGAGGCCAGGATAATGAACCTTTTGGCATGCTCTTCAAACCATTCCTGAACAGTTTTTGCGGTGTAGCAGGGCACATTATCCTGCTGAAAGAGACCACTTCCATAGGGAATACCGTTGCCACAAAGGAGTGTCCTTGGTCTGCAACAATGTTTAGGTAGGTAGCAAGTGTCAAAATAACCTCCACTTAGATGCCAGGACCCAAGGTTTCCAGAACATTGCCCACCGCATCATACTGCCTTCACTGGCTTGCCTTATTTCCAGAGTGCATCCTGGTGTCATCTCTTCCCCAGGTAAGCGATGCACACACTCCCGGCCATCCAAATAATGTACAACAAAACATGATTCATCAGACAGGCTACCTTCTATCATTCCTCCATGGTCCAGTACCGATGCTCACATGCCTATTTAAGGTGCTTTCAGCAGTAGACAGGAGTTAGCATGGGCACTCTGACTGGTCTGCAGCTACACAGCCCCATATGCAGCAACCTGCGATGCACTGTGCGTCCTGACAACTTTCTATCATTATCATCAGCATTGACTTTTTCAGCAATTTGTGCTATAAAAACTCTCCTGTAGGATCAGACTAGCCAGGCTAGCCTTCACACCTAACATGCATCAATGAGCCTTGGGCGCCCATGACCCTTTGGCCGGTTCACTGGTTGTCCTTCCTTGGACCACTTTTGGTAGGTACTAACCACTGCATTCCACCCCAAAACACATGCCATTTTGGAGATGCTCTAACCCAGTGGTAAAGCCATCACAATTTGGCCCTTGTCAAAGTCTCTCAGTCTCTCCTTATGCTTGCATTTTTCTGCTTCCAACACATTGACTTCGAGAACTGCCTGTGTACTTTCTGCCTAATATATCCCACCCATTGACAGGTACCACTGTTATGAGATAATTAATGTTATTTACATCACCTCTCAGTGATTTTAATATTACGGCTGACTTGCGTATATCTGGAAATCTTATCCCATTTAAGTAGTACTAATGTTAAAATACTGACCAAATTCCTCAGACCAATAATATGAAGAATGTTGTATAATCTCTCTAATCTCTATAATTCTCTAATTTTCATTCTAATTTAGCACAAACATAGAAGTAAAACATAACAAAAGCATAATCTTTTTAAATATTCAAACATTCTAAACACAACTAATACAGTGGTATGTGTAAATTACACAGCAGACTATATATATTTTGGATAGCACTGTTATATTTGAAATTGACATGTCATGCCCACAACAGACTACCTGAGGGTGACATCAGCAACTTGTTATTTGCTAGTCTGAAAGCAGTGTTAGTCAGGAATGCTGCTGTCATACTCTGACAAGGTACCCTCTCCCATGTTTTCCAAAAATTTCAAGCGCCAACACAAACACTGTTTATAATTTCTGGCCCACCAGGAATAGATTTTAGTGGAAATATTTTTCACCAAAAATGTGTCAGCTTTGCACAAGGCACACCTAGGTTATTTAAAAAAAGAGGAAATAACCAGCATTTTCTGTGAAAATTCACAGTAAATATACAAAACAATTGTGTTGTGGTCCACTACACAAGTTACAGTGCTGGTCCTGGAGAGGGAAGAGAACATCAATACTCCAATTTACAGTAAAAAAAAAAAAAAAGGGCTTTGACTAAGAAAAAATCATTGGGAGCAACCTGCTATTATACAACGTAAAATGTTAATTCATTCTAAGATGTCAACAGCACACCTATTCATTGTGAAACCCGGTATAGTATTTATAGGATATAGAATTTGATGTTCACGCATAAATTATGTTGCTAAGAGAAATTCCCCTCTTTTCAGGCAGACATTTTACTTCACACTTTCCTGTAGTAACACAAAATGGCCACCAGCTTGGCTTGGTAGGAGAGGAACTGTTTCACTGAGCCATGCCTGCTCCAAAGCTATAGCACACAAAATAAAAAAAAAAAATTGAAACGTGTCTATCGCATGCTTTGTCTTTAAATAATGCCACACACAGCAAGACAAATCTCTATATTTGAGGCTTTCCTTTTTCAGTATGAATCTCTGATTCGTTTCCCAGATATATAATTGTCCTCTCTGCAGTGGTCACATGAGCATTATGTAATAAATTTCTTTGTTGTCATAAACAACCCCTGTCCTATTTGGTACATTAACTCAATTGGGTTAAATGTGTATACAATCCTGGGATATAGGCTATAATGTTAAAATATACATAAATTAACCTATGAATATTCATTACAGTACACAGTGATGTTTGGGATCGCAGAAACAAGACTGGGGAAGAATGAAGCGTTCATAAAAATCAATCTTGTTCTGGTAGATGCAACACCCTGGCTGAGATTGGAGCTGCTTGCAGACAGTTCTCTTATTTTATATAATCCATGTTAATAGTATCTGCAGCTATTTTTGTTTAATTTGCAGATATTACTAATAGATTGCATGACGCAATGCAGGATCTCACTATACAATCATTTTGCTTTAGTCACCTAGAATGTAATCCAGGGCTATTAGAGGACCATAGCACAGCAGCATTAGAAGAATGAAATAGCTAGAATGTTGTGGGTGAAGAGAAATGTCTTTGTTTAGATTGGCCAACAACACAGTTGTTGGCCAATCAGGAAGCTCTGTTGCTACAACAGTTTAAACCAGTTCACCTCAGTTTTTCCCAGTTCACTTAGAGAAACATGTATTAATTGATTTATCCCTTTAATACTGTGGGTATATTTTAATGACAGCAAAAGTCATTCTGACAGAATAACCTGACCTACATTAAGGTTTTCATTCTAAAGAAAAAAAGGACAAAAAAGGTTCAATCCCAAACAATATTTTAAAAACTCTTAATTTTGGATACTTTTCAAATCTTTTTTTTTTTTATTGTAATAAAAAAAACCTTTGCAGGCTCAGGTTATGGGTACAATGAAAACTGTTGGAACTGCTAGTATGCTTTTAAAACTACCCTCCCCCATGTCATATGGCGTTTCCTGCAGTAACAAAAAATCACCACCAGCTTAGCTGACACGCCTAATGCGCAGCAACTGCACATGGAGAAATGTGCAGTAGCATGATCATTTTCAGAATGATTTTTAATAACTGTAGAAATCAAGTTTAGCACTCCATAATCCCTATAAAAAAAGACTGATGAGTTTGTCATTTGTCAGTCTTTTTCATCAAATCACAAAGGATATGTTTCACTCTACGAGAAGTATAACCAGCAATTGATATTGTGATGTTTTAGTGGACATTATTGGTGTACATAACAACATACATATTTTTATAGAAAAGCGTGCAATATTGAGAAACTCACACTTTTGTTCTGCAGGTGTCTTTTCAAATGTGTAAAAGCTCAGATGTAATCTACTTCTAAAGAGGAAATTAGTCACAAACATGAATAACCTGCATCAAGAAACTATGATCACGTGTCACTAAGGCTATTTAATCAATAATATATTTTACTGGCACTATATTCTGAAACTGTTTAAGTAAGCCTACATTTGTGCAGCAATAGTTTTAAAACAAGTCCACTTTAATTATTTTTGACAAAGCACATTCACTGATCTATCTAAATCTTAAATGACAATACAACTTTACATAGCACCAAAGACCAGAAGAGCTGACCTTTGATCATAAAAAAATGGGCTCTAATTTAATCCTAGCTACAGTTGGACTGACCGAGTATGATTAAGTGTTGTGATTCTTAGCCACCCGGCACGCAGGGCACGAATGACTAATGAGTGGGTATTGTATTAGCATAGTCTTTACCTTAAACTCAGTGGGATCTGTATCAAAATCTCTATCTGAATAGCATTAGTTTTGAAAATGGCATGGTTGGAGAAACCCTAGCCAGATGTCCTAACCTTACTTAATGTTAGCCAACAAATCTATTTTTGTGTCCCTTGTGTGTGAAAGAAACAATAAAAAAATAAAGTTCATTCAACATAAACAAGCTTTAAAAAAAAAAAACCCACAGACTAATACAGAGATCAAGGCATGCACAGCAAAATGCAGCACAGTCAACCTGTGCACCAAGGACAAGCACAGTTATGCCCCTCCCCTGCCCCTCCCCTTTGTGAACACAGTGAACTCAGAGGAGTGAGTGGAAAATTACTGGAGCATGGGCCATACCATTTTATACAAACAAGGGGGTGATTTTTATTTTTTTTTCTAAGATTAACAACAATATACAAAAATTTCTGATAAATGACATACCCTACAAAACAAATCTAATTTCATATTTAAAAAACTGGCTCACAAAAGGCTGCAAAATGTACGTAAAAAAATACTTAGAGGTGACCAAGGAGACAAACAATGAAATCTGAACTATGGTATGTAACTTTGAAAGAGCAAGAAACAGCAAAACAATGAGAGAACAAGGCAC
The DNA here is from genome assembly GCA_030068235.1 of Notoglanidium macrostoma. Classification (NCBI taxonomy): domain Eukaryota; kingdom Metazoa; phylum Chordata; class Actinopteri; order Siluriformes; family Auchenoglanididae; genus Notoglanidium; species Notoglanidium macrostoma. The sequence continues at coordinate 5,637,863 of JAQQZR010000010.1, forward strand.
AATGCCCAGTCCATACGCCATTGGAATACGCAAGCAGAAAACCTAAAAGAAGAAGAAGGCAGGACAACAGGATCAGAGCACTTAGAGCACACAACCGTTCTAGCGACTTATTGAGAGGAACTAACCCCTGGGGAGCTCCGACAAGAACTACACACTTTCAAGTGGCTGTTTTCTGTTTGCAGTCACATTTCATTTTTCTGTTTGCATTCGCATTTAATTTTTAATGCTGACGTTAAGAGATGTTGTTTACACGGTCAACATTTCGCATGAATTTAAGGCTGTACCCAAATTATTCCAGTCGAACTCGATTCAGCTGTTCAATAAGAAGATGCAAAAATGTTTTATATAAAGTACCTACTTATTAGAAAATTCAGTAGTGATTATCTCAGTGATTTTAGTGATTTCGACAAACATGCCATGTGTTCCCCTTGCTCGTTGTTTACGTTTCTATCATATGGATTTGTTGGAGTAATGACACAGGCAGAAGACACCTATTTCCGTTTAAATCACACTCTTAGAACCTATTTTTTAGTTAAATTTTAGTTTGCCAACCATTCCAGCTCAGGTTTCAGCTTCTCTCAACTGTTAACCAGCGCATGCTGTTACTCGGATTATTTTTTAGCAAGCGCATTTTACTATTCCTTTTATCCTGTTACTGTAATGCATGCTGACAAATAAAAAGAAAAAGAAAAAAACAACTGTGTGACAAGAACAATCTCGCTACACTTAGGTTTGTACCATTCCCTGTACACATATGTCTCTCATGGTTCCTATTGTGCGGGGCGAGTACCTACCCTGAAGTAGGAGCTAAAAAAGTCTCTAAAAGCAGCATTCAAAGAACTATAATCATTCTCAGTTCATGCGGCAGAAACTAACAAAAAAGGGGGTACTTCCTCCAACAGTTCTAAGAACTATGAAAAGTTCCTCAGGTCCAAAAGAACCTACTATATGTATTCATGCACTCAGTATTTTACCAAAAACAAAAAAAAAACAACAACAAAAAGAAACATTTCAATTGCGTTCTGTTAATGCCAACTTGCCTTTGTGTTTCTGTCATCAGCAAACTCTTACAATTTAAAAAATGTTGGGATCAAATTCACTTTTAATGTATTCCAGTGAAATTTGTTGTTAATGAAATGTTTGATTTCACAAATAAAATTTAAAAGTTCATTTAGAACTGCCAGCTGTGCTTCTGAACTAGTGGAATGTTCCTGTATACTTGTTTCCCATCCAAGTACCAATTGACAAGCACCTTCAGTCTTGTCCTAACTGCAACATAAGGGTGCGTTTCCACATAGCGTTTTTGTGCCAGCGTCTTTTTTCAGTTGTTCCCAATGAGGAGTAAGCATATATGGCCTCATGCGGTGGCCTATAGAAAAAACGTTGCACCCAGCACCTTTTTTTGAGGCCACTCTGAGCACTCCGGGTTGAACATCTCTGAACCTTTCAGAAAAGGCGTTGGTATCATCCCGGTCACTCATTTTCAGGCAACCAATCATATGGCAGTTAGTGACGATACGTTGTCATAGAAACAAAACCAATGGATGAAGCCAGCGCTTCTCCTGCCAAAGAAATTTTTTTTTGTGCCAGCGTCTTTTTTCAGTTGTTCCCAATGAGGAGTAAGCATATATGGCCTCATGCGGTGGCCTATAGAAAAAACGTTGCACCCAGCACCTTTTTTTGAGGCCACTCTGAGCACTCCGGGTTGAACATCTCTGAACCTTTCAGAAAAGGCGTTGGTATCATCCCGGTCACTCATTTTCAGGCAACCAATCATATGGCAGTTAGTGACGATACGTTGTCATAGAAACAAAACCAATGGATGAAGCCAGCGCTTCTCCTGCCAAAGAAATATGTTATATGGACACAGGCCCAAAGTGCTTCCCAGTGCTCTGTCAGTGATTTTCTGCCAGAAAAAACATTATGTGGACATGGACCTTAATGCTGATGGCAACATGTGAGGAACACCTCTCACACTATGGAAATACTGCTGACTACCCATTACCTTCCTTTGATGATGCATATTGCAATATAGAGTGAAGCAAGAAGCAGAAACTGCTGCAGAGCCCTCTAGGAATGCAAAAAATAAGCTGATTTTCGACATTTGGAAACAGAAACAGAAATGGGCACAAGGCTTAGCTGTTAGACCCCCTGGAAATGTAAGGGAGAAATGCAGTGGAGCTGGCAACAGACAATGGCTAATTTCAAAAGCTGTTAGTAGTAATGCAGCAGTCTAATGAAGAGAGGGGTAGGACAAACTTAGTACTGCCTTGCATACAGCAATTGTTCAATTCTCTAAACTTGAGGCCCTGTTGGACTGAAAGCCCTGACAGAATGCATTCTGGGAGTTGGTTGCAGCTCAGCAGCAGTGAATGAGATGCAGGTTGGAATTAAGGCTGAGAATCCACCACTTGAGACCTTTTTTTTGTCTTTTCCTGCATAGTTTGACAACTCCTGTGACATGTTTCTTGAAGTTCTTTCTGTAACCATGCTTGACAATTTCTTAACACTCCTCTCCAATGACATGCAAGGACGCAAGTAATGATTGGTCAGGGTCAAACATGTAGTGCTGCCAGTCTCCCGGCCAAGACATGGTAAGACTTTATGGCAATATAATTGCCTAATCTGACAGGGTGACCATCACAAAACACAGTGGTTCCTAACCTCATAACGGGGCTGTGGTAGCTCAGTGGTTGCAAGATCAAATCCCAGCAATGACTTTACCCTAAAGGTTCTTAACCCTCAACTACTCAGTTGTATAAATGTAAGTCACTCTGGATAAGGGTGTCTGCCAAATGATGTACTGAACATAACGAACTAATTTCTAGGCCCAGAAATCCTACAGGCTGTGCTTTGAGCCTTAGCAGTGTAAATCACTTTTTGGCTGACTCAAATACCACTGCCTGTGCTTGGTGGAAAAAAAAAAAAAAAAAAAACTCTGCAGTACCTCCTGCTAGTACCTGGAGAGGTCTCTGACAAACAGACAAGTAGATGATTACATCTTTTTGTGTGTAGCACAAACTTAACAACAAATTAGTGTTGGCTGCCCCTGTCACATTCTTCCTAAGAAGTTGTGTTTCTGAAACAGCAGATAGTGAGTGAGTTATGCAGGCTACAATACACGTCATGTTTGTGCTACCACAACAACCAGGAATGTGAAGGTGATGGCACACCGGCTGTGACCAGTCTTCCAAAGCAAGATTCACTGAAGATGCCAGAAGACATTTCTGTAAATACATGGTTGATCTGGGCTGGCTTTCTCCCAGCAACCTAAACATTGTAATTTGATAACACCAGATCAGTGGCTCCTGACCACACTGTTCTCTATCCAAAATCCAAGTTTCTACATTTCTACAGCACAGGCAATTCCTAAGTTATCACATAAGTGGAGTGATGTCGGAGTTCAGTCCTTCTCCTTGGGTTCGCTGTAGCATCTGGGGTGTTCACAAAGTGTGTGCAACTTGCCTTAGTACCCTTGCAGTGCCAGTGTCTGTGTATGCTCTCTTCTCATGGGTGACAAGCCAAACAGAGCTCAGAGCCCATGATCTCACACGTGGACGCTTTGCGACAGTCACAAGAAGAGACAGTGCAGTACAATGTGCCATACTTGCAAACCATCTTGATGGAAGACAGAGTTGTCTCGGTTAGGGATGCAGTCTATTAACTGCAGGAAATCCACAAATTTCTACACCTGGCAGGGACGTTCGAAGCAACAAAAAAAGTACTAAAACAGAATACTCCACATCAAGCAATTTCAGTGCTGCATTAAGTCTCAGTGCCTTTCAGCCATATCGAAAAGACTTGAGTCCGTAGTAATCTCAAAAGTCTGGGCACATGCCATAAGGTGTTGGACCACTGCAAATTTTAAGGATCCCTCTGAGAAAAAGGTAGGAGTAACAACTGCCTCCCAGCAAGCATTGCTGAGGTGGGTGAACGAGCTCCTATAGTAAACAGATACACACCTTCTGCATCTAGGAGTTGCACTAAGCCTGTAGATTGACAGCAGGTGGTCCAGCTAATTTAGACCATGTACATTAGAACCACAGTCGATCTGTTTGCAAACAGACTCACCATCCAACGTGGTTCACAGACAGGACGGAGGTAGGAGCTTTGGGCCAATGCACGACTGGCCAAATCTACAGATATATACTTTTTTGCATATGCCACCAGCACATACAACAGACCATGCAATTAGTCATGGCCCCAATCTGGTCAAACAGGCTATGGTTTCACCTGTTGTTAACCTTCTACCCATCACACCAGACATGCTGTCCCAGATGAAAGGGTAACAGTGTCCCAGTAGACCACACACCTTGAAACTGAGTCTGGCATCTGGGAGCCATTCCAGCATACTGGCATATTCACATGTGCATTTGGGGACTAAAGTTCATACATGTCACAATATTGGTGACCCCAGACCTCCTGCCATATTAATAAATCCATGTATCTTCTCTTGCTGATGAGTATGCACCTATGGCAGCAATGTCTCCTGTGAGGTTTCTCAAGCATTATGTGGAGGTGATGGTTACCTGGCTGGTGTCTGTACAATGGTTTGTGTGTTTTGGGAACATCATAAATTGGTTCTGTGTTTTAAACACAGGTTAACCCCCTGGGTATTCCTGATTTTTCAGGCATATCTAAACATAAGGAAAGTGGTTTCTTCTTTAATCACATGCCATTCAACATGCTTTATCACTAACCACTGGGCAGGAATAAAAGGAGAATCAGTTGCAGACTATTGTAAAGTGGCAATGTGCAGATCATGTCTACCTTCTCCACATTTTACAAATTGAATTTTGCTTCATCACTCTGTAGTGAACATGAGCGATTCTCCTCCTCAATAAAGTACAGTATCAGAACTATGTATGTGGTGGCCCTATCAGGATGTGTTAGGATCCTTGGAATGACTTTGATATATGACCTTCAGCAGTCCCAAAGGAAACTGTTCTGGACATCTGAAGTATGAGTAGAATGAAAGGTTACAAATGTGTCTGTGGTTTTACTACTATGTGGAGGACTGCCAGGCCACCTGGGTCACATAGATTGGCGACAATGGCCAAATGATGAGCAAGGACTTTTTATAGGATACATGGGGTCTTGGTCACAAGGCGACAACTTTTCTATTGTACTCAGCATGGAAACAAGCACACAGGAACACTCAACTTAGAATAGTCGACTAAGTTATTACCTCTCCAGGGTCTACTAGGTAATTACCTCTTCAATTAGTTGTAGAATCTTGGTTAAATATGACAAAATTTTCAACACATGCAATAATATTATCATGGAAACATCAAAGAGCTCCCAGTCTCAATGTTTAAAGTATATGGTACAATCCAAAACAATTATCTACAGAAGTCAAATACTACAACATTATACTTTACTATCTTGCAACTAAGCCACACTGATGGACACTACCATTCAACCAAGCAAAGTAGATACACCCAAGGATAACAGATTCAAGGTAACAGAAAGGTACCCTTAGTCTAATGCTAGGCTTGCACTGCATGAGTTATAAAATCTAAGGATAATAACACTAGTTATGTATGTTCTATTAACACAATATAGCCGCCAGGGTCATGGTGAAACACCTAGGTACCACCTTGAGCATATGTGCCTGCATGCTGAGATTTTCTCAAAAGGTCACATAGCGATGTACGATGCAGTATTTGCAACAAATACCGCCTCATACTGAAATAATTTCCTTTCTCTTTCTTATCTGTGCACATGTTGGATTACCAGATGTGTGCATATGAGAAGTGTGGGGAACATGAGAACTTAAACATGGAAAATGATTTTTAATGCCCTCATAAACATAGACATTAGGAAAATACAAATAATATTAAAATACTTGAATTGTTCAGATCTATCACGTTAAATATTTTACATATCCTGTCATGTATTCAGCACACACTGCACCAATGAAAACTAAACAGGGTCCTATTCTCGCTGCTGCTTCACTGCAGACACAACAGATTCTCCCCAATGTATTGTATGCATACAGTTTATGGTCCTCCTCTGAACTAGGTTCTTGTCATTTATTCTTCTGTGTTGGTCTTGCCACAAATATCACATGTCGAGAAGTGCACGCACCAAACAACAGCGATGATTTGAAACTACATACAAATGTGGCTTGAATGTGATTTGAAGAAGTTAGATTTAGAGTGGGGTTTTTTTTCAGACAGTAGAAGATTTTTTGCACTCAAATTGCATAGGCCAAAATTTTTCATTTGAGCTGCCTATCCAATTATAGCCTTTAAGTTGTTTGCATGAACTTGAGCTGGCAAATGCTAATTCTTTTGTTATTCTCATTTGCTTTCCAGTGGACCATTGGAAGAGATTTGACTTTTTGCCAGGCAAATTTTATTCACTACTAGCCTGCTTGCCACTAGCTGCCTTAACTAGCCAACAGAACTCAACAGGATGACAACTTGTTTCAAGGGGGCAGCACTTTAACAGGATTGTAGAGCATGGCATAATGTGGTCATTTATTTGGGTCACTATGTGATTTAATTAGGGCACAATAATTATATGCCCTTGCACAAGCACAACTATGTTAAGTTTCATTCATAACATTTCAGTATCATAATTAATTGTGCTCTGATATGTGATGACTTGTGATCACTAAGAAATTATGATTTGATTAGTTCCATTTAGGAACTGATAAATATTAATTGTGCATAGACATGTGATCACTAAAAATATTGCTTAGTTGCATTTAGGATAATAAATACATATCTTAAAATAAAAATAAATACATTAAGGTCTTCAACACTTAAATAAATATATATAAGTATAACTAAGTTGCACAGTAATGTAATCCCAGAACCTCAGAATCTTACTACAACAGCTACAGGGTTAACAGTTACAGTTAAAAGCCATGTAAATGTCTGAAACTCAGTTAAAACTAGCAATGCATGCTGAAAACTGAGAAACACTCATAAATGCAGTAATGATATCAATGCAATTCAGAAACCTGCGAACCAAGTTAGTAAAGTGTAAAACTCACCCCAGTGTTTTTAGACCGGCGATGCCTGTGTACTTTCACCGGTACGTCCAGATTGTATTAGTGAAGCACTAGTCTTTGCTTTGTTATTGTTTACATGTACTGATTCAGTTCCTAATTTGAAAGTGGCAAGCTTACAGCGTGACTCGTCAAAGCGTTAGGGTGACGGAATTACATAGGCTACAGTCACACAAACACACAAGTGGACTGACTGTAGACAGTAGGAGTGCGCGCGCGTGCGTGCGTGTGCGTGTGTGTGGGTATATGTGTGGCCGCGGTCTTGGTGAAACAGTGTAGAGTCTCGAGCGCTCTTCCTCTCTCGCGCGCTTACAAAAGCCGAAAGGACGAGGAGGGGGGGGGGGGACTGCGCGAGAGCAAAGAGATTGACGGAAAACGACTACCTCCTACCTGCTGTAGAAGAGTTAGCAGAAAAAAACACCCCTCTGACGCTACACGAGCTAAAATCAACCCGAAATAGTATGAACTGTTGTGAATTTAAATGTAGAATTTACATGTGGTAACGCACGAGCAGTTGAATTGAATTATGCAATACTGTGCGCCAACAAAATTGAAATTATTTCATGTTTGCAGATATAAATGTTACAGTCTAATGCCGCGTTTTAACCGCGATAATACACAGAAATGCTTTGCTATTCGTAAAGAGCCACATTAAAGTGCATTACCATTCATATGTATTGATAATGCTAGTAACGTAAAATACTATAGCTATAAATATGTTTGAATTTTATTTTGGAAATCATATTTTCATATGTGCATTGCTTATTTCAACTAAACCCATGCATGAACGATTTTCCGGGGATCGTTTCTCTGTGCCCTGCCCTTCCCCCACTTCCACCCTCCTCTTTTCACACAACCTCCCAATACACCCACATGCTGGGGAAATAAACTACGATACCGGATCCACGATAAATATTGTCATCATCATATATTTGGGGGTGTGTGAAACTAAAATGAAAAGGATTTAGATCTGAGAGCTTATAGGTTAAAAACTGCACACACCAAAAACAACAACAACAAAATGAATAGGTTTGTGGTGAGGGAAAAAAGGGGAAGGGAAACGTGAGATGTGCGCGCGAGGGGGAAGGGAGGTGGGTGGAGCCTGCACATACAGAATGTCAATGCAAAATGTTCAAACTGCTCTCTGTCTAACATATCTTAAATATATAGTGTAGATATGTATGCAACAATTATGGGTTATAACTGATTAGTTCTCACAGAACAGTGGGTTTATTATTAACAGTCTTGTGTGCAAGGCTGCAATTAGGTTTCATGTCATTTCTCTATCACACTGATAAAATTTATTTTCTAATTATGAAATGCTTAGTAAAAAAAATAAATAAATAAACATAAAAAGATGACTAATCTCCAAAGACCAGCTGATTTGTTTTAAAATAAAAAATTTTACATCATTGGTTACTGTGCATGATTTATCAGTATTAATGATTCATAACAAAATGATTTCCCCATCTTCCATTAAAAGGCCTCTAAACATAAACAAATAAAAATTTATCAGATTTTGTATCATGCTGTCTACTATGTTGAAATTAGCAATACTGAGGGGCCAAACACCCTCTGGTGAAATAAAGAGACTTAAAACTGTGAAGAAAATCATGATATAAAAGAGCTCAAGGGTGAAAATTTGCTAACAGCTCTTACTATATAGTATAGTCAGCCATTTTGTTGCTATGCCACGTTCTGTTGTGTGTTCTCTCTGTCCAAAATGTCTGCTAGCCTATTTATACTGCAGTTCCACCACGGACCTCTAGGTGTTTTCACATTTGGGAAAGAATATGTTTATTTTATTATTATTTATTTATTTCTCATATGCTTATTTAGGCCTGAAATGCAACTGAACTGTGGCCCCAGCAATAAAAGTGATTCTTGAAAAATGTCCCACTGTTGCTTTCAGATGAGGGGAAAAGAGACACCCAGTATAGGCTATTATTTGGTTGAATGATAACAGTGTGGACTTAATTTGGTTAGGCAGTTTTCAGTTCATCTTAACATTACAGTTTCGCAAAAAAAAAAAAAAGTAGTAGTATCAGATTAAAAAGAACAAAAGCACTTAAGTGTAAAAAAGTGCAGTTAAGTATGTGAATTACCATGCATAAGAAAACAACAAAATAGTCCTAAACGTAGGAATTTAGGAATATATAAAGTCGAAAGCTGAATTGTTTATATGTAAAATGGTAAAATAGTGAGTACTCAGGCGACAGGCTCCATTTTTTTTTTTTCTGTTCTAGAATTTTCTAAGGCAGACTGGCCACGCCCATTTCCCCCTCTAAGACGAGGGAGGGGTTGAGGAGAGAAGCGCGCGCGAAGCACACTACAGTCAGACAGAGGGAGGAGGAGGGGAGAAAGAGCGCGAGCACAAACATGGTGACAGTGTGGCGTGACAGCCATGCAGAAAACGTCAAAACAGCATTCGCGTGTTTTGCATTGACTTGTTTATACCATAACGAGTCTTATTCTATTATACAGACAACATTTCATGAAAGTTACATTAAGTTTGCGATTAAAAAGTTATCATGTAGGATTGTCATTTTCTACATGGCACTGTGTTACATGAAATCAGTGATATTGTGTTTGTATATTCGTGTCAGTTTATATTCGATTTCTGCGATAATCGTGAAAACCCGCGCGCTTCGACTGACGTGATTGGCGGCTTTCACGTGGCGATCCGGTTTCCCGCGTTGGGCTGTGTGCCATCCTGTGGCCATGCTGAACACGTTTGAGGTTCTACTTCTTGTCCCACGTCGCCCCCTGCTGGCGAGCATGCCTCTGTGAAAACATTTTCATGCTGAGGAATGAATGAGCACGTGTACAGACAGACAACTTCTAGCAGTCTGATTTCTGCAATCTGCATTTCTGCATGCAGCTTGACTAAGTGGTCGTGTAAACAGCACATGTATGTTATGAGGTTAAAAGGTTTCAGGAATAAAATACACAGCTGTGTGTTATCCTTGCATTATAAGGACATGTTTATGAATGTCATTCACACAATAATTTTATTTCCTTTAATGTGCCAAGGATTAAGCAGCTTAATAAATGCCGGTGGTTCATAGGTGCCATGCAGGTGCAAGTCTTGAAAAAAACAAATGAGATAAATGCAATTTATTGCATGCCAACTCAAAGGCACAGGCTCCCAACCCTGGTCCTGGAGTATGTTCCTGAAAGCACTTATTGTTGGGAAAACCAGGAGGTGCGTGCTGCACGTCGGTGCAGTGGAACCCCGGAGATATCCACAAACCAATTCAGTGATGGTTGGGAAATACCCACTCTCTACATGTTACTGTGCAGTTTGAAAGAATATGCACCACTCTTTTCGAATGACATGACACGTAAAAGTCCTTCAAGAGAAGCCACATGGTGCATCCATTAATACACCAACTCTATTCCATTTTTAAGTTTGAGTATAACTACAAACATGCCTACATCTAACAGTAATTGCATTTGCTCAAATGCAGCAGCCTAAAAACTTTGTAGGTCATTCAATTCAAATGAATAACCCTGAACCCAAACTAATTGAGGCAACACATTCCATTTGCAGTTTCTTTTCTACCCCTAGGCACTCCATCCATTTGCCCAGTTACACATACAGAGGCATAGTGAGTTACTGTTTGTGCTTAATTTTACATTCTCTTAGTGTCCATGTGGAAATCCTCTGGGTTCTCTGGTTTCCTCTCCAAATCCCAAATCATGCCTGTAGGTGGTCTGGTTATGCTAAATTTCCCCTAGGTGTGAATGTGTGTATGAATGTGATTGATGGATGTCCCAGCCACGGTGCATTCCTGTCATGCACCTAGTATTCTTGGAATAAGCTCTGGATCCACCACTACCCTACTCATGTGGTTACTACAGACGAATGATGCAGGGAAACCATATCATTGTCTCAGTTTTGTATATGAAAACACACTTAGACAAAGACTAAGGAAGATGAGTGGTGTAAATTTAACTCAGAAGGCTGACACACTGAGCGACGCTGCTTCTACAGCTATGGATGAACAGATTTAACAGTTTTTTAAAATGTCTACTTATTTTATATGCTAGGTAGCGACTTGGCAACTAACATTTTCCATTTCAATTACATAAACAAGGGTAAGCATGAAAGCAGACAGGTTGACTAAATCCAATTAGTTAGCATTAAATTCTAATTGGTGTTTTGGTTCTATTTATACTCTTCTGCTTTTTCCTTTTTGTCTTTTTCCCTGCATATAGATATGACTGCAACTTCTTAATGATTTTCTGACATTAGTTACATAATTTAGTTATGTACATTACTATTATTTTCACACCACAGGGTCCCCTAGCAATCACTTGATGCAAACATGTTTGTCAAATGTCAAGTGAAGTGTCTGTTAAGTGCCTGTTTTTGTACATCTGTTTTAAAAATCATGGGGCCCCCTGGTGGTCTGGGGGACCCTAAGCAACCACTTACACCACTTAATAGCATGAAACACTCTGGGCTACCAGAGACAACATTTAGTATAAAAATTAGAACCACACAAAAAAAACAGTTGTTCCTGGGTAGGCTGTTTTTGTGCAGTGTTGTGAGATAGTGCACTCTGATTTGTCATTTCTGTTTCTGCTGTTTTTCATACAGCAGAGATATTGTAGATGTCCCATAGTTACACAAATGTCATAGGAAGTCAAACCATGATGGAAAACGTTTATTAAATGATGTAATAAATAACACTTAAAAACATAATACTCAGCAAGAATACCATCCTTGTAATGTAATATTTCACAAAAAGCATTAATGGAAAAAAACCTTAGATTTAATAAATAAAAAGGTGTATTCACCAAATGATTTATAACAGAATGTAAAAGATGATCTGAGGTGTGATACAATTCAATTTCTCTTGCCTAAATGGATCACGAATTGACCCGTGCTTTGACCAAAATATCAAGTGGTTAACACCAAAGTGAACTTTTAGACATCAAGCGATTCCTTTCATCCAGCAATATACATGCAAACTGACATAAACAATGGCACACATCAAATATTAAAAAAATAATAAATCAAGTTGAATAATATGTCCTTATTCAGTTGCTTGAACACTGGAAAGATGGATCTAAAAGATATAAAGGCACATTCTCTCTCATACACACACTTGTGCACACGCGGTCTAGAAACACGTTTACAAAATGTTTTTGGGTTAAACCTTCAAAAACCTTGAGTTGAGAGGAATCTGAGATTTCTGCTTAGTACTTGGTGTGCTATTCTGGATAATGTCAGAGTCCTGAATTGGTGTCCAAAAGGATCATTAGGGTAAGCTACGGAAAACATACAGCCAGTGGAAATGCTGCAATGCGCTTAGGAATAGTTAAATAGGAGTACATTGATGTGCACATCAATGTATCATTGTCAAGACTTTAAAAAACGTGTTGAGTCCTGAATTGTTTTGGCAGGTAGAGAATAAAGGCTATTAGAGAAAATGATCACACAAAGGAGACTTCACACAAAGACTTATAAACTCTTCTGTATTGTGTGAAGTTGAATGGCAGTGCTGTCATCCATCCATATTGTAGCACATTAACTTATAGGACTAACTGTAATATCTAAAGGCTACGCACATAAATGTTTCAATCTGTCTCCATTTTAGGTTGATGTGCTGTCATGTGTTTTAAAATGATGTTTTGCAAAAAGAGAGGCAATGACGTACATGCTCAGATGGTTAAAAAGCTTTAAGATGAACTCCACAAGGGCATGTGCTAAAGGATTTATCCACAAAAATATTATTCCTTATCATTTTTTATTATCAACCTCTGTTCAATCATTCTCTCGCTCAAGGTTTCCATCTTACAGGTTGCTTTCCTGTGTGCTGTTGCTGGTTGAGATGGGATGGAGTCCTCCGTTGTCGTTGAGCCTTTTGGCCCGGTACGTCTCGTAGTGGATGTTGTGGGTGACCTCCTTCAGGTCTTGGAGGTGAGACCTATAAAGAGATAAAGTCAGTAACCAGTGCATAGTGTTTAACATTTAAAGAAACCATTATAACCAAAATTGAGCCATTAAAATGTTTGAAGAACCCACTTCAGGACATCCTGTTAAAGGAAAATAAACTTTATAAAAATCACATCACTCCATCATTGATTATTTTCCTACAACAGCCCTCATCATTGTGTTTTGTTACTTATGTGCTGTTTCTAATGAGAATTGAAAATGATAACAATTTTGCAACATATATTACCTAATCAGGAAATCCCGTAGTTGAGAGAATTCACAGTGATTTGGGTTCTCAACTGATGGGAGAAAAAAAATACAAGAAATTAATCTTTAAACATCTTACAATATCCAAAAAGATCTGCAAAATCAATCCCAAAACAATCTGCAAAGAAGATCAGAGTTTAAGTGGCTGTGAAACTGGCATCTACGGAGAAGCATACATGAGGTGACCAGGTACAATGACCGCCATTAAAGATGCCATCAATATATCTCTCAGCAGAGACATGCCAAATGCTCCAATAGGAGAGATAATTAGTTCTCTCTCTCTCTCTCTCTCTCTCTCTCTCTCTCTCTCTCTCTCTCTCCTTTCCCCCTCTCTCACATACACATACTCTCTCTATGTCTCACTCTGCTTCCTGGCTTAGTGAGCTCAGTGAAGCAGAATCCTTTTTGACTCTTCGCCAGTTACAAGGAACTGACCGAATCACACACTGCTGTGTCCAAACACACACACACACACACACACACACACACACACACACACACACACACACACACACACACACACACCAGCTTATTTCTCCATGTTTATTGTAGATGAATAGCATTTGGACATTACTTTACTGTTCAATAAAATAGTCAAGACTTTACTGTAATCAGCTATAGAGTGTAAAAAATCACCTAAGCATGTTCGTTATTATTATTATTAATATTATTATTATTATTCACATGTTTATAATTAATGTGCTCATTGCAATACATTATAGTTTCTACAGTAACAGCTATTTCACAGATACCTGTATGGGAGACTCCATAAATGAATTTATAATATGTGTAGTCACTGATAAGGTAAAGTGAGGCTGTGTTTATTACATTTTTGGAAGGAGAGTCTGGTGTCAGCACTTTGCAACAGTTAGACATAAAGGTATACCATTAAGGTTTCTGACATGATAAATCTTTAGGATGAAGGGCTTTTCTTTTTCTCAATAAAATGACAATTTGCATTTTATCTTAATAACGTCAAAAAAAGGGAGGAAAAAGGGAAACTGGTGAGGGAACGATTGTTTATAATGATTATAACATGGCAACAGGAACCTATTTCTCTGACATTCCACAACATTGAACATAACTGCAGATGGATAAATAGTAAAATGTGTCATTCTCCAATAAAGAAAATTTTTCAGTTGTTCACTGTTATAGGAAAATAAGAAGATAATAACTTCATAGAGGTAATGACATCACAACACCATGTTGTAGATTATTTTCCTATAAGGCCATGTCCCGCAGTGTTTTAGTCCTTAGATAACCAACCAAGCACTAACATGACTCCCACTTCAACTGAATCCTTCTAGTCATATTCGATTTAGATGAAAAGCTAGAGGATGACACAGTGAGTTAACACACCTTCTACTATTCCCCAGGCAGTCTTCCGACCCAGAACTCGTTTGCAGTTGACTTGGTACTCTTTGTCACTTCCCACTACAGCAAAAGGCATGGCCTCCTGTACGTACACACACACACACACACACACACATTTAATAAGGTGTGCTATATTAACACATGAAATCATTTATGAGGGAAGACTATTGAGTCACATACTGAGATCATAATAGAAGTGGAGCAACTGAAGACAATAAATAGGACAGGAATAATAAAAAAAAATGCAAAAAATAAATAAATAATAATAATAACCCAGCAAAAAAGAACATAACGCAGTAAAATTACAACTGTGTTTTCTGAGTACCAATCAATTTGTAATGTACCCTGATCTTATCATTATCAGCTTTGTCTTCCTGGTCTTCATCAAACTCCTTTTGTGGATAAAATTCAATTCCACACCCTTCCAGCTCCTTCCTCACCTGAACAAGGGAAGAGAATTAAAAAAATATATTTATCATATGTTTGATTTTTCTCAACAAAATTAACCCTGTCATCCAGCCATCAGGGCAACCACTCAGCTGTCCATCCATCCATCTACTAACCAAGCTAAGAATCTACTCACCCATCACTTCATCCAACCAGCCACCCATCTATTCATTCATCCATCGCTATACTGTACTCATCCATCTGTTCTCCAGTTTGTCATCCATCCACCCATTCTCGTACATTTTCCCATTTTGCCTATCTAAAGATCCATCTTTCCATTCATGCATCCATCTGTCCATCAATTCACTTACCCATATGTCCATCCATCCAACCATCCAACCATCCATCCATACACCTACCCTATATGTCCAAGAGTATGTGGACACCTGACTATCACAATCATATACGCTTGCTGAACATCACATTCCTAATCCATGGATATTCCTATGGAACTGATTCACCCTACTATACCAGTCTCCACTCTTCTGGGAAGGTGTTTTTACTAGATTTTAGACTCTGAGGATTTGTGCCTATTCAGCTAAAAGGCACTGATTTTGAGTGAGAAATCATTGTATTCATTGAATTCTAGCTCCACCCAAAAGAACTTCAGTGGGGTTGAGGTCAGGGCTATCTGCAGACCACTTCTACCATACCAAACCTGGCAAACGTGTCTTCATGGATCTCACTTTCTGCACAAGGACATTGTCATGCATGCATTGTTAGATTTGGGCCCCTTATTTCCAGTGAAAGGATACTGTAATTCTACAGCATACAAATACATTACAGTGCAGACAATTGTGCACCTCCAGCCTTGTGGGGACAGTTTGGGAAAAGGTTCTCATCTGGGCGAGATGGTCAGAGGTCTAAAATTTTTTGGCCATATAGTTTATCATTTATCCATCCATCCATCCATCCATCCATCCATCCATCCATCTGCTCATTAATCCATCCATTCAGTCAACCATCCTACTATCGTTCATTCTATCCACCCATTCTTCCACATATCTATCCATCTATTGATCATTCTATCCATCCATCCATACATACATACATACACTTTTTCTCACCCTCTGCTTGAACTCTGTTTTTTCCTCAGGCGTGAGAGTATCTGCTTTGGCAATGACAGGAATGATGTTCACAGTTCGACTTAAATGCTTCATGAACTCAATGTCCAGCTGTCGCAGCCTGACACAAAGTGGAAGAGGGAGATAGATAGAAAGGCAGAAGGTCAGAGAGAGTAGATACAGAACAATGGAGAGAAGGGGTGTTGGGGGGGCAGTTAATAGATTGAACTGGCAGAGAGACCACTGCAGCGACCATGACAAGACTCAAATGAGCCGGATTTGATTAATGTATCTCAGACAACCATTCAGACACATTGTATTAACTGGCTGTTCTAAGTAGACTGCCTTAAATTAAGTTCTCTGCAGCAGCTAGTGGGTACATCACTTTTTATTAATGTTACCCTCTTCCCTGGAAGCTCAAATCTGAACATTTTTAAAAATTTATGTTCACATTGTTTGGAATATTTTACACAAAATTTAAATTACTAAACGCACTTACACAACCTAGTTCAGTTAGTTAAAACTAACTACTGTTAGCTTCACATTATTAAGACAATTTTATGCAGGAAGAGGTGTGCTGATGTGATATATTTGTGCTCACGAGTGTCCAGTTGGTGATATGAAGTACAAGCAGCAGTGCACTCGGGTGTCCGGAATCCGTTTTTTACGAGCAATGTTAACTTCTTCCTTTAGAAACTTCTCATATTGCTCATTGATATATTTCGATATTGGTTCCCAGCTGTAAACACAAGAGGAGAGCTTTAGATAACTGAATAGAGTATAATTGACTACATGGACAACAGGTTATACTGACAAATTCTAAATAAATCCAATCTATGAAAACCTCCTCACTCACCAGTTTTCGTTGTTTATCTGGTCCCCAAATCCAGGAGTGTCGATCACTGTCAATTTCATCTTCACACCACCTTCCTCTATCACTACAGTATAAAATAGCTATGATGTCACCAATGAGTCACTCTTGTTAGTAACAAAACCACAAAATAATGCATGACTAAACTCATATCTTGATCAAATAGCAGAAAATCACACATTTTTGTATTGATACCACAATCGGTTACAATGAGAGAAAGAAAATTAGGAATGCTGTAGAAAATTGGCTAGCATGCCAGACCTGCCTGTACTTATAAAACCCTAGTGTGAAAAATGGAGTCAGTTAAATTTATTCCTTTTTACTTGTATCTTAATGATACCTCAAACATTGATAGCCCATTCCAAGGATATGCAGTGTATTTATGAATTCTATAAAACATTAAATACAAACAAATAGCCAGAAATTGGCTAAATCTCTTAATTTCTCTAATCCTAACCTTCAAATTGAAAATATATAATATAAAAAAAATCTACTTTTTCAATTGGTTTGTATAGAAACATGTGCCAGATGAATACATTTAAACGGATTCATATACATTATCAGCAATATGCATCTATTCCCATATTGACCAAAATATAACCTCTTGTCACAAGTTCAACAGAACCTTTAGAACATGCTCTAAATTTCCAAGATATTTTTGGACAAATGCAAAGCAGTGGCAACATCGACACAAAAAGCTTTTCATGAAGTACAGTCACAACCCCTAGACATACAGCTGACAATACAAGAAATCTTTCAAATATACAAAAGGGGGATTTTTCTAGATGGAATGAACCTAACACTGACATACTATATCGGCCTGCACATTCAAAACACTTGAAACATTAAGCCTACACAGCAGTGTGTCTCGGCAGATTTGGGGTCTGGGCCGAATGCCATAGCCTACTGTTTTCCAGCTGTGCACAAATGCTGGCACCCAACGGGCATTCAGGATCAGGCCTGTGGCTTTGCCCGGGGCAGAAGACACACCAGGATAACTGTGACTCTGTCAACGTCCTTAAAGACAAAGAGTCCTTGTCTCCTTGATGAAAGTTCAAGACAAAGAGAACATTAGGAGCTTATCTCCTTGTGAAACATATAGTGATGTGATCTCCGTGAAATGGGGTTTTATTTTAGGTAATACTTGGGCTATTGAGTTAAGATCGATTTTTGTCTTGTTTTGTTTGTCATTGCTTATTAAATTAAAGGAAGAAATTAAAGGAAGTTAATTTAAGTTCCTTAAAGAATTAAAGGAAGAATGCTTATGTGACAGTGGATAGTAGTATAGTGGGACTGTTTAACATCATTTTATCTGTCATTATGTAGCTGAAGAAAGTTTTTAGACATCCAGCATTTAACATCCAAAAGCTAATCAAAGAGAATTTGCAGTGAGCCACTTCCACCACGTTTTAAATAGACATACTGCCATGTATCTACATCATACAAATAGCAGGAAATTTTGTATTTTCAAAATAAAGACCCATGGGAAAGCGTATACAAAGAAAACAGCATAGGGCCCAAGATGGAGCCCTGAGGTACACCACAAGTGATGACTGCTGAGGAAGAGGAGAAATGACCAGTCCTAACAGAAAATGCTCTGTCTTTTGGGGTATGAGGCAAACCATTTTAGAGCAGTTTCCTGGATGCGAACACCACACCTAAGATGATTCAAAAGGCTAATATCAAAAGCTGCACTGAGATCCGGTAAAATGAATATGGTACACTTTCCACAATCACTGGATACTTTGAAGAGGGAGGACTATGTTCTGTAGTGTTCTCTGAAACCTTAGTGGAATTTCTACAAAATATTACTTTTGTATAGAAATAAGCAAAGCTAAGAAAAGGCCACTATTCACAAAAACCTCAAGATACAATGCACCTTACAGATCGGCCTGAGGTTATTAAGAATTCATGGGTCAAGACTTGCATGTTTAATGCAAAAATCCTCTCAACCACTGGCTCTGTTATATCCTACCGTGCGACACAGATTTAATCTCCACAGTTTTGGGGATCTTCTCATCACGACTCCAGCCAGAGCTCCGCCTGCTCACCTGAGACTTAAATAGAGTGTTCACCATGGTGGATTTACCCAAGCCACTTTGACCTAGGGGAAAAGACAAAAGACATGGGAACAATGGTACCGACTACCATTAACTTCTCTAGTCACACCTCAAGATTTTCACTAACCTACAACCATGATGTTGAAATCAAAGCCGGTCTTCATGGTCTTCTTTCTCATCTGTTCAATTATGGTGTCTATCCCAACATATCCCAGCAATGTTGAGCCTCCTCCAGAACCCTGACCTCCAACTCCTGACCCCTGGAGGGGTGGAGTGGGAATGCTGGTGGGTGGTACCACATGGGACGGTTTGGCAGGGACAGCAGGTTTGGGTTTCACTTCCGGGGGCACAATTTCTGACATGTCTTTATCAAGAGGAAGCAGAAGACTGAGACATTAGGAATTCAGACACAGATAGCCAATAAATATTTTACCTAGTGATTCAAGATTTTGCATTGTTCCTGGGTTTTTAGGTAAGCTAAGCTGCTGAGTTCCTAACACCGGTACAGCCAACAGACATGTTATGGTTATGTAACCTACTAATAATCAAGCACAACTTGGGTAGCCACACCGTACACAATAAGGACTTATAATAAAGGTGGTCTGCTAGGAATACATAGTTGTTGAGACATCTATTCACTTAGCAATTAGACATAAACTGTGGACATCTTATCAATGCTTGTGCTCTATCTGGGTTATAACACAAGAGAGTAACATGTGGCCCACATGAATAAAATACACTGGATTTTTTTTTTAAAGATCTAGGCCAAGTTGTTAAATAAGAAGCCAAATCACAGTTAAAGTCACCCAATTCCCTGGCACACGCAAAAAAATCTGGAGTACATTGGAATCATAATGTTTTAAGAAAGGATTATGGGGTGCACGGTTTCCTTCTTTTTCAGTTTCTTTTAGGACTTTCCCGGTGTACATGCTCCTAGTTCACATGTTCAACTGCCTGGGGAAAGTGATGAGATGCTGAAATGCCTCACTAACCACAACATTCGATCAACTGTTATCCCAGATAAAGATCTGCAAGCATTTTGTCATATATCTGGTTTCAATTTGATATGAAATTAACATCTGTTGGTGAACACTGTAATATGCATAGGTCATGCATTAGAGTTTCTTAAAACCATGCTGAAACCTTTATAGCCCTGGAATACGAGAGGTATTTCTTTCAGCTGTAACTCTGAATCCAAGCATTTGACAAAATAAAAAAATGAAACTATTTTAAAGTTGAAGTATTCCTTTACAATCTAGGTCAAGTAGTGTTGGAAGAGAAATACTTCCTAAACAACATAATTATCTGTCTTATAGGCACCCAAATCCTGAAAAAACAAGGCATTTATCTCACAGTACAAGAATTTGACATCATTTAATCCTTTTATAAGGCTTCTTAAAGCTTATGAAGCCACAAACACATGCGATATAAATAGGATTAATCTCAGTCCACTGCATCCCTGTGGAGTCATGTCCTATATTCACGCTGCCTAAATTAGCAGAAAATAATAAATGAGCACATAAGCCACACTGTATTTTCCCACGCACCAAGAAACAAGAACAGGTTTGATCTGTAAGACAACAAACCATGCAATGTTGGGCTCACAACACTGATCATGCAGGAGGATGTGAGCATCCCTAAACCTCGTGACGATGTCCATTGTGTTCATCCACTCCTCCATTCAGTCTCGCGTTTCCGTTACCACACCTTAACGTTTTTAGCAACGCAGACTCACCAGTTCTGATTCTCCGGAGCTTCTCGAAGGAAAACGCAAACTCTACACGGTATTTTTGTCCTGGAACTGCTTAATAAAGAGCAATGTTTTTAAAACCGTTGGGTGATTCGTTAACCCGTCCCTCTCTCCCTTTCTCGCTTGCTGTCCGCTGTTACTCCCTCCCTACACCGTCCTTTCCCGTTGCTAAGAAACGAGACGGAATGATGCAGCGCGCATGCGCAGATCGCTATTTTGGCTTTTAATATGTACTTATAGACTATTTATATAATTGGTATGTCGTATTTATAAAAATATTGATTATATTTTTATTTACATTTGATTATAATTTAAATAATACGTTATTGTTAATATATACACAATAAGTGTTCCTAAATACACTAAATTAGATTTTAAGTAATAAAAAGCTGTTTAATTTCCTTCATTATTTAATTGCCATTTTCAATATAAGTATGTGAGTTCTTCAGTGTATTCTCAGATATACATGAAAAAGTGTGGCAATCTGCCAGGACACGTACAAATGCTGGCACACCTCTCTTACAGGCCAAGACTACTACATTGAACTCAATAACATAAGAAAACACCCATTAGCACTCAGACTATTCCAGCTACTCACATTTTACAGCCTTGTCCCATGTTGCACTCTCATGTGCATCCTGTTTACATGTGTGCCACCTCTTTAGCTCACATTTACTCGATCGCATGTCAGTGTACTGTACATGTTGGTGTATGCTGCGTCAGTGAGAGGCAAACACTTGCCTCATATCCTGTTTTATCTTCTTATGCGGAAACATGCATGTGTGCAGCCTGATAAGACAGCATGTTTCTCTCTTTCCAAGCCATAATGTTATTTATCATACTGTTGGTGTGCAATATATAGCAATCAGGGCTTAGAATTAAGTTTGTAGCTCACCAGCTAATGTTGCTTGTTGTTTGAGTCATCAGTTATTGTACTGTAAGTGTCTATGAACTGGGTTACCAATTGATAGTGATTGTAAATTTTGCCCAATTTCAAATGTTGATAACAATTATATAGCTCAGTCCTGTAGCTAGAATTGACCTAGAGTTAAAGCTCTAGGATCAGGATTGGACAATGCATTCAGGAAATTTAATCTAATGTTATTAGCTGAATATAAAAGTGGGTGCATTTATTTATGCAACCTATTTGCTTGTTCCTTATGCTGAATATTATGCAGCCAGAATAATTTATATTAACACTAAAGACTACTTATAACCTTAGAAATATATTTTAAAACCGTATTTACCAATTTTCAAATATTAATACAACAGTAAATATCATTTTACGTATTATGTCTTATAAATCACTTGGCTTGTACTCACGTGCAAATGCATATATACCAGGAGGTGGGATTATCTCTTGCTCACTTTTCCTCGCCTCAGAAACAGATGGTTTCCTCAGTAGGGAATCGTCCTGCTGATGTAACTGAGCAAAATTCACTTGTTCAACTGTCAAACTGTCTTCTTCTGTACTGTTTTGTTCACATGCTTTGTCAGCTTCAGATTGGGTCATCCAGTCACCCATGGAAAGTTCTGGAATGCCTGTGCGTGTTTGCTTGCCGGGATGATTGTACAGGCATTGTGGGGAGCCGGTGTGGAGCAGGTCATGGGAGGCCATTTGAATCACTGCATCATCCCTTATATTCTTGACTGTGTATGTGGTAGTAGATGGTATGCTACAAGATATACCACACTTTACCTGTACCTCTAAAGGTTTGCGTTTGCTCAAGTGTGTGTCTTCCTCTAAAGAGCTTGTTCGACTTGAATTAGATTTGGTGGAATCTGTATCTGTACCATGGTGGCTCTTTTGTGATGGCTTGGAAACATCTTTCTTCAGAGCCCCTCTTCTCTCTGTTGCCTGAGAGGATGAGTCCTTCTTTCGTGCCTGAGTAGATATCAGATATGTGGACTTTCTGTCAGAAAAACTCCCTGCTCCTTTGATCACACGTCTACAGGTTATGCTCTTCGAAGGGAATTGGTCAGTCTGGTTGAGTTGTCTGGGTTTGTAAATATAATTTGATGTGGTTGTTTCTGATTCAGGTCTACTGATTCTGGCCACATTACTGGAATTAGGAGATGACCCATGACTCTTCAAAGGGAATCGGAAACAGCCCGTCTGCTTGGTTTGACTTAATATGCTAATGCACATGTCTGTTTCTGAAGCTGTGACTCGAGCCTTGTTGTGATGAGTAGTCTTATGGTTTTCAATAATACTGGTATTTACATCAAACAACAAAGAGTCGCTGTTCTCATGAACATCTGCAGGGCCTTCACGTTTTATTTTCTGTGAAAACACAGTGATTGGACAGGTGTGAATCTCTGGATCACAATTTAGAGCTTTGGAAGTGGATGATGAAGCCACTACTTTGGATTGTTTTAGAGATACAAACTCTTCATGGTCTTTAGGAAACTCAGTGGATGGTTTGAGTTGACTGTCAGAGCTTGGATTGCTCTGAAGCCTGTTGATAAAACCTGTTTGATCGCCTGCTTCAGACTTTGCAATTTGTGTCTTGGATTGAGACATTTCTCCACCTCTGACATCTTTATCCTTCTGCATTTTTAAAAAGGCTTGGTTTGACTTTGACTTTGTCTTGTCTAATAAAAGTCTTGATCCAGGTTTTTCAGTCTTCCCTGTTTTGTTTAACCCTAGGCGGGCTTGAATTAAGACTGGGTCCTGGGTTAAATGCTTCCTTTTATAGAACGCAAGGCTTTGTGGTCCTCTTCCTATGTGTTTCAGGTCTGGGGGACTTATGCTTTCCTTCTTACTCACAATATCGCTGATGAATCTGTCTTCTGAACTGATGTCTTTATGAAGAATGCCTTGGTATGGGTACCTTGTTAACTGTTCCTGTCTTTGCTTTTGCTGAATTCTTGGTTTGGAGATGGGGATTGATTTAACCCTTCTCTCACAGCATGACATTTTTTTCAATTTAGACTGCTCATTGTCTGATTGGACAGTGGTTTGGACTGAAGGCTCATTGCTTGGAAGGGACTGCCTGGAGGATTCCAGACTATCAGTAACAGATGCTGGTTTGCTGTGAAGAAAAACAGCAATATTCCACAACAATTATTCATCAGTTCTTGACACTGAAGTGGCCACTTTAAGATGGCCTTTTAAGTGTTACTTTTAAGTGTTACTTAAACACTTTTAAGTGTTTAAGATTACAGAGGAATTATTTTCTGAGACAAGTACCTGCTGCATGGAAAAGTGTGGGTTGGAGGATCCAGTGGGCTTCCACAGTCATTGAATGAAGAGATGTGAATAGGCCTTTTCAGGATGACAGGGGAAGAGAGTGGTATGGAACATGGAGACAGTCTAGTAGGACTATGAGAAGCAAGTGGCTGGTGACATGGAGAAAGCCTTTTAGGGCATGAATGGAGAGGCTGTGGGCAAGGGGAAAGCCTTATTGAAGGGGAGGAAAAGGACAGAGGGGATGGACAAGGGGATGTACACATAGGAGAAGAAGATGAAAAAGGTTGGGGAGATGGAGAAAGCCTTGAAGGTGAAGGTGTATTGATGAGAACCAGACTGGGGGAGAGATGAGCAGGAGAGCTAGATGAGGGAGAAGAAGAAAGATTTTGAGGGGCTGGTGAGAGACGAGTAGGGGATGTGGAGGATGGACGCTGTGGACAAGGTGAAAGTCTTGTAACAGAGTGAGAGGAGACATACAAGGGACATTGATAGGAGGAAGGAAATAATGACGATTCAGTGTGGTCTGGCTCACTTTGGTCCATATTGTAGTAGAGGGTTTTAATTAAACATATAGAGCACAATCCAAACAATTGCAACAAGTTAAGATGTATTTTTAGGCAGTAAAATTAACAGCAAGCAAAAGTAGCCTTGAGAAATAAAGTCAGTGAAAGAGTGTGACAAAATACAGTCATTAAATATAGTCTGAGGATTATATACACATCATTATTCAAAGTAGTATCATCAATTAATTATTACTAACTGTAAAAAGAGTATGCAATTTTATATCACCAATAAGACAGAAGAAAAAGAGAACAACTAAAAACCGACCTGTTAGTCTTCATCTCTCTGCAGGCTGGGAGAGATGGAATGAGAAAATGAGAGAAAAACAAGGCAACAAAAAGTGGTGGGTACCAGAATCACATTCTCTCCATTCTTTTCCTCTAAAGCCTCGCTGTCTCACTCACCCACTCCCATCACTCCATGCTTGATAAACGATGGAGAGCGTGTGAAACTTCCAAAAGAGCATGAAAGCCTTGACATGCTGTAAATTGTTGAGAATTTTATACATAATCTTTTGGATTAAAACCTTGCCTAGAACATGACACTTTTATTCATGTAGGTTATGTATGATGACATTTAACATGTGAAAGGGTAAATACAGCTGTTTATTCAGCTTGGTCCAGTATGTCAGTTAAAAGAAATGGAATGTATTGCTAAATGGAAAGTATAATTGAAAATGAGATGAGAAAATTCATGTGTAAGACAGCAAATATATAGTGTAGTATTTTCACAGTACAGACAATCCAATGACACTATCTGCCTTGCAAAAAATTACACCTTAGCAAATGGAAATATCTTGAATAGAATCAAGATTGACATAAAGTAAGATTATGTTTCTATTTCTAGACATTTTTTACTAATTTCAAATAGTCTTCTTCAGTTGTCAGATTTTGCAAATTTAAGCATTTATCTCTAGAAGGAAGCAAAATGATCTGTAAATAGAACAAGAAACTACACATCTAAACCCTGAAGTGGGTTAGTTCTTTTTTCAATGCCTTTAGAAAAAATGGACATAGAAATGTCAGAGCTGTAAGCAGTGTTGTGTGAATTCTGGCTCTGACACTTCCTCAGATTCAGTGTGTAGGATTGTTTCACACAGTTGTTTTTCTTTGTACCTGCCTGCAAAAAAGTAAAAAACTAAAACTAAACAAGTAGTACCTTAATTCAAACCACTGTGACCCTGACCAGGCTGTTACTAAGAAGGCTGCAAAGACATTATGCACTACTAGTTCATACAGTGTGTTTCTTATATTAAAGTCAAACCTCTTGCTAGCATGACGTTTTGCTGTCCCATGTGATCTCAGTTCCAATGAACACCTCTAGTCTCAAAAAGATGACCTGTGAAACCTGTGAAAGAACAGTTCACCCCCTATTTCGGTATTTGTATCTCATTATCTGTTTATTTATTGATGTTATTTATTGAACAACCACTGACATTGTCTCACATGGATTTAACAACTACTAATATATACTGTCATTTACTGTAAAGGTTGGCTTTCTTGTCTAAAATAACACAAACTTGGTTCTGAGTAACTCTGACAACAGTGATTATGCATCCTGTAATAATTTGATTAATACATCATGTTGCACAAGAGACAACAAAAATTAATATAGAACAAAATTTCCATAGAAGTACAAGGGAATAGAAATCAGGTAGAAAGTACATATGTTGAAAAAATTTCACCCAAAGATTAAGATGTATGTTAAATTGTCTCAAACTATTAATTGAAGACTCAAGATACCAAGACTCAAGATTCTCAAAATATATCTAATCATATATCATATCTCCTGTAGAAAGCCTCAGAGTTTCAAATATGTAATCTGTCTATATAGCATTTGAACTTTTTCCCCATATAGTACTATATTTATACTGTTCAACATATTAATTGTTTAAAAAAAAGCTAACATAAAAGCTGTATGTCTGCATACACTCTCAGAAAAAATACTAAACTGTACATCTCCTTGTCACAGGGTTGCTACCTTCAAGGGTACATCTTTTGTGTGTATCTTATACATGGTAATGTGAATGTGAACCTTAAGAACCAATTTTGTCTTTTTAAAGATACTATATTCACCTTACCAGGTGAAACATACGCACCAAAGGTTCAAAAGATATATCGCTGAACTTACCACCCCATTGATAAAGAAGGGTACAGTTTAATACCATTTTGAACCCAAAAATCAACCAAACCAGATCTAAATATCTCTATAATACATATTCATCGTCAACATCTTGATGTTAACCAATCAGAGAACTCTTATTGCAAAAGAACATCCATGGAAATTTTGCTGGACTAGTCTTCTTAAGCGTCTGCTGATCGCTGATTTGGTTCCAATCACTTCTGAAGTCCCTCCTCCAAACATCTTGTCATATGAGTGCACTGTTGTCGTCATCTCGGAGGGTTTTCAGCGTGGGCACTAAGGGCTGGTGCTTGATGGTCTTGTTACTCCACTTGTGAGCATCCTGAAGCCCGGGCTCCAGGAAGTAGAGGCAGGCCCCAAACCCAGCCAGGACCAGCACAGAAACAAGTAGATAGACCGGGACGAACCAGTCCACAAACATCCTGAAGTGGAAAAGTGGGATTTGTTCTTTGAGTCACATGCACTGTATCCTGTTCAACAGTACATCTATTGTCATAAGCCATGGTTTTGTGAAGTACACTGCAGTTTTAACCATAAAATGTCCAAACAAAATGAGCATATCATGACTACACTTCATAATGCACCTATGCACAGGAAAATCCAGCATGCATGACTTCATACATGGCATGCGAGCTTGGTATCAGCACATACCTGGATTAATATGCTCTTGTATTGCTTCTGGTTGTGCGAATTCACACTGCTTGGATGACGAGAACACCTGTGCTGCAGTATGACTATTAAAATCCGTGGAAGGCTGGGAAGGTGAATGGAAAGCTACAGCGATTTGATGTACTTGAGGGTCTGCTCACCACACACTCTCTCTCTCCCTCAGTCCGAATCAGGGCTGTGCCATCCTTGTTTCATATGGGGGGGGTGTGTTACTATAGTAACAACTGTGCTAATGATGAGGAAAGGGTGGGTGAGTGATAGAGTCTTATGTAAGGGATTTTTTTGTCTTTCTGACCTACTTTCTCTCCCTCCTTCACTTTCTGCATTAGCAGAAACAGAGTGATGCTATTATGGGATCCTGTTGTTAGGCACGACCAGTCATTATTGGTGAGTTGCAAGGTGCATAATAGTGCATCGCAGGGTTTTAATTTGCAAACACACCCACTCTACATCTACACTACCTCTCAAAATAGTCTAATTTTCTCTCATTCTTAAACAAGCTGCCTTCTGAGACTCCAAATTAAACTTCTACTCTCGCACACAACGAACTGTTATTACCAAGATTGTGTCCGTAAAACCAAAAGAAGATTGAAGAGACAATGCGCTTAAAACCGTGAAATGCCTGCGTCTTATATTGATCAGGTTATTTATTTTTATTTATCTAGAGAGTCGGGCACATGACCACTCATAGAAGCTGGGATTCTATGAAATTTTTTCAGTCCATTGACTGTATTGTGAATTTATTTTGTCATGAGTTTAAAAAAATGATTTCCTGCTGAATTGCACCTTGAAGATCCTGAAGCTTGTGGCCAGAAAAGTGTACAAAAGATATTGGATGCTCCATATTCCACGGTGTCTAAAAATAGTTGATGTAACTATTGTTGATGTAAGCGATTGTTAATGTTTTAAAAGTATTTAATTATTTTCAAGGCTGCTTACATTTCCCCCAAAATGTTCTGGCTGGGTTGCAACCATGTGTTTTATTTAATGCACTATACCAGAGATACAATTCAATCCTCATTTAAAGTAGCAGGCCAAAACTTTATGACTTTGGAGACCTTTCTGATAGAAATATATTTTCTACAAGAAACCAAAAAAATCTATACCAATTATTGAAAGTGATGAATCTAAGCACATTCTGTTGAGCTAACCATTTGTTGCTATTATCCCAGTCTTACATAAAAATCAGTGTTATGACAGTAGAAACTGTAATCATCAATGTGTTTGTCACATTTAATTAGCATGAAGTGAACGATGTGGGCTAACATTTTCTAAGATTAGTCTAAATAAATCAATTTGACACTTGTAGTTAGCCAACTATGCAGTTATCCAGAAGGTGATGCCGGCTAGCTAGAGGTCTAATACTAGAGCAAAAAAAATGACAGCTTTTAAAGAATGTTCCAGGCAGCAGCGCAACAATATATTTTTTGGTCAGTTACGTAATACAGATTTAACACAAAAATGCTTAGCAGTCAGTTTACATGAGAGCTGTTGAAAATGGATGTTCATGGTTTTACATACATGTTAACGACTGTAGATGGATTGACATAAAGGACAGCTCATGGACATGTAAGGTAAAATGGATAGAGACTGCTTTGGATAACAGCGTGGTGAAACACACACAGAGCAGGGTTTCTTTTTTTATTTGAAACATCTAACTATTTTAGTCAGATTATCACAAAGAATTTTAAAAAATCCATTTGTTATAAAATAAAAATGAGAGTGTAACTAGTTTTGTTCATCAAGAAACAGACAACACATGATAAGCAATCTGCTATACAAATATCACCAATGACAATCACAAACATGGTCTTTATTATGACTGACAGGGAGGAAAAGAGAGAGAGAGAGAGAGAGAGAGAAACAAACATAATGCCAAAGAAAATTCATTTGATAATGTTACTAAAGTACAGTATACTATGCTATGAGCTTTGTACATAAGCCTAATCCGTTCTGTTCGTAATCAGATCCCAGCTGTCAAAATGTCCATGATGTTCCTGCACCACGTTCTATAGGCTCTTCAGTGGACTCTTTCAATGTAGTTTTCTCTGTTTACACATTTGGAGGTGATCAGGTTTGCAAATGCTAGAATCTTACTTGAGATATGTGCAGAAGTGTAGCATATTTTACTGTAATTTTCAGACCTATACATAATATTTAAGAAATATATGTTGTTTAAAAATGTCAACATTTTACCATGTAAAGTGTATTCTCAGAGAATTTCTACTCTATAAAATCTCTCTGTGGACATCCCAGGCTGTAAAGGGGTGAAACGGCAAATGATATCTAATCAGGAGAAGGATGCGTCTCTACCTGAAGGTCAAATCAGAAATCTCTTCCTCATTCATTACCAATCATATGATCTTGGTTCATATGTGTGTGGCCGCTGGGAAGGAACACTGAAGGGAAGGACTATCTGTTTGGATCATGAGTTTCAAAAACATAGCTTCAGATAAGATGGGCCAAAAATGACTGAACATACTTTAATACATTAGTTTACAACTTGTACATTTCTACCACATGCCTGTTTCCTCCCTGTCCCATCTTAACTTAGTTACTCATCAAAAAATGGAAAACAAAATGTTCTCAGCATGAACAAATGAATTTTTTTACTTGTATTAAAACCCAGCTATGGTGAGCACATGGAACTCTGAAAATATAAAAGTCCATACAACCAATAATGTGTGGAAGATGCATTTTATAATTTAGGAGCCTGATTGACACCAGATGCATTGGTAATTTGTTGAGATGTTTGGGACAACAGGAAGTCAGTTATGATGGGTGCCACACACTCAGGGTTGTTCAAATGCACATGATGATCTCCTTCCACTGTCACGATGGTGCTCTGAAGGAGAAAGTGAGAGACAAAGAGAATGAACATGTGTGTGTGTGTGTGAGAGAGAGAGAGAGAGAGAGAGAGAGATAGCGAGATGATGCTGAGGGAGTGTGTCGAAATGTGCGAGTGGAATGCATGAGTGAAACTCACTCTTTCTTCTGACCAGCCCTTTAGTAAGGGCTCTGCTAGCTCCTCAGGTTGGGGGAATGTCTTCAGTGCACCCTGGGCTGCCCTGAAATCAATCCAGGATATTAAAAAAATGCAAAATGCATCATATTTTAACAAGCAAGAACTAGGAATAGTGATCATGTTAGTTCAGTCAACCCAGCTTAATGATGTTAAATTCCTCGCCTTAATGATGGATGAAGGATGCGACATCTTTTAATTCCATGTTTAACTCCAGCCTCAGGAGCATAAAAAAACCCACTGATGAGCCATTGATCTGATTTTAACCAAGATGAGTGGGATTCTGTACACACCTATGCATTCCAGGCAAAATGCTTATATTTTCAGACTAGCAATTAAAGTGCATTTAGCTGCTTTCTTTATCACTGCCTAGTTCACTTTGGGTTTTTTCTCTCCCTATAACCAAGGAGAAGTCAATCCAGCGGTGTGGGGAAAACAGGAATATGCCACCACCTATGTTCAAGGTATTAAGGTTAAAAAAAAAAAAAAAGGCAATTTATCAAATATTTGCCCAAATTTTTGACTTAAGTGTAATGGTGTAATGGATTAAGACCGCTGACTCACCATTATTGCGCCAGCTGCGGCAAACTCTTGAATTATCTTGGAGTAATTCAATTTGTGACAAATTTGTCACTCAACTGAAATTTTGGCCAATCCATTCAAACGATCTTGTGACAATGTCAATTGCAGATAGTGCTTTATAAGTTCGAGATGCAAAAAACTCTCTTCTGATCTCACGGATATCGGCACAGTTGACATGACTGTGCTCATAATACAGTATTTTGCAAAGTTCATCATGATATAGTGCCCCCTAGTGGTCCGGCACCCCCTAGTTTGCCCAGAGCTTCCACTGGCCCTGCCTACGTAAACTGGACTACCTGATGTAAAAAGTGTTGAAGAACAGTAAGTAAATTCTGGAGGTTGCTCTTCATTAATATTGACAAAAGACTATTTTCCAAGACTTTTTCCAAATCAGTTGTTCGAATTTTTCAGTTTTTATTCCTCAAAAGCCTGACGTATCAAGTACCCCTCGCTACAGAACAAGAAATCCAGGGGATGGAGACATGTGTTGTTGTGCTGTGTTGTGTAGAGCATGTCATGGGTTAAAGGTTATGGTTAGGCTTATAAGAGGTGCTGGATCAGGTCCAGCACCATCTTCTGAAAGTTTTAGTTCCGTGAGGATTGTTTCCCATTTATGCCATCACTAATCCCAGAGTTGCTGCCGCCCAAGCTATTTCTAAAAATACATCCTTGACACTGCAAGAATTTGAAGTTGTTAAGTAAGGTGGAGCTAAAATACAGTACAATCAAGTGAAGAAGTGTGTAAAGTGCACTGATTAGGGTTAGGCTTTGGGACTGACCGCAGCAGCAGCACTTTAGCGGTTATCTGTGACTGAAAATGTAGACACTGCTCCAATGTCAAACGCTCAATGTTGGTCTGAAATAAACAAATACTGTCAAGCATTCGAACAAAACATCGCTCACTCACTCTCTGGCATATTATTTGTAACAATAAATACAGTTTAAAATCTCACTTAGCAATATAGATTTGTTTATTAGTTTCTACATTCTTGAATTTTATATATTTTCAATACATTTCCATTAAAACGACAAATGTGTCTGCCGAGTCTCTGATTTACGTCACAACGGCAAGCCTGATGTTTCAAGCATCTAGTTTAGAAGAATGTTACTGAAAATGAAAAATGGTGACTCACCAGGTTTATTCTGACGTCTCTGGTGAACACGACCCCTTCAAGAGAAATAAAAATAATGTCAAAACGGTTTACCTGAAATTAAATACGTCTCAATTTAGTCCATCCATACCAATATTGACAATAGTGTCATGACTAATGATGGATTTTACACCCAAGGCACTGTAGAATTTGTATAATATTAAGGAAGTAAAGAGAAACATCTCATTTTCCACTGTAATACAGAGAATATCAAAAAGTAACAAAGTGTTAGATATGAAAAGGAAGAATTATGTAGTAATTTGTGGCAGCAAGCTCTGCTTACCCACAAACCCCTTCTCTGCATTATCTTGGTACTAATTACCAATATTTGTGTGCTGGGAGTCAAATTATGAGGAAGATCTAACCTCCATCCACCTCCTGGACTCCTCGCTCTAAAAGGATCTCTACCGAATTGTCTGAGAGAAACTGATTTGCTGCCTTCAGCCTAGAAAAAGAAGCACAGCCACGAGTTAAGAATAAAAACATTAACATAATTTTTTACCTGTAGAAGAGATACCTCTCTGGGATACTTTACCTCTCTTTGGCCGCCTCATAGGTGTAGATCCTTTCTTTTCTGTTGGGCAATTTTTTTTCATACTCCATCATTTCATCAATCCCTCGGCTCATGATCCTGCTCGTTCTATTCTTTGGGGGGGAAATGGCCAGGAAAAAAAAAAAGACAAATAATTAATTAACCAAAAATAAACCAAAATTTTGTCTAAAATTATTGAATTAAACCAGAGGGCATGCACCTAAAAAGAAAGCAATTTTTTTTTTGTTTTGTATCCGTACCACATCTATTGGGAGAAATCCATAGGAGTCCAGGAGCACTACTGCCTCCACCATGTCTGGATACAACGCACTCAACTGGAGGAAAAAAATGCTTTAATTTACCGTATGCCACATACAGCATACAATATCTGCAAAACTTAAAACCTATTTTTTAAATGCTACATAAGAATTTGATCTTATTTATATATTTTTAATAATTCGTTAACATTATTTGGTTTTGATTAAGGTCCTTTAATTATATGCCTATGTGCTAATTCATTATTTTTTGGGCTGATTTATTACACTTAGAGCTGCATTTTAAATTTTAAAAAAGGTTATAAGAAACAAACAAAGAAATACAGCTATTATTATTATTATTATTATTATTATTATTATTATTATTGTTGTTGTTGCCTTACCATCCCACCTAAGTTTCCACCTGTAGATTAAACAAAGAAAGTTTTGTGAGATCAGGAACAATAAAATAGTTGAACTGGAACAAATGGTCACACAAAACAAAAATCAGCCACACACAGAAATACATTTAATACTCATTAAACTTACAGTAAGAATACATGTGTGGTGTCATGATCATAGTGACAATCACCTAAATACACACTGCTCACAAATACCAATGATCAGGCAGAATACAGTCCTCTCTAAAAGTATTGGAACAGTGACACAATTTTAACAATGTTGCCTCTGTACACCACCACAATGGATTTGAAAAGAAGCCATCAAGATGTGACTGGAGTGTAGACTTTAAGCATGAATTCAAGGGTTTTAACAAAAATACTGCATTAACTGTTGAGGAATTACAGCCATTTTCTTTTTTACAGTCCCTCCATTTTCAAATGCTCAAAAGTAATGGAACAGCTGACCGATAAACATTTCCATGGACAGTTATGGTTGGCTTCCTTGTTATTTTTTTTTGACAAATTAAGGAGATAAAAAGTCTGGAGTTGATTCCAAGTGTTGAATATGCATTTGGCAAGTGTTCATGGGAACTCCCAATATGCAGTCCAAAGAGGTGTCGACGCAAATGAAGGCGGCCATCATTAGGATGAAAAAACCAAGCAGGCCTATCAAAAAGATAGCAGAAACTTTACGAGTGGCCAAATCAACAATTTGGTGCATTCTTAAAAACAACGAGCCAAATCAAGAACACTCTTGAGGAGGTAGGAGTATCATTGTTCAAGTCTACAATCAAGAGATGTCTTCATGAATGTAAATACAGAGGGTTTATCTCAAGATGCAAACCATTGATAAAACTCAAGAACAGAAAGGCCAGATTAGCCTTTGCTAGAAAGCCTACACAGTTCTGGAACAAGATTCTTTGGACAGATGAAACCAAGATTAACTTGCACCAGAATGAAGGGAAGAGAAGAGAATGGAGAAGGAAAGCAAAGGGCTCATGATCCAAAGCATGCCACATCATCTGACAAACATGGTGGTCATGGGCACGTGTGGCTGCCGGTGGAACTGGGTCACTGGTGTTTATTGATGATGTGACGGCTGATCAAAGAAGCAGGATGAATTCTGAAGTTTATGGAACTGTACTTTCTGCTCAGATTCAGTCAAATGATACAAAACTGATAGTACAGTGCTTAACAGTACAGATGGATAATGACCCAAAACATACCGCAAAAGCAACCCAAACTTGATGAAAAGTTCTTAAATGACCGAGTCAGTCAACCCAACTGAGCATGCTTTTCTGTGTGGAGTTTGCATGTTCTCCCCGTGCATGCGTGGGTTTCCTCCGGGTGCTCCGGTTTCCTCCCACA